>CM060938.1:174044620-174644620 GCA_030765085.1 Allium cepa
AGTGGAAATCATGGATGAAGGACATAGTGGAGCATTTTCCAGCAACCTATAGCTATAAATAGGAGGCTAGGGGCTCATTTTCGGGATCTTTTTGCTTCCTTGCAATTATTACATGATTCTTTGTAATCGCCTATGGACTGGTACTGAACCATAAGAATTGTACTTGCAAAACTGCAATATAATCAACAGAAATCTCAAAGTAGACATAGGCAATAGTTGGCCGAACCACTATAAATGTTTGGTGTCTTGTTTTTACTTACTTTCCATTTACATTTCTTCATTTTTATTCTCTAGTTAATTTCTTTGGTGTATGTGCCACATTTTGGTACTAACATATATTTTATCCTAGTTTGGACCCCGTCACACCCACGTCGTAGAGGTCCTCATTTGGATTTTCACTAACACAAAAGCCATCACTTAACTTGGAGGAACATGTTTACAACTGCCATAATAACTGAATTGGACTTCGACCAACTGCTTGAAGATCGCTAATAGGACTTCATAACATTTTTGAGGTAAAAGATTCTTTTTGCAACCATTTGTCTCTAACACGAATTTTGGTTTTGACTCAAGTACAAAAACCTATGACCACTTTAACGATCATGAAATGGAAGTGAAGGGTATAGGATTGTAGTTTCAACAATGATATGGATTTGAAAGCTTCAGTAATATTGCTAGGGTTTTGAATTTGAAAATGCAAATACATAATAAGAATAAGAGATTTAGCGAGTGAAAAAGGCGATTTGTTTGAGTAGAAGTGCTAGGATTTTATAGAGGATGAATAGATTCAATCAAAGGTAGCATTTCTTGAGTTTGAGGCCATTCAGGAAGAGATACGGCTGTAGGAGAATGAAGAGACACGATCAAAGTTAAAAACAATGAAAAATATCCTTTTAGCGCCAAGGGTTACTAGGCATGTAACATGTCCAAAGGTCAACCGGTGGGCATGTTACGACCATGGTAAAACTAGGGCTAAAATCTTTAAATTTTCAATTTTTCGAGCTTTTGAAAATTTTGAAAAAAAAGAATATGTATTGGAGGTTATGACCAAGTTTCAAGAGGTTTGAAGATCGTTTGAGTGGTTTTAACAATTTCTACTATAATACTATATAAGCCGACATACATGGTACATACACTTTATTTTGACTTTAAAGCATGTCTTTGAGCGTTGCTGCAATTTGTTGAATTTGTTAATACCATATTGATCTTCTAAGAAATATCTCCATGCTCCTAATAGCTTGTATCATGAAGTATATAACTTCTTTTGCTAGCTCCTTTATTTCTTTGTTACTTTAGTAATTATTTTGAAGAACCTGAAATCAACTTGGTAAAATCATTGGTAGCGATCTCATACAGTTGTTATCATCAAAACACAAGATATGTATTGCAAACAGACATTTATCAATTAATTGATTTACTCTGGCCAAAAAATTTGACTTTAAGTTGACTACCAATTACTATGATAATAACCTACTACAACGGAGGAGACGAATCCTTTCTTGAGTAGCATTTCACTTCAAGTAGTTCAATGTGTACCCAACTGTTGTCATAACATGGCCATTAGGCCAGTGTTTGGCCATAGTCAAAATACAATCTATTTACTTAAGATATCGACAATACTCTCAAGTCCGAAGACTATAGTACGTCGTTACCATGTGATCTTCTATTTTAACTTAGTTATGTTAACTTATAGGGGACCCTTATTGAGTTATTATTTGATTGTTATAAATAACCACAAGTATGTGACCCCTTGGTTTCCCCAATGGTCATGCGTAATTAACCATCCATTATATGATGAGTGTTAGGTACACTGGCCTCATCTGACCTATTGGTATTTTTCTAGTTACATCTTGACAGGAACATTTAAAAGGTAAGTATTTATATGTATATATTCATTCAATACCCGTGGTTACGAACAAATTTGTAACTATAATCGAAAAAAAACTTATTTTAAGGATTTTCGATTTATATATTTAATGTGTTAATTAACGTTACTTATGTCCGCATATAACAACTACACAACATAGATAAGGAAAATAAAACCAAAATCATACTTTGTTTCAAACAAGTAGTTATAAGAGTTAAGATATGTTACAAATTGCATAATTTCCCTTAGGCATTAACTTTACTTTGTCAATCTACCACTTGCATTTGGGGCTAGTTATGGTGTCTTATGCCCATACCTTCGATTACCCTACCTAAGTTAGATAGAGAATGACCTTAGTGAATGGATGTTCAGTATTATTTATATACGCACCTTTCAATTACGCTTCCTCATTAGTTATAAACACTTTTATCACATATTCTTTGTGGATAACATATATTGGCTTCTTATCATGTTGTTAGCTCCCATTGTGATATATATTGCATTATTACAATCACAATATGTTATTAGATTTCTCAGAGAGTTAATATATGTCATAAGGGTAATTTTGTAATTTATTGTAAATAATAAACTTTGCAATATAATCTCATTCGACATAAAAGGTGTTTGTTTTCTATTTTATACTTGATTGTAATATACTAGCTAAGCAATAAATTTAAGTATATTAATATAGAAAATCACTAAGTGATATAACAACCTAGATTTTTGAGTTAATTAAATAAAATAAATAGTGATTTAAATTAGAGAATCTAAATCATTAGTTTGGAATTTATAGTCTTTTATAAAGGATAATTTGTTTTAGAATGACTAATTTTTAATCATTGCGAAATTTGGGAATGTTAATATTTTTTAAGTGTTAAAATCACTTGAAAATATTATTGAGAATTATTTAATTATGGTGAATTCTAAATTTATAGAATATTGGAGAAATGAGAATTTTAGAGTTTTATTTAAAAGACAATTGGAATTAGAGTTTGATAAGAATATTTAATTGGCTTGAATCTTTTATTTTTGAAATAAAAGTAAATTTAGAATTTATACATTTCTTTTAAAGTGTTCATTTTATTAAATACTTAAGTAATCCTCTTATGTAAATGTTTGGCTTTGGTTTTAAACACTTAAGTATTTAGTTTATGAAGTTGATAATTAATAAATTTAAAAGAAATGGAATTAATTCTTTTCTCTTCTTATTGGATTCAATTTAGAACCCAAGCCCATTTACATTTCACTAAGGAGGAAATACTCCTCTTTTCTTCATTGTACGTTCGTTATAGTAAATAGAAAGAAACACTTTCCTCTCTAGAAACCTAGAAACCAAAATGTTCAAATTCTTCAATACTCTTGCAAGTTAGACATCTTTTGAAGCTAATTGTTACAAGTAATGATTTCAAATTAGTATACATAAATAGAATCTTGTACCTCAATTTTACAGTAGATTAAAAAAGGTTATTATATCTGTTTTGTTTGAGAATTTTCTAGGGTTTGCTAAATTGAAATTTTAGATTAGAGTGATAATTTGAGCTGTTGAATTAAAGAGTAAAGGTGAGTCAAAGCACGCAAGATCTATCACTAAATTTTTGATTTGCATGCATTTGATTTTATAATGAATGGTTATGAATTGAGATTATAATCTACTATTATTGTCTGTTCACATGCACTTAGTTGCTTTTAAAATTGGTCACGTAGTGCCCAGTCGCTTTGTAAATTTGTCACGCACCTAGTCAAAATTGAAGAATTTTTCTTGTTTTCCTATTACCCGATTTCAATCCTCCTTGACGTGTTATGTTGTTGGTTGCAACTTCCCTTTCCTATGTGCGTTTGAACATATTTATCTAGACCTAGGTGAAAAAATCCTCTTTGTGAATAGTGCTCTTTTGTTGTTTCGATTTCCTTTGCATGTCCTTTAATTTGACTGATACTTTCACTATGTTATGTACTTGATTTGCCCTGTCACTTGAAAATATGGTCATGCACCATGTTTTATTGTCCTATGCCCTGAAAAGTGGTCATGTACTCTTGCAATTACATTAATTTTGTATATCCCTAATGTGTATTACTTGTTTGGCTGCCTTCTGCTTCATTTTTTTAAGTTCACTTTCGTTTTATTTTATTATTTTTTGTCCGTCATTATTTGCCTAGTTGCTTAAGAAAAAATGGACACGCACCCTGTGTATTTGCCTATTACTTGAAAATTGGTTTTATAACGGTTTGTCTTTCTTACACCTAAAGACACACTTAATACATCTATGGTATTCATGTGTTGACTATTTAAGTGTCCGAAAGATAGGTCATTAGGGGTGAAAAGAAAGAAAATAGAAGAAACAAAAACAATCACAGAATCTCACAACACAACGGAATAACATACATTAATCAACATAACATTGTGCAAAGTCATTTCAAAAATGATACATCAAAGTCATACTAATACAAATTCTATCCTAGGATAGTTATAATAGCCTGTCCCTACCTAATTGATAAAAGATATATATATATATATATATATATATATATATATATATATATAACACTGTGGAAACAACATAAAAGCTAGCTATCGATGAAGCCTCTTGTTCCTAACTCCTCCAAAATGCATCTGTGGGAAACCTGAACTACTTTATTGCTTATAAAAATTTGAGCACCGAAGAATTTTAGAGGAAAATAAAACTCTGGGTTAGACATAGGTCTGGTGCGAGTAAATTCAAACAACTGAATTATTTATTTTAAAGCACTTTTAAAATCAAAGGTATCTTGTAAGACTATGTCGCATATAAACACTGATGTATTTTTATCCTACGATAATCAAAACATTTTTATATCAAAATTCAGTGATATTATAATAATGTCTAGAGTACAAATACTTGTTAATCGTAGCCAAAATTGTTACATTAATTAAATTCCCGCATACTAGGTTCTACAATCAAAGCCGTAAAGGGATGTATTGGAGATTAGATTCCATACTATGACAAGGTAAGGAACGAACTTCCAATGTCACATCTCTAGATAAAATGCACGAGTTTGACAAGAACATCTTGTACCCTTGCCACATAGGACTAGCCTACCACTTGACTAGTAATACTGAATATGATCACCCCTTTCATTAATGGGACCCGAAGCATACATGAGTAGATATTAATTGATCTAAATTTGGTATGACCATACCCTGATGGGAGCGATAGAATTAGCCCTGCCGCATGCCCAATTTTTTCCATTTCTCGCTGATGAGGCTGAAGGCTATGTTTACCCTTATTTAGCACTTCCCACTAGGAATTCTGAACTGCCCTCTAGGCTTCATGCAATGTTAACATTCATCCATTCAAGTTCGTTCCAGGACTAAATGAAACTGAAGGCACCACTTCTATTACATCTTTTTTGGGGAACCCCTCCTAGGATTAGTAGTAAATAGCTCTTGCACTTCAATGCTCTATCTTCGATTCCATATTCTTCTAGATGTCTTCAAGTAGACATGTGACGACCCGAGATTTCAAACATTTCATATTTAAATATTTGAATTATCTAAATATTTATTTTAAAGATTTAATATGATTTTATAACCTTAATAAATACTTTTTAATTAATAACAAATGTTAGAAAAATTATTTTTGAAACGTGTTTAAAAAATATATACACTTTGGATAAATAAGGAAAATGTGACCAAAAAACATTGTTTAAAAAAATCAACTTTTTGTTCAATATAATTTATGTAAATATATTGCAACTTGAATAGTTGTCATGTGTGAATATATGATAAAAATTAAAAACATTTTTTCCTAAGGTAAAGGTTCACTGAACTATGTTTGAATTAGTAAAAGTAAGTGGAAATATTACGGACTAAAGGACCCCTAAATTAAGGCTTGATTTAAGGGTATAGTGTGTAAGAGGTAAGGTGTGTGTAAGGGTATGGCTTTGCGTGCTTGGAGTCCTTTTGCTTCATGGCTAAGGAAGGAGTTTTGCATAATTTTCCTCTCATTTCCTAACACTATAAATACATATGCATACACCTCTTCATTTTCACACTCAACCCACTTCTTCACTTCTCTCTTTTCTCCATTTGCCTTAGGCCATGTGCTTTTAGGAGGGGAAAATGGCCTTTGGGCCCTAGGTTCTAAGGTGAAATTAAAGGAGGGTGGTGGCCTTGGGCATGAGCAAGGTAAAGAGGAAGGAGGCCAGGAGCATCCAGGCTAGGGAAGGCTATGGCCTTGTGGTTTAGGAAGATGGAGGAGAGGTTTATGAGATGCTTGGATAAGTTAGAGATGATAGTGGAAGTATTTGATTGATTGAATGTTGGTAGGAAGTGTTTGGATAATAGAAAAGTGAGTCACTCTCACGTTGTTGATAATCACAAGTTAAATAAACATGTTGATATTGCTTGCAATACTGCTTACTATTATATATAATAATAAACACTAGCTACTTAAGGTTATAACCTTTAATTATATGCTTCCAAAAGCAAATGATTTGTTAAAGTAGTTGACTTAAAGAGAAGGAGATTATGTTGTATAAATTAAGCACATTTAAGCATCTAAAATGGACATGATTATTAGTACATATATTACATGTTTAGTAGTGATACAGTTTGAATTTGGAACCACATATATATGTATAAAAGAGAATGACATAAGATATTGAATTGAATACGGAATTGTTCGTACAACGATAGTTGCTATAAGCGCACTTTGAATCCTTTGAACTATAACTTATGAAAATGTAGATTTAGTGACATATCTTAATAATAAATTGTTTGGTTTTTATTTAAACTTCTATAAGTGTTTAGAAAAGTGTAGAATATGTTTTGGAAAGTCATATAAGAAGTAAATCAAAGTAACAAAATATTAAGTAAAAAATCGTTATAACGTTTCTTTTTATTTAGAGAAATCATAATATTTTTCTACAAACTTCTTTGGAGGTTTATTTTCATATTTAAGGAGTAGATAATATAATATTATCATTGGAAATTTTTTGAAGCCTAATTCAATTAATAGCTAGTTGAACGAAATGCAAAAGGTTATAGTGAAATAGTCATTATAAGTGTAGTTCGATAAAATAGCCTGTTTTCGGATAATTCTCTAAAATAATTGGAAGTTATTCTTTAGGATTCTTCTTCATGGTTTCCAAGAAACAAAAGTATACTAACTAATGTAAAAGTAATGGACTAAATCATTTGTTAAGGTGTCAAAATCTAGGCGCAAATTTATAGCAAATTTACCTTAAACAACAGCCCAGGACTTTTGGTAGCACATCTGAAGTGCTGTAATTTCCCCTAAAACACTTTTGAGTTGTTGCGAATTATCTTAGTAGCATTTGCAGAAATGCTCTTTGCTGTTTGAAACTATAAATTGTTTAAAAATGATTTTAAATTGTATATTTTTCTCTAATCTTTTTAGGATTGTTTTGTAAATTATAATGGAGAGTTTTAAAATTGGTTTCAAATTTAAATATATTTTTAACAATTAACTATGAATTTATAAACTAAGTAGCTTTTAAAATTAAAACTTGTTTTTCTATTTTTTAAAAAATTCTTTTTTTTTCATAATATTATATATAAGTTATTATCTTATATTTTAAGTAATTTTTAAAAATTATTTTGACATATTAATAAGTATTTTAAGATATTTCTATATATGTAAGTTTTAAATATTAAATTAAGTATTTTATAAATATAATAAAGGGTGTTTAGATTTTAACACTTAAGTTCAAATAAATTATTTTATAGAATCAACTAAAAGCGTATTGCCTTAAATAATAAGTGTGGATATTCTTTGATCTTTAAATAAATGTTTAAAGTAATTAATGCATAAGTAAGTAGTTTTGGGTTGTTGTAAACAGTGTTTTTAGCAAAACTTGTTTTTAACCCTTATTATGAATTATACTTGAGAATATAATTAGATATTTACTAATGGATATTTAGTAGAAAAGTACAAGTAAATGGTTTTGGGTTTGTTTTGACAAATGTTTGAGCAACACTTGTCTTTTACCCTTAAATATAAATAAATATTTAAGAAGGGAGTTTAAAGAGGAATGTTTTCAAAGTACGAAATGTTTGGGTTTGTTGTGACAATTGTTTTTAGCAACACTTGTTTTTAACCCTTAAATGTAATTAAATCTTTAATATGAGAGTTTGAAGAAAATGACTAAATGGGATGGTTTTGGGTTTGTAGTAAACTATGTTTTGGCAACATTTGATTTTAAACACTTAAATTATATTTTGGAAGAAATATTATAAATCTTTAACCATGGAATTTTAAAGATAATAACAAGTATTGAAATCTTTTATAAAGAGACAGAAAATATGCTTAACTTATAAAGGAAAGGATTTATTATAACAATGTTTTGGTAGTAATTGTTTTAATCTCTTTGATTATATTTCAAGTAAGTAAAACTTGTTAAACGATTTGTGAATACATTTATACCATTGGAATATGTATATGATTACTTTTTAGGCGTTGAAAAGAGTATAGGTGAATAGTTAAATATAGTTATAAAAGAATATGGAGGAAATTTTAATTAATAAAGGAGTATTAATTAATGAAGTGTTGATTTACAAAAGAAATTTTATTAGATAAAAAGATGTTTTGCTAATAAGAAGAGTTTTAAATTAATAAAAGATATATTAATTAAAAAGGGATTAAAGTCATTTATGTGACTTGACCATGCCTTGTAGAAATGATAGTGTAGGTATGTTTAAGTGCTTATTAGAAAGTAATTAACTTGGTTTCCTTATGCGACCATTCTCATTATTATTGAATAAGGCCAAATTCATCGACTCAGTCTTGGAGAGACCGAGATCAGTAAGTGTTCTACTTATCGAAAACCACTTCAAGGCTGAGATACGAGTTCTTTATTTTGGAAGTGAATGATGGAAACCATGTGTGGTTTTGGAATTTGTTGAGATGATGGAATCCATATGGGATTCATTATGTGATCGAGTTTCGTTGAAAACCAGCGTGAAGATGTTGGACGTGACCCCGACACCAGAAATGGCTAAAATAGAGTAAGCCCATAGCCAATGGGATTTAGCCAACGTCAGAGAAGCCCATAGCCAATGGGATTTAGCTAATGTCAGATGGTACTGATCAACTCTATTATCCAAAGTGTGCTAATCGATTTTGCTAGCGAGAGTTGATCGCATTCGGGACACGTTCTCTACGTGAACCAGCTATGACTTCCTTATTTGGTATATTTTATCCAGTGATATACGACATTCAGAAGGTACTTTCTGACCCTTGCCATGAGGCTTGCCTAGAGGCACTGAGGACCCTCCAATGGAAAAAATTCAATATAGGGACGTACCTTTGCGGCTTTGTTTGTATACCTAAATATATTGTAACGAACAGGATTTTCAACTCCCGAAAGCCCACATCATTACATCCACTATATCCACTGCCGAGCAATCGAAGGCCGGAAAACCGTACCATTAGGGTTAAAGATGAGGTAGAAGACAGAAGAATAAAGAAAGAAGAAGAAAACAGAAACAATATCAGAATCTCACAATCGCAGCGAAACAACATATAGTAGATAAATGAATATCTTTAATACAAAGAACTATATCAGTTATTACATTGCATCACATTATCATTACATTATCAGAGTGTACAACAACAAATAGCGGAAAAGAAATACTATATAGTAGTTGATACGCCATGCCATCCAGCTTGCCTCCAGATCTCTACAGCAACTCCTGAATTCCAGAATGATCTGATAACCCGATTCTAGACTGCCCGTGTTAAAATTGGTGAGCACCCAGAGTTTAGGAGGGAAACAATAAACTCCAGGTCAGTCATGGGACTGGTATGAGAACTTAAAACAGTTATATCTTTTAAAATATACAAAGAAATATTTTAAGGTAGATCCGCAATGCTTTTAGAAAATGAGACTACCATAAGGCCTCCCGCACACACACACAATGCAAACGCAGATTCGGAGGAGGTTTCTCCTTATGATAGTCAAACATTCTTGATATGTAAATTTGTTTGATATTATTACTATAAGTGCAAAGTGTAGGAAAACATTTCGAAAGTATAATATAAATCTTAGCCAACATAGGCATTTCGCACTATGCTTACTATAGCTACCATCTAAACAGTGGTGACCACCATAAGTAAATGGCAGGTTCTACAACTAAAACCGTACAGGGTTTCGTATTGGAGTTTGGATTTCCAACGAATGGTCAGGCCATAAAACTTCCCATTGCCACATAGGTACGCCTCTGGAAAGACGTCCCGAGAACCTAACCGGATCTCTGCCAACACAAGGCCGGGTTACCCCTAGCTGGGTAACAACTGACACGAATATGCCATCCCCCGGTCGCAACCGACCTAAATCTCGGGATTCACCAGCAACCACAAAATAATAAGTTTGCAGCAACAACATAGGTTAAGTACCAGGGCTCCATACCATAATACCACTTCTATCCAGAAGGAAATAACATACACTAAGGGGGCGCTATCCCCCAATAACCTTGCTGCATCTTTCCTATTTTGACCATTACCGGGGTGTGAGGTCCGACGAAGTCTCGTCCACAAAGCTACGCTTTTCACAAAAGCCACGCTTTGATCAACAAATGCTCAGCAACACTCAACATGCCACGTTACCAAATTGGGAATGTATCACTAGTAACCATCAACTACATAACCTCTGAGCTCGTACGTCTTAGAGAAGGGTGTTAAGCTAAAAGAATAAATTCTCTGCCACCAACAGAAATATATTTCATAGAAACCATCTTTACATCTCAAATTGTAACGTCAGACACACAACCATACAAGTCCATTCCGGGATCGAACGGAACCGAAGGCACATCCAAAAGAAGCCCTTGCAATCCGGATATTCACTAATGACGACCGAACTTCCCATCACAAAGGGTGATAAAATCTCTATATCGGAGATCAGCTGACGCAGAGTCATTCGACGGTAATCCTTCCATTTTCGAAAATATCCGGTCTTCAACACCGGTCTTCAAATGCTATCCATTACGACATATCATTATTCGGAATGGGATTTATGACACAAAGGTCCTCTCCCGGCTAAACCGAATAACGAGCGCTTATTTTTAAAAATAAGTGTAGCATTCAAATTCAAGCAAATCACAACAAATACCCATTTAAAGGTAAATATTGATAGTCGGTTATTTAACTATCAAGGCCAACAAACAAATATCCATCACCATAACAATCTCTAGGACCTTTTTATCAATCTTCCATAAATTAAATAACTTGTCAGATAGTCACTTCAATTTATCTTTAAAAAGATATATTCTCTAAACCATTTCAATTCCTACATTGGAAAACATTTCCAAATACTTATTCATTTCAATTTATCTTTAAAAGATAAAAACCCAAAACATTTCACTTCATATTGGAAAACATTTCCATACTTATTTAACAATAAGTAATTCACAAATCTATTTATTTTCAATACTTAGAAAATATTCAATATACTTAAAACACAATTAAGTATATATTTATTCTTTTAAGGAAAACATTCTCTTAAACACATTCATTTGAGTCGAAACGAATGTTGCATAAAACATCGTTACGACAACCTAAAATCACTAGTATAGGGATTCGAAATTAAGATAGATATATAAATCCCAATACTATATAAAACATTTCCTTTTGAAAATCATTTACTATAACAACAGTGTTATAGTCCACCATTTCCTTATTTCTCAAAAACGTCTATTTCAACAATGAATGTTGAAATCTATGGTTTCGATACTTAACACATTTTAAACCATCTTTAAATCGTTTTAATTCTATTTAAAATATCACTTCCCCAAAACATTTCTTTAATATTTTATTCACTGTCCAAAATCGTGAAAAATTCTTCGTTAACCAAATTCAACATTTCTACACATTTTATTTAAAGGATTATCCACCGTCCAAAATCGTGGTTATATCTCCTTTAATAAGCTTTCATATTTACTTATCAAATTCAATTGATTTCGGATTTATGAACAACGTCATAAATTCACATTTTTTTTTAAAACTTCAACTTATAAAATCCCTTAATTAACAAATTCTATTTAAATCTCATTTAAATGCCAAAATCCAATTTATAAGTTAATTACTTATAAATACTTTTATTTTACAAAATCTATTCATTTTATAACTTCACAATTTATAAATCTATAAATTTCATTCACTTATGAAATCCATTTATACTTCATTTTAACACTTATAAAAACTTGTTTTATAATTCCAATATTTTAATTTATAAATATCAATTTTATAAATCTTTTATATAAAGCTTTTATAATAAATTCAAAAATCTCAATGTAAACTATTTTATAAAATCATTAACTCCACATTTCAAAAATCACATTTCGGTTATATTTCACAAAAATCATAATTTTTATAACATAAAAATTATAACGTTTATTTATTTAAAATGAATCAATTCCAAAATTTCAATAAAACGTATACTTTCAAAAATCACTTTAAAATCCTTTTAAATTTGAAAATCATCACTTTAACACTTTTAATTTTCCAAAATAGGCCCAATGCTGCAACAACACTTAATATAATAATCACGACATCCAAGACATCATATATCATATGGTAACAGAATATATCACAATATCTGTAAATAAATCAATACGGGTGAGGAATCCAGTTGGATCCCTCCAACCTGTTTCCCTGCATCCATAGATGTTAGCACAATACCAATCCCGTTTCAATACGAAATATCGCGGTATATAGGTTCATATAAAATATTATCTGCTATTATGCGGAGCAATAGGGTCTCATACGCTCCATCGCATAGTATTCGTCAATACGAAGCCAACGCAATTTGTTTCGTCAAATTCCGACCTCGTATGAAAAAGTTATAGCATTTTAAAGTTTATATAATTTAAATATAATTAATATTTACAATTTTCAATTTAATTTTTAACCTAAAATTCATCCTAGCCGTAGGATCCTGAAGATGAAATCAAGGCCGTGCCTTCTAACTTCTTCTCCTTTATTTCTAACTCGCGAACAAACAACCCATCTCGGCCGCCAACGTTCATGAATTTTCGCATCGTCTACGACAACTTCAACGACGATCAGGGGCCTCCATTCCATGCGCCAACATGTGCTCTACACTCGGCTCAAGTATCAAGGAGCTCGGTCGCCTCTTCTGTACTAAAAACGAGCTCGAACACTTGACCTTTGCATCGAGATTCAGGTCGATCCACTCGACTAAAATCGATCATCACCGTTGGATATATAGTTCTCTCGACGCTCTTTAACTTTGCAGTTGGAAGTTTGTTGAATCGATTTACGGATTAGAAGAAAAACGAGGAGGAAGATGACAATATTTTGGCCATTGATGTTGAAAATGGCGGCCTGAAGCTTAAACCCTAGGTTTTAGTTTTAGTTTGCAAATTGAAGAAAACAAGTCCTTATATAGAAAATTTCCATGCACTATTCACCCGAAATTTTTTCGAACTCCAAACGAAGCGTGCCGCCTAACATTTAGAATGTTTTACCCCTATTCCGATCGCAATGGAATATATATCGGAAGCTAATTCGATCAAATTTGGAAGATAAGTTTTTTTGAATCCACTATTTAAATTCAAAATTCACTCGAATCGATTTCTACACATTTTAGCTTGCCCCGGACAAACCGTACATCCGATTGACACGAAATTTGAAATATTATAATAATATAACATTACGGATCCGATGAAACTAGTTTCGTTAAAATCCGAGACTGTTTGAAAAAAGGTTATTTTAACTCGTCAATTAAATATTAAAATATTCAATTTTCACAGTTTAACTTTTAATTCAATTTTAAAAGTTCTATAACATCACTGTAACTTCAATATGATTTAATACAACTTTATAAATCATTTTATCACATTAAACCCAATTTCCAATTATTTCTGTAATTTCAAATATTAAATTACCGATTTACTTATCCAATTAAACCTAGATATTCGAAGTAAAATTTATTCGACTTACAAATTTTACTTTTTAAAATTTTAAAATCAATTTAAATTTATGAATTTCAATTGACAGAAATTCTAGGTCGTTACAAACTTCCTCCCTTATCGTACTCGAAATTACCATGTAAGAAAATGTCTTGAAATCCATCAAATTTTCAAAACCATTCAGATTAGATTTCAAATTCACTTAAGTGTTTAACTTTCTCAAAATTCATAGTTAAACTTCTTACAATAACTTTATTAAGTTTTCAAATCGTACTTAGTTATCTTTTCAAAACCAACTATATCGTTTAACTTTTATAACTCAAAAATCAAACTTTTAGTTTTCAATTTTTTTTCCAATTTTCTCAAAAATATTCTAACGCCTTAAATTTTCAGAAAAATTTGCCATAGTCTCCTTTGCGCGGATCGATCCGAAAAAAATGGATATATATATATATATATATATATATCACAAATATACATCTGATCAAAGTAATGAGGCATCCCGTAGGGAAAAAAGTGTAAAAGTATGATATGTAATCCGAGATATGTACCTTATATATTATTAGCGAGCATATACGGCTAATATAGCACGAAAGCGAGCTCCAAATGCGAAGCAAGCGCCATCCACGCCTACTAAACACTCAACAACAATGAGAAACACGTATATAGAAAATAATATCGATATACAACATATACCACTATAGCACATGCAACAAAACAACAAATCCATATCAAATAAATATATATTCACTTCTCATTATATTCAATGAATTGGTTTTTTTCAATTTATTCACAATTGATTCATTATCATTGGATGTTTTTTTACTAACATTCATTTATTCATATTCAATTAGTTTATATTCACTAATTCATATTCAAGTTGGTTCACTTCCACATCAAATTCAATTCTATTTAAGATTTACTTACTTCCAATTTGAATTCAATGATTTATTGCTTTCATTTTCATTTATTGCATTTCATATGAATTTTCTATACAATCTACTAACAACAAACGTATAACCAACATAACCAAATTTATTTAATTCGCTTACATTCATTCAATTTGGTTCATCACTTTTAATTAGCTTTAATGAATTAACACATTCATCCTTTATTTCATATCAATTTATTTACACTCAATTGATTTACATTCAATTATTCAATCCTCGATTTCATTAGCTTTTAAATGAATTAGCAACTACATTCCCTATTCCATATCAATTCATTTACATTAGATTGATTAATATTAAATTCTTTAGTTCAATTTAGTTGCTAATTCATTTAACCACAAAAGTTGAATTACATTACATAACTCAAGTTCACATCTATTTAATTCACTTTATTATTTTACTTCGATACCAAATCAACTTCATTCAACATTCAACTTCATTTATTTGCAATTGTAAATTTATTTATCCATTCACGATTTTATTTTCATAATTCAAACTCACTTCCAATTCATTTGTTACTAATCCAAATTTATTTTTAACTTAATAAATTTTCTTTAAGTAATCATTTCACTTAGCCTCCTTAGACCTTTCTTTAAATTCACTTTATTTAATTGATTCACTTGTACTTACTTTAATTTAACTCCATCCTTTAAGTTAAATTTATTCTATCAAAATTCAAATTGTATAAGTTATCAACTCATTTATTATTGCCATAAATATTTCAAATAGGATTCCAGTCTTTTCAACATTTCAAAAATCATCTTTGAAATCAATTTAAATTATCTTTTGAATTCAAAAATCCAAACCAGTTTTGCAAACAACTTTCATTTAAAATAATTTGGCAGTAATACTTCTCTTGGAAACTCGAAAATGAACACCGATGATGTCGCGATCATTATCGGAATTATTTTCCAGCGACCGAAAAGAGTTTAGTGCTTTCTTCCTTCAAAACAATTTTCCAATTTTCTCAAAATTTCAAATTCTTTAAATTTGTTTTCAAATATTACTCTGGAATTCCATTTCAAATTATGAGTCACAGTTTACAATTTATATTTATACATCTCATTTGTATATGGTTTTATTTCCCAGCTTTTAATTATGATTTCAATTTTTTATTCAATAATCGATGATAATAATTTAATATTATCACTTCCTAACAACCAAGCAACCATGATAATTTTCGAAAAATCATTCCTTTTATTTACGAAATAGTCTGGGTAAAATTATTTCATTTACCCAATTTAAAATGGTACTATGTCGATTTGCCTCGTTTAAGTGTTTAGAAATCCCTATCAATACGGTTGTACTTCCCGCACAGACCAGAATTCATACACAGCTCAACGGATAAGCAAACACAATATAAAACAATTTTATATTCACTAATAAATACGCGCTCATATCTATTATTACACTCAAACTCATTCTAGAGTACTACTGACTCTTTCTCTAATAAGTAATTCCCAACAGAGCCAAGGTTGTCACTTAACCATATGCTCTGATACCAAATGTAACGAACGAGATTTTTCGACTCCCGAAAGCCGACATCAGTACGTCCACTGTATCAACTGCCAGCAATCGAAGGCAGGAAAACCGTACCATTAGGGTTAAAGAAGAGGTAGAAGATAGAAGAAGAAAGAAAGAAGAAGAAAATAGAAACAATATCAGAATCTCACAATCGCAGCGGAACAAAACATAATAGATAAATGAATATCTTTAATACAAAGAACTATATCAGTTATTACATTACATCACATTATCATTACATTATCAGAGTGTACCACAACAAACAGCGGAAGAGAAATACTATATACTAGTTGATACACCATGCCATCCAGCTTGCCTCCAGATCTCTGTAGCAACTCCTGAATTCCAGAATGACCTGATAACCTGACTCTAGACTGCCCGTGTTAAAATTGGTGGTCACCCAGAGTTTAGGAGGGAAACAATAAACTCCAAGTCAGTCATGGGACTGGTGTGAGAACTTAAAACAGTTATATCTTTTAAAATAAACAAAGAAATATTTTAAGGTAGACCCGCAATGCTTTTAGAAAATGAGACTACCATAAGGCCTCCCGCACACACACACACACAATGCAAACGCAGATTCGGAGGAGATTTCTCCTTATGATAGTCAAACATGCTTGATACGTAAATTTCTTTGATATTATTACTATAAGTGCAAAGTGTAGGAAAACATTTCGAAAGTATAATATAAATCTTAGCCAACATAGGCATTTCGCACTATGCCTACTATAGCTACCATCTAAACAGTTGTGACCACCATAAGTAAATGGCAGGTTCTACAACTAAAACCATACAGGGTTTCGTATTGGAGTTTATATTTCCAACGAATGGTCAGGCCAAGGAACTTTCCATTGCCACATAGGTACGCCTCTGGAAAGATGCCCCGAGAACCTAACCGGCTCTGCCAACATAAGGCCGGGTTACCTCTAGCTGGGTAACAACTGACACGAATATGCCATCCCTCGGTCGCAACCGACCTAAATCCCGGGATTCACCAACAACCATAAAATAATAAGTTTGCAGCGACAACATAGGTTAAGTATCAAGGCTCCATCCCATAATATCACCTCTATCCAGAAGGAAATGACATACACTAAGGGGTCACTATCCCCTAATAACCTTGCCGCATCTTTCCTGTTTTGACAATCACGGGGATGTGAGGTCCGATGAAGTCTCGTCCATAAAGCTACGCATTTCACAAAAGCCACGCTTTGATCAACAAATGCTCAGCAACACTCAGCATGCCACGTTACCAAATTGGGAATATATCACCAGTAACGATCAACTACATAACCTCTGAGCTCGTATGTCTCAGAGAAGGGCGTTAAGCTAAAAGAATAAATTCTGCGCCACCAATAGAAATATATTTGATAGAAACCCTCTTTACATCTCAAATTGTAACGTCAGACACACAACCATACAAGTCCACTCCGGGATCGAACGGAACCGAAGGCACTTCCAAAAGAAGCCCTTGCAATCCGGATATTCACTAATCACGACCGGACTTCCCATCACAAAGGGTGATAAAATCTCTATATCGGAGGTCAACCGATGCAGAGTCGTTCGACGGTAATCCTTCCGTTTTCGAAAATATCCGGTCTTCAACACCGGTCTTCAAATGCTATCCATTACGACATATCATTATTCAGAATGGGATTTATGACACAAAGGTCCTCTCTCGGCTAAACCGGATAATGAGCGCTTATTTTTAAAAATAAGTGTAGCATTCAAATTCAAGCAAATCACAACAAATACCCATTTAAAGGTAAATATTGACAGTCGGTTATTTAACTATCAAGGCCAACAAACAAATATCCAGCACCATAACAATCACTAGGCCCTTTTCATTAATCTTCCATAAATTAAATAACTTGCCAGATATTCACTTCAATTTATCTTTAAAAAGATATATTCTCTAAACCATTTCAGTTCCTACATTGGAAAACATTTCCAAATACTTATTCATTTCAATTTATCTTTAAAAGATAAAAACCCAAAACATTTCACTTCATATTCGAAAACATTTCCATAATTATTTAACAATAAGTAATTCACAAATCTATTTATTTTCAATACTTAGAAAATATTCAATATACTTAAAACACAATTAAGTATATATTTTATTCTTTTAGGGAAAACATTCTCTTAAACACATTCATTTAAGTCAAAATGAATGTTGCGTAAAACATCGTTACGACAACCCAAAATCACTAGTATAGGGATTCGAAATTAAGATAGATATATAAATCCCAATACTATATAAAACAATTTCTTTCGAAAATCATTTACTATAACAACAGTGTTATAGTCCATCATTTCTTTATTTCTCGAAAACGTATATTTCAACAATGAATGTTGAAATCTATGGTTTCGATACTTAACACATTTTAAACCATCTTTAAATCGTTTTAATTCTATTTAAAATATTACTTCCCTAAAACATTTCTTTAATATATTATTCGCTGTCCAAAATCGCGAAAAATTCTTCGTTAACCAAATTCAACGTTTCTACACATTTTATTTAAAGGATTATCCACTGTCCAAAATCGTGGATATATCCCCTTTAATAAGCTTTCATATTTACTCATCAAATTCAATTGATTTTGGATTTATAAACAATGTTAAAAAATCACATTTTTTTTTTGAAACTTCAACTTATAAATCCCGTAATTAACAAATTCTATTTAAATCTCATTTAAATGCCAAAATCCAATTTATAAGTTAATTACTTATAAATCTTTTTATTTTACAAAATCTATTCATTTTATAACTTCACAATTTATAAATCTATAAATTTCATTCACTTATGAAATCCATTTATACTTTATTTTAACACTTATAAAAACTTGTTTTATAATTCCAATATTTTAATTTATAAATATCAATTGTATAAATCTTTTATATAAAGCTTTTATAATAAATTCAAAAATCTCAATGTAAACTACTTTATAAAATCATTAACTCCACATTTCAAAAATCACATTGTTATATTTCACAAAAATCATAATTTTTATAACATAAAAATTATAACGTTTATTTATTTAAAATGAACCGGTTCCAAAATTTCAATAAAACGTATACTTTCAAAAATCACTTTAAAATCCTTTTAAATTTGAAAATCATCACTTTAATACTTTTAATTTTCCAAAATAGGCCCAATGCTGCAACAGCACTAAATATAACAATCATGGCATCCTAAACATCATATATCACAATATATGTAAATAAATCAATACGGGTGAAGAATCCAGTTGATACCTCCAGCCTGTTTCCCTGCATCCACAGATGTCAGAACAATACCAATCCCATTTCAAAACGGAATATCGTGGTATATGGTTTCATATAAATTATTATCCGCTATTATGCTGCGCAATAGGGTCTCATCCGCTATGTAATGCGGGAAAATCAACTCCAAGTACATATATAATACCAATTCCTCTTCAAGATGGAATATCACGGCATATGTGTTTAATAAATAACCTCCGCTTAATATACGGCGCATAGGGTCTATTTCAAAACAATAGATAAAAATTTATCATTCAATCAAACAATCAAGCAATTTTAAATCTAACCATTTAAAATTTAAATCGAAATAATTTCGATTGAGTGAGAAGTTCTCACCTTGTTTCCAATAGCGGTTTCAGCGTTTATTTCGAACAAAATTAAACGCGCGTTTAATTTTATCCAAAATTTTGACTAACTCCAATCAACCCCAATCCAGCTCCATCGCGTAGTACTCGTCAATACGAAGCCAACGCAATTCATTTCGTCAAATTCCTACCTCGTTTGAAAAAGTTATAGCATTTTAAAGTTTATACAATTTAAATATGATTAATATTTACAATTTTCATTTTAATTTTTAACCTAAAATTCATCTTAGCCGTAGGATCCTGGAGATGAAATCAAGGCCGTGCCTTCTAACTTCTTCTCCTTCGTTTCTAACTCGTGAACAAACAACCCATCTCGGCCGCCAACGTTCACGAATTTTCGCATCGTCTACGACAGCTTCGATGACGATCAGAGGCCTCCATTCCGTGCGCCAACATGTGCTCTACACTCGGCTCGAGTATCAAGGAGCTCGGTCGCCTCTTCTGTACTAAAAACAAGCTCGAACGCTTGACCTTTGCATCGAGATTCAGGTCGATCCACTCGACTAAAATCGATCATCACCGTTGGATATATAGTTCTCTCGACGCG
The DNA here is from genome assembly GCA_030765085.1 of Allium cepa. Classification (NCBI taxonomy): domain Eukaryota; kingdom Viridiplantae; phylum Streptophyta; class Magnoliopsida; order Asparagales; family Amaryllidaceae; genus Allium; species Allium cepa. Next base: position 174,065,088 of record CM060938.1, read on the forward strand.
CTTTAACTTTGCAGTTGGAAGTTTGTTGAATCAATTTACGGATTTGAAGAAAAACAAGGAGGAAGATGACAATATTTCGGCCACTGATGTTGAAAATGGCGGCCTGAAGCTTAAACCCTAGGTTTTAGTTTTAGTTTGCAAATTGAAGAAAACAAGTCCTTATATAGAAAATTTCCGTGCACTATTCACCCGTTTTCCAAACTCCAAACGAAGCATGCCACCTGGCGTTTGTAATGTTTTACCCCCATTCCGAATGCAATGGAATATATATATATATTGGGAGCCAATTCGATCAAATTTGGAAGATAAGTTTTTTGAATCGACTATTTAAATTCAAAATTCAACCGAATCGATTTCTATGCGCTTTAGCTTGCCCCGGATAAACCGTACATCCAATTGACACGAAATTTGAAATCTTATAATAATATAACATTACGGATCCGATGAAACTGGTTTCATCGAAATCCGAGAATGTTTGAAAAATGGCTATTTTAACTCGTCAATTAAATATTAAAATATTCAATTTTCACAATTTAACTTTTAATTCAATTTTAAAAGTTCTATAACATCGTTCTAACTTCAATATGATTTAATAAAACTTTATAAATCATTTTAATCACACTAAACCCAATTTCCAATTATTTCTGTAATTTCAAATATTAAATTATCGATTTAATTATCTAATTAAACCTAGATATTCGAAATAAAATTTGTTCGACTTACAAATTTTACTTATTAAGTATTTAAAATCAATTTAAATTTACGAATTTCAATTGACAGAAATTCTGGGTGGTTACATATACTGTTAAATGTAAACAATGTAACAATTTCAGCTATATTTTATATTTATATTGAATACCCTAGACATTATTATAATATCACTAAATTTTCTTATAAAATGTTTCGGTTATCGTAAGGTAAAGACCCATCCATGTATATTTATAGCGTGGTCTTACGAGATACCTTTGTTCTTTAAAAGGGTTTTACAAATATAATAATTCAAATTACTTGAGTTTACTTATGCTGGCTTACTAGACTCATCTGGATGTTATTCTTCTTATAATGGTCGGATCAGCCCATGTGTATTTTCAAATATTGCTGACGATTAATTGGATCCCTAGGAGAGGAGATGGATGACTACCTACCTTAGATTTTATTTATGTTGTACTATTTTGTTTATTTTTATATCAGTAATTGTGAGGATAGATTGTTATAATTGTCTAGGCTGATGATAGGCTAGTTTACTTTGATTGTAATATCTATATAGTTTTCCGTTGTAAAAAAATTGTTTGCGCCTAAATTGGTCACAAACCCCAAAAATATCGCAAAAGCACCAATGTATGAAAACATATCAATATTATATGATCACAAATCACAGATCTAGATAATGTAGAGAATAAAAGATGAGGAACGGTAAACTTAAAACCGAAAGAAATAGACAGAGACACAAGATTTATAGTGGTTCAGCTATCTCCGGCCTACGTCCACTTCAAATGTTAATCTTTTGTTGATTTTCCTTGCTGATTACAGCTGATTATAGTGGATTACAATGATAAAATTCGAGTACAACAGCAGCCTTGTAGTTCAAAGATGTTTTCGGCAGAGTCTGGATGTCGAAAAGCCAAAAAGATTCCTTTTCCGTAGGCCCTGAGGTGCTATTTATACGTGTAGGCTGCAAATATCTCGCTCAAATCCCAAGAGACTTCTTCTGGCATGCAAGCGTGCCCACATGATCGATTCCAGGTGATTTCGACTCGATCTGTGATCGATACGAATGAATTTCGTATCGATCAAGACTCGATCCAATGAAGTTGGAATTTGGCATTAACATTCTTTAGGTTGTGCATAAGCTCATGTGAAAATTTGGTAGCATCTGGACTCGTATATAGCAAGACATGATCGAAGCAATTTAAGGTTTTCGGTAGGTTGTGCCGTTCGTATCGATCCCCTTCACATTGCTTTGTTCGTATCGGTCAAGGCACACGTCTGTGAGTTGACATGGCACTTGTTTGTAGGATCGATCCACTCTCGATGCCGAATCGACCGAGTCCTTCCCATTATTCACGCCTTGTTCGTATCGACCTGATGTGCTCTATGCTTCGGATCGATCCATGGATGCCTACTTCATATCAATAGTCTCTAGCTTTTTTCGTATCGATCGAAAAAGGTGATTCATATTATAATGTGTTCTTCGTATCGATCATGGCCGATCGATACGAAGTATGTGGATAAATTGATCGATATTGTAACAACCAGGTATTTTCAACCTTTCGCATCCATACATGTCGGACTTGAATTGCTCAAAATACCGCGTTGTAAATAAAATTTAGCAAATCTCAGAATATACAGTAAATAAAATACAGATCACAGACACGGAGTAATAATAGTGCAGCGGAAGTAAAAGAAATACTAGTTCATAAAGCTACTATGTAATATATCAGAGTTACATAAGATACAACAGAAGAAATAAAGTACAACAGAAGTCTAAGTATGATAACCAACTACAAGCTGATTACAATACTGGAATCAACAGGATAATTGGGAGTGAAATAGATAAACAAGACAAGCAGGTAATCTCCAGCGATTCCATTCTACAGGAAGTGAAAATCCAAATATGTGAATACTCAGGCTGATCCGAGTGTAAATAAAAATACAAACACTCGAGTCAGGACATACATACTTATACAATGTAAACCAACTCAAGTGAACTATAGTAAAAGTGCAAGTAACTTAAAGGATGCTTGGGACCGCCCATCCTCCAAGGATTCGTTAAACTATTATAATAATGTATATTAGTAAAATAAACTTACTTTAAAATAGCGTTAAGGAGTGACCCAATATTCTCAATAACACAAATCATGCCAATAGTCTACACAGTACCTGCATATCTCCTGATCGGGAGACTACCAGAAGATACTGCATAGGTACGAAACAAATAGAAACTCATAGTAAAGGCTGGATATGGTAGGTGACATGGCACATAAGGCAATGCCAGGGTAGATATACCAATTACACACACTAGCTGGTGGCAACGCAGCAGCCACATACGCCCACCTCGGAACACATTCCCAAAATCGGAGGGGCACCCAAACAATCACAGGTAATAGTATGGTATCGAAGAAATGCGTCCGACCAGAGGAGCTATCCCTTTTGGCTCGAGATCGCTCCTGTTTTAGCCACCTTAAGCCAACTCACGGGAGTTGGGTCCACGTAACGTACCTCAAGAACGTCGCCACCATCCTACTTCATTCTGGGATCTCCACCGCGTACACGGTTAGTCAAAGTGGATTTAGGTATCGACAGAGAGTATGCCCATATCCGATCCCGGTCTCTTTGCCAACCTATCGTTATTATAACCCATGGTTATAATTTTGAAATAATATTTTACACTTAAAATATAGATATCATTTCAATCCAAATCTTTATCAAAATAAAGATTAAACCATTTCCAAACCATTTCAATATGTCAACATACCATATCTTTCAAATTCAAATATTTATCAAAATAAATATCAAGTCATTTCTAACCATTTCAATATATTAAATTATTATATCTTTCAAAACTTCCTTCCAAATCATTTTAATATATTAAAATATCTTAACTTTCAAAACTTCGTTTCCAAAATATCATATCTTTCAGAACTTCTTTTCAAATCATTTTAATATCAAAACATCATATCTTTCAAAACCACATTTCGGATCATTTTAATACATCAAAATATCATATCCTTTCAAAACCACATTTCAAATCATTTTAATATATCAAAATATCATATCTTTTCAAAACATCATTTCAAAATATTTAATATATATATATATATATATATATATATATATCAAAATATCATATCTTTCAAAACATCATTTCAAAATATTTAATATATACATCAAAATACCATATCTTTCCAAAGCTTCAATTTCAAATCATCATATAAGTTCAAATCCAAATATTCAACTTTAAATACCTTTTAAATTCAAAGATATCATTCATTTATTATCATTCCAAATCACCTTTTAAATAGCTTATATTTTAATCAAAATAATTCATTTAAACCATTTAAAATTTAAGTTTATATACTTTCAAATCAAGTATTCAATTTACAAAGTTTTTAAACCATTATGAGTTCATTTACTAAGTTAAAACCATAATGTTGAAAATTTCAACCTTTCACAGCATTCAGAAAAAAACTGAAAGTTATACTTGAAAACATCTCAATTTAGACCATTTAAACATTATAAAAATCATATTTTACATTCAAAGATTTTCATTAAAACTCTCTTTTAATTAATGATTTTTTTTATAAAGCAACATTTTATAATTAAATCAAATTTCACGAATCACCTTAATAAATTCAAGTGTAAACTTTCCCATTTTATATTTAACACTCTATTAACATTTACATTTTCAAATTATCATTTCACAAATTAAACTAAATTTCAAATTTATTTAATTAACTTAAACCCTAATTAAAACCAAATTCACATTTCCAAGTCAAGTTCATTTCAAAATTACACTTTTAAGCATTCATTCATTTAACCATTTTAATACATAGAAAAATCTAATACTTATTAATTCATTTAAACTCAGATTTAATCAAATCATCATATTTAACATTTTCCAAATATAATTAAAATTTTATTTTATTTATATAACTTAAAATTCCCTTTTTAAACCAAACCCAAATTTCCAGACTTTAAGTTATATTTCAATAATTCAACTTAATCATTTATTTATTTAACATTTTCCACTTATACAAAATCATAAATCCTTTATTTAAAACACCTTAAAATCTATTTAAATCAAATTATCATAAATTTAGATTTAAACAACTTAAAATTTTATTTATATAACTTAAATGTCATTTTAAAAGCCAAGTCCAAATTTCCAAATCTAAGTAATATTTCAAAAATTCACTTTTTACCATTCATTTAAATTACATTTTTAACTTCTAGAAAAATCCAAAATTTCTTTACTTAAACATTAAAAATCCAATTTAAATCAAATTTCATAATTTTCACTTTTAAAAAATATTTAAAATATTCAAAATACTTTATAAAATATAACCACGGGCCTGTATATAGTTTTCTAAGCTAGGTCAAGTGATACAGATATATATCATTTCAATCCGCAGTTTAAAAAGAAAAATCCAGGTTCTATCATTTCAAACCCGCAATCCCAAGTTAAAGTAAAATAAATAAAAACCGTTCAGGCCAATCATTTCAGTCCATAACGATTTTTCCCTATTCTAAAGTCCGTTCGGGTATGTATCATTTCAACCCATAGTGATTCTAATCTACAGGGAACTTGCAGTGTGATAAACTGATATAAATAACAGAATAGCATGCTATAACAGTAACAGATGATATAACAGGTGTACAAATAGGATGAACATCATATGATCATAACATAGTCAAGTGTAGCATGATAATATAGTTCTATAGATTCACAGGGTGTCAATTTACTAATTATATAAGTACAAAATATCTGGTGAGAAATACTCACCTCTACAAGCTGGAGATAACAACCAAAACACACAACACAGAATCTTGAAGGCATGAAAAAACGAATATGATTTGAGTGGGAGGGCCAAATATAAATCTCCTTGGATACATTCAACAAAAAAAGTATAACAACACATAAGTTACACAACAAAATACCACTAAACAAAGCTAGAAATGGATGCATAAACAAAGTCAAAGTGTTTACACTTGCTTCCTATCATCTATGCTTCAGCTATAGATCTGAAGTGGCACGGCTAAAGCATAGTTTTGATCTGGTTTTGGGTTGGTAAGGGTCGGCCTAGCATAGGAAATGATGGTACAAAGGTATGATCACATAAGTCCAACACTACAAGGCAACACATGATTTCTATGCAACAATATATGCTCGGCCAAATTCAAGGAGGGCACGGCCATGGCTCAGGTAGGCTGGAGGTGATGTGGCATGGTGTGTCAGGTCAAGAATTGGCTGGTGGTGGTGGTGGCAAGGAGGAGTTTGAGGTGGTGGAAGCTAGGTAGGCTCGGCTAGGTGCATTTAGGTGGAGTTTGTTCATTTTTAGGTGGATCTACTTCATCATGGTGCACGGCTATGGCAAGGGGATGGGCTGAAGGTGGTGTTGACTAGATGTGGTGGTGGTTTAGGTGGCCTAGGTGATGGAGGAGGGCTGGCCGATCATACAGAGATGAAGATGGCAAGTGCAAATCTAAGTAAATCAAGATGAAAACATAGAAAAGATAAGAAGTTTTACCAAATTCTTTGCAAATGATGATGGCCGTGATTTTTGTGCTTAAGAATTTTTTGTATACATGAATGAAATGGAAAAAAAATAACCGGCTGAAGGAAATGAGGAAGTCGGCCAAAGCAATTGAATGCAAACGGTTGGAAAACGCAGAGGTGGGAAAACAAAGAGACTTAAGCAAATCAAGAGTCACAAACTTTTCAAATTACCTTTAATTTATTTATATAAATTTAAATTACTTAGAATAATAATAATTTCAGTAAAAATTTCGTAAATTCAATATAAAATATAAATAATTAAATAATAATTATATAAGGTAAAAATAAGAAAATAGCTTAGAAAATGCAAACTAGTCAAGCAAATTTGAAAATAAACAGAATAAATTTTGGAAAAATTATATGAACTTGGAAAATATTTAAATATAAGATAAGAACACAAAATAAACATGCCTTAACAAAATAAATAAATTTTAATTAAATAAAATTTAGATGAAGAAAATAGCAAAGAAAATAGTACTAGGCCTTAAAATAGAAAATGAATTCAATAAGCTTTGGAAATTTTTTATTATCACTTTATAAATATTTAAAAGTCAAAATATATGTAATATAACATAAATACACAAATTAGAATAAGATATATCAAATAAAGATGTCATTTTTTTATAAATTAAAACAAAGAATATTGTTAAATAACTCAATATACACAATATTGAAAACAGCATAACTTTTACAATTTAAATCCAATTTCAACGAAACGGAAAGCAGTATTCATGACATTAAATATATTTTCAAAATAAAAGATAAAATTTAAGAATTAAATTATTTAAATTTAAAATTTAAAGGTCAAAGTTTGACCAGTTTTGACCACAAATCCATTTTTCAGGAAAATATTCAATTTATACCAGTTTGAAATTATAATTCATATAATAATCAAAATTTATATTTTAAAATGAAATGTTTGAAATAAAACAAGTTTAAAATAATTTAAAAATAAAAATAAAGTCAAATTTAAATTATATGTAAAAATCTGGGGTTGTTACACTCTCCACCACTCAAAACTTTTCGTCCCCGAAAAGGAAAGAGGTATGGAAATGCACAGAAAAAGATAAAATGAAATTAGATTAGGACAAGATGACAAGGAGATTGAAATTATACCTGATAACTATTGTTATAGGTAAGTTTAATAAGGTGGAGATTGTCAAAGATTATAGAAAGATTTCTAAATAGAAAAAATTATAGAAAAATGCCTACACCAGCCTGAAGCAAGATAAGAAAAATAAGAACAACCAAACGATAGTTTGAAAAACAAAATAAGATGATAGGTTAGAAACCATGGAAATTTAAGCTTAAATAGATAATTAATTTTTAAACAAGTTAAATATATCTTAACTATCTCAAATTTTATTATCTTATCTTCTAATCATCTGAAATTAACAATTTCTAAGATCATGAATTTGAAAAATAATCATTCATTATACTCATAATGTACTTAATAAATTTAATTCTTCTTTATTCCTAATAAAATTAAATTTATTCCTCTCAATATATTTATCACTTGTGTTATATACTTACACTTATTATAACTGCTCTATTTATTTTTAGTTCTTTTAACGTTATTTTATTGTAAGTTATTCAATTACACTTTATTATATTTATCTCTATTAATCATTTTATAACTATAATTTAAGTGTATAACATTTATTATAACCACTCAAATTTTATTTATAAAATCTTTTTATATTGTATATTATCCAATTACATTGTTAACTTCTAAACATTAAGGTAAGTTATATTGGAATGCAATGGTATTATACAATTAAATCATTTCATGCTTGAATATTCATCCAAATTTTGATTTTTTTATAATTGAAATTATTCTTTAAAATAAAATTTAAGAATTAAATTTCCGATTTCTTCAACCCGTTTAGAGATAAATAAATGTATGTATATAATTTATCAATTCAAATTTAAATCATATATCTATATATATATATATTTTAAATCCAGTCTTATTTTAGAAATTCAAATCAACTAAATATCCCAAAACAAAGCTGTAGCAAGACTACAGAACGGTCTCTTCACTTTGAAACTCGAAAATGAACGTCGATGATGTTGCGGTCATCATCGAACTTATTTTCCAATGACAAAGAGAAGAGCACTAATTTTAAACTTTAAAATTCCTTGGAAACAAATTTCTATTAGAAAATACTTTAAATAATATACTTTAAAACTTCAACACGAGGTTTGAAACCATTGGAAATTAAATTCTCAAATTTCTTGTTTTAAATTCATTTCAGTTCCCAAATCAATTTATAAGCAACAATTTATAAATTAATTATAGAACAACAAATGGTAAATCAAGTATCATCATTTCAAATAATCAACTTATTAAGTTCCATAAATTTACTCATATCAAAATTTATTTCATTAACCAAATTTTAAAATAATATTGTGTCAGTTTGTTCTGTCAAAGTGTTTTAGAAATACTATCGATAGCGTTGATCAAACGAATCGATCGAAAACCCAAATCAACATCAACAACTCAAACAACACAATATATAAAACAAAACATAGATATAAAAGTGCAATTAAAAATGTTTGGAGGAATAGATTGGAAACAAAAGACAAGATGACTAACTAACAGAGTAGGGAGATGTGTATGTTTAAGTAAATCACAGGCAACCTTAACCGGGGCAACCGTGACTTAAAGAATCAGATCAATGTGGATTTTTCTGGGGTAAATCTACATTCGGTCTCAAGTGATAGAGTTTGGAATAGCAAAAGATATTAGCATCTAAACTAAGGATAGATATAAATCTCTGGTGAATCGATGCTAACTGTAAAGGAGTTCCCCCCCTTACAAATGAATTTTTGAGATTGGCGGGACCGCCAGTTCACTATAAAGCTCATTCAAAGTGGAGTTATATGGGATACTCCAGAATCAAAAGGAGATGAATAGTGAGGGACACGAATGGATTTTGGAACCGCAGGGAACGTTCCAAAATTCAAAGGAATCGAGTCAAAAAGGAAGAGATTAAAACTCGAATGAAAGTGATTTTATAATTACATTCACTCCATATGCTGAGTTTTTCCTAAAGCTACCAAAGCATTGATACCAAATGTAACGGGCCACACCAGCGGGGTAACGCCCACCGTAGCATACATTGGTACTTGTGTTCTGCCTTTACGGCCAGCCTCTCGACTGCACCACCAACCCCCGCGGGAACATGTAGGAGTAAGAGTCATCCGTTCGCTACCAAACCAGGAAGCGAGAACCTCCTATCATGCAGCACCCTCCAAGTGCAATGGCTGACACACATGTCGGACTTGAATTGCTCATAATACCGCATTGTAAATAAAATTTGGCAAATCTCAGAATATACAGTAAATAAAATACAGATCATAGACACAGAGTAATAATAGTGCAGCAGAAGTAAAAGAAACAGTAGTTCATGAAGCTACTATGTAATATATCAGAATTACATAAGATACAACAGAAGAAATAAAGTATAACAGAAGTCTAAGTATGATAACCAAATACAAGCCAATTACAATACTGGAATCAACGGGATAACTGGGAGTGAAATAGATAAACAAGACAAGCAGATAATCTCCAGCGATTCCAATCTCCAAGAAGCGGAAATCCAAATCTGTGAATACTCAGGCTGGCCTGAGTGTAAATAAAAATACAAACACTCAAGTCAGGACATACATACTTATACAATGTAAACCAACTCAAATGAACTATAGTAAACGTGCAAGTAACTTAAAGGATGCTTGGGACCGCCCATCCTCTAAGGATCCATTAAACTATTTACTATGTAGTAATATTGCGCTATTATAATAATGTCTATCTGTAAAATAAACTTACTTTAAAATAGCGTTAAGGAGTGACCCAATATTCCCCTTAACACAAATAATGCCAATAGTCTATACAGTTGTTGCATATCTCCTGATCGGGAGACTACAAGAAGAAACTACATAGGTATGACACAAATAGAAACTCGTAGTAAAGGCTCGATATGGTAGGTGACACGACACACAAGGCAAAGCCAGGGAAGATATACCAATTACGCACACAGGCTGGTGGTAACACAGCAGCCACATACGCCCATCTCAGAACACATTCCCAAAATCGGAAGGGAGCCCAAACAATCACAGGTAATAGTATGGTATCGAAGAAATGCGTCCGACCAGAGGAGCTACCCCTTTTGGCCCGATATTGCTCCTGTTTTAGCCACCTTAAGCCAACTCATGGGAGTTAGCTCCATGTAACATACCTCAAGAATGTCGCCACCATCCTACTTCATTCTGGGATCTCCACCGCGTACACGGTTAGTCAAAGTGGTTTTCGGTTTCGACAGAGAGCATGCCCATATCCGATCCCGGTCTCTTTGCCAACCAATCGTTATTATAATCCATGGTTATAACTTTGAAATAATATTTTATACTTAAAATATCGATATCATTTCTATCCAAATCTTTATCAAAATAAAGATTAAATCATTTCCAAACCATTTCAATATGTCAACATACCATATCTTTCAAATTTAAATATTTATCAAAATAAATATCAAGTCATTTCTAACCATTTCAATATATTAAATTATTATATCTTTCAAAACTTCCTTCCAAATCATTTTAATATATTAAAATATCTTAACTTTCAAAACTTCGTTTCCAAAATATCATATCTTTCAGAACTTCTTTTCAAATCATTTTAATATCAAAACATCATATCTTTCAAAACCACATTTCAGATTATTTTAATATATCAAAATATCATATCCTTTCAAAACCACATTTTAAATCATTTTAATATATCAAAATATCATATCTTTTCAAAACTTCATTTCAAAATATTATATATATATATATATATATATATATATCAAAATATCATATCTTTCAAAACATCATTTCAAAATATTTAATATATATCAAAATATCATATCTTTCAAAACATCGTTTCAAAATATTTAATATATATCAAAATATCATATCTTTCCAAAGCTTTAATTTCAAATCATCATATAAGTTCAAATCCAAATATTCAACTTTAAATACCTTTTGAATTCAAAGATATCATTCATTTATTATCATTCCAAATCACCTTTTAAATAGCTTATATTTTAATCAAAATAATTCATTTAAACCATTTAAAATTTAAGTTTATATACTTTCAAATCAAGTATTCAATTTCCAAAGTTTTTAAACCATTTGAGTTCATTTACTAAGTTAAAACCATAACGTTGAAAATTTCAACCTTTCAAAAAGCTGCTGAAAGTTATACTTGAAAACATTTCAATTTAAACCATTTAAACATTATAAAAATCATATTTTACATTCAAAGATGTTCATTAAAATACTCTTTTAATTAATGATTTTTTTATAAAGCAACATTTTATAATTAAATCAAATTTCACGAATCACCTTAATAAATTCAAGTGTAAAATTTCCCATTTTACATTTAACACTCTATTAACATTTACATTTTCAAATTAGCATTTCACAAATTAAACTAAATTTCCAATTATTTAATTAACTTAAACCCCTAATTAAAACCAAATTCACATTTCCAGGTCAAGTTCATTTTAAAATTACACTTTTATGAATTCATTCTTTTAACCATTTTAATACATAGAAAATCAATAATACTTTATTAGTTCATTTAAACTCAAATTTAATCAAATCATCATATTTACCATTTTCCAAATATAATTAAATTTCTATTTTATTTATATAACTTAAAATTCCCTTATTAAACCAAACCCAAATTTCCAGACTTTAAGTTATATTTCAATAATTCAACTTAACCATTTATTTATTTAACATTTTCCAATTATACAAAATCATAAATCCTTTATTTAAAACACCTTAAAATCTATTTAAATCAAATTATCATAAAGTTACATTTAAACCACTTAAAATTTTATTTATATAACTTAAATGTCATTTTAAAAGCCAAAGTCCAAATTTCCAAATTTAAGTTATATTTCAAAAATTCACTTTTTACCATTCATTTGAATTACATTTTTAACTTCTAGAAAAAATCCAAAATTTCTTTATTTAAACAATAAAAATCCAATTTAAATCAAATTTCATAATTTTCACTTTTAAAAATATTTAAAATATTCAAAATACTTTATAAAATATAACCACGGGACTGTATATAGTTTTCTAACCTAGGTCAAGTGATACAGATATATATCATTTCAATCCGCAGTTTAAAAAGAAAAATCCAGCTTCTATCATTTCAAACCCGCAATCCCAAGTTAAAATAAAATAAATAAAAACCGTTCAGGCCAATCATTTCAGCCCATAATGATTTTTCCCTATTCTAAAGTCCGTTCGGGTATGTATCATTTCAACCCATAGTGATTCTAATCTACAGGGAACTTGCAGTGTGATAAACTGATATAAATAACAGAATAACATGATATAACAGTAATAGATGATATAACAGGTGTACAAATAGGATGAACATCATATGATCATAACATAGTAAAGTGTAGCATGATAATATAGTTCTATAGATTCACAAGGTGTCAATTTACTAATTATATAAGTACAAAATGTCTAGTGAGAAATACTCACCTCTGCAAGCTGGAGATAACAACCAAAACATACAATACAGAATCTTGAAGGCACAACAAAACGAATATGATTTGAGTGGGAGGGCCTAATATAAATCTCCTTGGATACATTCAACAAAATAAGTATAACAACACATAAGTTACACAACAAAATACCACTAAACAAAGCTAGAAATGGATGCATAAACAAAGTCAAAGTGTTTACACTTGCTTCCTACCATCTATGCTTCAGCTATAGATCTGAAGTGGCATGGCTAAAGCATAGTTTTGATCTGGTTTTGAGTTGGTAAGGGTCGGCCTAACATAGGAAATGATGGTACAAAGGTATGATCACATAATCCAACACTACAAGGCAACACATGATTTCTATGCAACAATATAGGCTCGGCCAAAGCCAAGGAGGGCACGGCCATGGCTCAGGTGGGCTGGAGGTGATGTGGCATGGTGTGTCAGGTCAAGAATTGGCTGCTGCTGGTGGTGGTTGTGGCGGAAAGGTGGAGTTTGAGGTGGTGGAAGCTAGGTAGGCTCGGCTAGGTGCATTTAGGTGGAGTTTGTTCATTTTTAGGTGGATCTACTTCATCATGGTGCACGACTATGGCAAGGGGATGGGCTGGTGGTGGTGTTGACTAGACATGGTGGTGGTGGAGGCGGCCTAGGTAGTGGAGGAGGGCTGGCCGATCATATAGAGATGAAGAAGGCAAGTGCAAATCTAAGTAAATCAAGATGAAAACATAGAGAACATAAGAAGTTTTACCAAATTCTTTGCAAATGATGAGGGCCGTAATTTTTGTGCTTGAGAAGTTTTTGTATACGTGAATGAAATGGAAAAAAAATAATCGGCTGAAGGAAATGAGGAAGTCGGCCAAAGCAATTGAATGCAAAAGGTTGGAAAACGAAGAGGTGGGAAAACAAAGTACTTAAGTAAATAAAGAGTCGCAAACTTTTCAAATTACCTTTAATTTATTTATATAAGTTTAAATTACGGAGAATAATAATAAATTCAGTAAAAACTTCGAAAATGCAACAAAATATAAAATATAAACAAATAAATAATAATTATATAAGGTAAAAATAAGAAAATAGCTTAAAAAATGCAAGCTAGTCAAGCAAATTTGAAAATAAACAGAATAAATTTTGGAAAAATTATATGGACTCGAAAAATATTTAAAAATAAAGATAATAACAAAAATAAACATTCCTTCACAAAATAAATAAATAAATTTTAATTAAATAAAATTTAAATGAAGAAAATAGCAAAGAAAATAGAACTAGGCCATAAAATAGAAAATATATTCAATAAGCTTTGGAAATTTTTTATTATCACTTTAAAAATATTTAAGAGTCAAAATATATGTAATATAACATAAATACACAAATTAGAATAAGATATATCAAATAAAGATGTTATTTTTCTATAAATTAAAACAAAGAATATTGTTAAATAACTCAATATACACAATATTGAAAACAATATAACTTTTACAATTTAAATCAAATTTCAATGAAACAAAAAGCAGTATTCATGATATTAAATCTATTTTCAAAATAAAGATAAAATTTAAGAATTAATTATTTAAATTTAAAATTTAAAAGTCAAAGTTTGACCAGTTTTGACCACAAATCCATTTTTCAGGAAAATATTCAATTTATACCAGTTTGAAATTATAATTCATATAATAATCAAAATTTATATTTTAAAATGAAATATTTGAAATAAAAAAAATTTAAAATAATTTCAAAATAAAAATAAAGTCAAATTTAAATTATATGTAAAAATCTATTGTTGTTACAGATATGAAGTGCATGAAAGGGTCGATACGAAATGACAACCACCCACGGATGCAAACTGGTTGGTGACGATGGATACGAAAAATGGCTAGCTGATGGATGTGAATAATCAGAACTTGATGGATACAAACATGAGGGATACGGAGGGAGGTTATCCGGACTGATGCGACTACGATGGATACGAAGAAGGCCAGTTTTCGGATTGATACAAAATAGGGCGATGGTTACGAAACGATGGTGCCTTGATGAATACGAACGAGGTTTTTGCATGATTTTGCATTGATCATATCTTGAGCGTACGAAATCCGAATGACGTGAAATTTGAAACGTAGCCTCTCCCAGCCTTGATCATCATTCCAATCGATCCGGTCTTGATTGGAGCTCGGCTGAATTTTAACAACATCGATCATAGCCTTGTTTTCAATCGATCTCCAACCCTGATATCCATCCTTTCCAGCCAATTTGTTGATATTCCGGCCTTGACCAAAAGGTGGGATAACAAGTATCATTTTGATATTATATGTCATCATTTCGCCGTGAGATTCTGATGTTATTATTCTCTTCTTTATTGTTCTTTTCTTTTCTTCATTTTTATATTTTACCATAACGTTTTGTCTTTCTGGAACTTGGGTGCTAGACACGTGAATATCATGGATGTATTAGGGTAGACATTTGAGGGTCAAAAAGCTGGACGTTACAAGAAACGCTTGTGTTGGATCGAAGTGGTTTTCGGATAACATATTCAATCCCTTTCTGTTTGAAACAACTTTCGATAATTCAGTAAACTTAACCTCGGTTGTTTAGGAAATAAGATACAAAAGATAAGAATGGAGATCACCTCCAAACCGTTATTGGACGAATTTCCTTTTTGTTTATCCTAGAAGAACAAAACAAATTTATACTTACAGTATAGCATCACCGACTGTAACTGTACTATATAATTTCCTTGTTTCTCCTAGATATTTCCAAAGCTACGTTTTGGTTTACGTTTTGATAGTCGGTTATTTAACTATCAAATAAAAAAACATTCAAACAAGGATTTAATCCCATATGGAACCCACTAATCCTTATTTAATTAGTTTTAATTTATTTTAGCTTTATATACATTCGATCAAAAGATCTTTACAGAACACTTTTCCCAAACTTCTTATAGCCCTTTTATACTTAGACGAACATTTGTATACTTATCTTAATGGTATAAATATATTTACCAAACTTTACAAAAGTTTTCTTCTTTCCTAATTTCTTTTTGAAGACATTATTTACTATAAACCAATCCACTTATACTTTATAAGAAGTTCCCTTTTAAAAGCCCGCTTCACATTTAACTATCTTTATAAATTTCTAAAATCAATTTATAAAATACATTTATAAGTCTACAAACCAATTTACAAAACTTCTTTACAAACCTCTAAAATCATTTATAAAACATTTCTCCATTTAAAACTCATATGATAAATCTTCTTTAAGAAAAATCCTTTAAAAAACATCTTTTGCAACTCATCTTTTTAAATCACTTTAAATAAACCTTTCTACTCAGTAAAACCCATTTCTATAAATAAGTTATTATTTATAAGTACCTAAAAAAATAATTGTATAACTTGAAAGATAATTGATAAACCGTAAAACCAAATTGATTAAGGAGTTGAAATTAATTCAAAACCATACTTTAAAATTTCAAAAATAGATTGGCAATCCCAATGGAAGCAATTTAAGTTATCATTTAGCATCAATTTCACTTTCAAGTCACACCATTTATTTACATAAGTCAAATATATGTAAATGCAATACATATCCAAATAAGGGTTATAACATATCATTACAACTCAACTAGCACACACATGTCCAAATAACATAATAGCAGGATGGTGATTTTTCCAACTAAATAGACGTCTAAACAATCAAATAATTAACTTATATTGCATAATGGTGATTTATTCTGCTAAAATATCTGTCCATAACAATCAAATCAATTACATTATAACAGAATGGGGATTTACTCTTCTAATAGATGCCATACAATCAAACGATCAATTTACAGTAGAACGGGGTTTTATTCTACTAATAGTTGTCCACACAAACATAAACAATCACATCATAACTCATTCACAGTCATTTGTCTACTTAATAGTACCAACATTTGAATTTCTTGAGTTCAAAATCATTTTTTAAAAGGAAGTACCTTTAAAAAAAAAATTGATTCTTGGAATGCAAAGAATTTAAAACTTAAAGTTCCCTTTTAAAATAATTATTTACAAGCTAAAACCATATTTAAATCATAATCAATCTTAATTTAGTCTTAACTTAATTTAATTATAAACTAAGAAATAATTAAACATTTAGTAACTAATTAAACATTAATTAACTATTATAAGATAATTTAACCATAACTAATCATATTTAATTAATAAAATAACCTTTAGTTTAAACTTAATTAATAAATTAAACCTTCAATAAATAATTTACTTTAAATTAAAGCCTTAATTAACAATTAAAAAAAAATGAATAATTTATTTTTTTTATAAATAATTAACCTTATACTTAATTAATAAATTAATTAAAAATAAATCATATATTTAAATTATATTTAATAAAAAGGGGTTTTTAGGCACAAGGAAGAAGTTGCAAAAAAATTTAGTCTTAGGGACAAAAAGTTTGTTTTTTAGGCTGAAGGCCACTTTTAGTGTAAATCACAGAATGATAGTTGTAACTATCATTTTCAGTTTACACTAAAAAGTGTCCTTCAGACCAAAAAGCAAACTTGTTGTCCCTGAAACTAAAATATTTTTGCAACTTCTTCCTTGTGCCTATTTACCTGTAGTAAAAATTAATATTACTCAATTAATAATTAATTAAATTTAATCTTATATTTAAAAGATAATTAATTAATAACTAATTCTCACTTAATTATAATCAATAAACCATGTTTAATCTTAATTTATTACAAAAAATTAATTAATAAAAATTTAATCATTAAAAACTTAATTAACTTTGTAAAACATCATTATTAAGTTTATAAAACAATTTTAAAACACTTTAAGTTAATAAAACCAAATTTTTCAAAAATTGGATTTTAAGCGAAACTTCATCCATGACGACTATCGCTATGGAAACCCGTAATCTCAACTTGTTTTTATCTTTCCTTTTGAAACTTCACCTTAAAATTTACTTTTTTTTTTATTTTTCCAAATATAATAAAAAAAAGTTTGAAACACAGGCTTTTGATTTCAAACTATTTACTATAATTTCCAAAATAAATTCCATATCACTTCTATAAAGAAGATGCTATCTAGCATACACCATGTAAACATGTTTATTACACATACCAATTTACAACTACCACGTAAACAAGGTCACAACTTTAAAACTAAACGCACCACTTTAATCCATCAATTCAAGTCTAATGTCTAAACATAAACTATCATATACATATAAATCGAAACCATATCATAATCCAAACATTAACATCATATATAAATGGCATCATATAAGCAAAAGAAACATATATGAAAATTAGAATTTTACTCACTAGAAATCTTTTGGGAAGCTGAAATGCTTTTGAACTTGTAAATCTTGGAAAACTATACAAAAATCACTCAAAAAAGTCATCTTCCCCTCGATGTTTGGCCATGTTACTCTTGGAGTTTGAACAAGTGGTAAAAAGAAAATTTTTATAAAATTCTTTTCTCTAACTTTGAGAAAAGAATCACTAAATTTTGATTTGTCTTGAGGAATATATAGTCAAAAGAAGGTTCGAACTAGAAAATTTGAGTCCAAAAATGGGTCCGAAAGAAATGCGTTTTTGGCATAGCTAAGGTCAAAATTTGAATAAGTGGTACCAATAGAAGTTGTATAAATTAGAATTTCACATGGTTTTAAAAAACGAATTTCTCCATTTGAATTAGAGAAGAGGTTGATATGATAGAAAGAAGATGAGGAAAAATTAAAGAAGCGGAAAGCTATTTATAGACAAGAGAAAAAAAAGAATTACCTATCTACCCTGTACTTCTACCCTCCAAATTGTTTTGCCACCTCAACACCCTTCACCACACATACCATTTCTATCCACCGTCTTATCCCCTCTCATCATGTCAAATAAAACATGATTAAACATGTTTTGCACTCGAGTTGTCAAAGTGTCTAATCATGTCTAAGTATGTTTCTTAAGGCATCTTTAAGTATATACATGCATATACTTAAGTATATAAACCTATGTGTGTACCAATATGTATTAACTAATTTCCATTTTGAATTGTATAAACTTATAGTAGAGCTCACAATGTTTTTGATAACTTTTAGCTGACGAAAAGTTAAAAATTCAAAAAATGAATTCCGGTCATAATTTTTATTTTTCTTCGAACTAAATATTTTTGTAAACAAATTTGGTAAACTATTTCACCATCATTAGTTATTATCTAAAAGAGTTATATTTTCATTATAAAAGCTATATATTGAATATTTAAAAGTAAATAAACATCCGTAAATCAAAGCTGTGAAATTCTGTGCCATTACAGGTTTCGCACCACGCATGTTTGCCTTGGGTCCTTGCTGTTATTTTGATTTGTAGTTTGATTTATGCCTTGAGATACGGTTACCATGCCGATGCCGTAACTATGATTTCATATGTACCTATTGCCTATATTTGTTGTCGCTCTTTAATATTTTGCTACCTTCTTTTGTTTCACTGTTTTATGAAATAATTTGCTTCCACCTTTTAATGATTTTTGTGAACTAAAATTTCAAGTATTTATATAAAATCTCTCCATTATGTAAATTGAACACAAGTATTTTAGTAAAGAAAAGTTTATTACAATTTGCCAATTTTGAACTTGTTTCCAAATCGATTCAATTCCTTTTATAAATAATTATACTAAGTAACTATATATTTACACACACACACACATATATATATATATTTGACATGATTAGTATAAATGAGCTTATGGATTTTAAAAGGAGAAGTTTAATTATATATTAAATATAATTTGTGAAAATAGTTATGGAGTAAAGGTATGGTTTGTGGACTATATATATTAATAGAAATTTGGAACAACTATATATATAAAAGCATTTCGACATTTAAAACTCAGATTTATGCTTTATTTTATCAAATGATAAATATATATACTTGAATAACAAATGGATTTATGGATTCTAGGAATGAGAAGTTGAAATTAAGTATTTATAATTTGGAAATCATTTTGTATAAGATAAGTGTATATCGCTTGCTTCCAAAATCTAGAAACTCATATTGATTTGTGTGGTTTTCCTATTGGGTTTCTAATTTTTCGAGTTTGGTTTTTGGATTTAGTAGTTTATTTTTATTTAAGGATTCATAGAAAAACTTGAGAAAAAGTTCTGAAAGCCTTAATTCTATAGTATGAGAAGTACTAATAATCAGCATATTGTTATTGATTAGTTTAAGTGCTTCAGGTAACACTTTATCGAATATTGTACAATTCATTCAATCAAATGTTTGAGTGGAATTTACTAACACATTATTGAATACTTGAATTTCACTAAGTAGTATGGGTTGCTTTGGTGTTTAGCATTTATATAGGCTGATAGATCCTAAGGGATATAGTTCAAGTTTCTAGTGATACCCCTAATGAGTGGGATTTACTAGCTTTTAGTAATTATTTGAGTTTCACTAAGCGGTATGGGACGTTCTAGTTAAGTACTTATGATTACTAAAAGTATAGTATTTAGCACTTTGGAGTTTACTCCCTTTTGGTGTTCGTCATTTATACAGGGTGTTAGATCCTTAGAAAGTATACTCTTGGATTTTTTTATGATCCTTGTGATCCGTAGGAGTCACATCTTCTCTGGTTTTTGAGTTACAGTTCTACGATCATTGTGATCAGTATGGAAAATCATTGTGATTGGTATGGACGATCCTTAAGAACGGTTTTGTTTTTACGGTATGGATGATCCTTGGTATCAGATCAGTATGGAATGTAACAGATTTTGTTTTTAACAGTATGAGTACAATCATTATGGTTGGTGTGGACGATCAGGGTGATCGACATGGATTAGGTTTTCTTGGATTTTGATATATTATTATTTTCAGGAATTCCGGACTTTGTGACTATTCTGTGTTTTGTGATTCTGTGCCCTGAGATGGATTATGAGTTAAATTATTTCAATGACTTGTTTAAACATATGACATTCGTATTTATTTATATGTCATATATCCTTGTGTTATATCTTGTTCTCACCCTTTGGATATTTAGAGATAATCTCATCTGTTCATTTTATAATACTTGGATCAGGCCGAGACTTTTTAGGTTACAAATATGTAGATTTTTGGATGGATTTGCTAACAGGGAGATAAACCATTTTGACTTTTAGTTTATCTCATGTTGGATTATGTGTATGTATAAGAGATGTACATTTTGAGATAGTGACTAATATTGGATGTATATTACATGGGTCTAGCATTACATTTGTAGACTAACAATATGTATTTGTATAAGATATATTTTTATTTGACTAAGGTCTGTGACTACTATTTCATATGCTATACTATTGTGATATTGAGAAACCTGTATGTTTATTACTTTATACCAAGACTGTACACGTCAAATTTTATTCTAGAGATTTAGTAAAAACAGTAAATATGACGTATTAGTGGTAGTTTAAAAATATATTCCTATTCGGTTGTCTTTAACAAGTCATATTTTTTGTGTTATTAGACGACATTATTTATAATGTTCTTTAATAATATGGGATTAGTGGTGGGTCCATTAAATATGTTATGTGATAATAACTACAAGTGATAACAACTACAAGGTTTCATTTTATCCAAAATTTTGAGCTATAGTGAGATTGAGTAAACTGGGATCTCTCTATAAGTTAAAGCATTTGGTTATGTGCATGAACGTGTCATCTCTCTGCCTTATTGTAGCAATCCTAAAATCAGGCAAATATAGAATATTTTCAATCACTTCTCTCTTAGTTTGAATGCTCATAAATATGTACGACAAGCAAAAGAAGCAGCATTCTATCTCATTAGTCTATAAAGCTATGGAGAACTCTGATCACATTGGCGACTTCTACTGGTTCAAGAGAAATAATATAAACTGCCAAAAATATAATTTACTATTATGGAAAGTGATAAGAAATGGCTTGCGTATTCAACATAACTTGAGGAAGAAGGGTATTATGGCAAGCAACAGTTTTTTCTGTAAAAAAATGAAGAAGAAGAAGACATAAGCCATCTTTTCTTCAACTATCAGTTTACCTTTGAAAGTTTTTATTTACAAGAAATATGCACAACCCTAGTAGAATAAGAATTATTTAATGGAATTGTATTTGTATGTAACTAGATGGAAGGATGTTAATGAAGCTGTCCTGTTAACTGTCCTAAAGATCTTAATATTTGAAATCTGGAATGAATTTAATAGTAGATGTTTTGAAGCTAAGGAAATCAGCAAAGCTGGCATGATTTCTTCTATTTAGGAATGTATCAAGAGTATCTAATATGTCTTTGGCTTTATCTCTGACCTGATTGAGCAATGGTGAAGTGAGCTCCTTGTTTCTCTGTGTGTTTGTTTTTTGTTTTGCTTTCCTATGCTTTTATACGCCCTTCTATTTTTATTTTTTTATTTTAGATATGCAAGCTTGTTTGCATCTCTGTTTTGTTCCTTTTTTTATCATAAGATCTGGAAGGGCCAACCCCGCTTATCTCTAAAAAAATTACAAGTGCTAGAATTGGGCAGGTCGAAAGCGGGTAAAATAAGTAGGGTTTTAAAACATTACTATTTTAGATCATATTGGGTCTACGAAGTCTAAAGGCTGTACTGGATCCAATCTGATTAATTTAAATAAAATCATTTTATTTAACCTTTTGATTTATTTAATTAGTGAGTTTAACTAAAGATTTTATATATAATTTATGAGTACATCATTATGTACTCATATATGTATAACGTGCACGTTCAACATAACATAAGGCATACATAATTAAATATGTACATAAATAGATGTTTGGATTTACATCTACTATGTATATGCTTAACACTATGTATACATATACATACATACATATACACACACACAAATATATATGTGTGTGTGTGTGATATGCCAAAATTATTGTTTTGTACATAAAAATATTATATATAAACATATACATATATATAGTCCAAAAATATAATTTTAAAATATAAAATTATTGTTTGAAAAATTTCTTATAACTTTTGAACAAGTTTAAATTCAAATTTGAACTTTCAAATAAACATCTAATTTGAATACGTAAACATAATTTAATTCCGAACTAAATATGTGATCCAAATTTATAGCTTTCAAATTCTTAATGTCGACTTTATTTATTTTAATAATAGTAAATTTAAATTTTATTGCATACATACATATACAAACATACATACATATATGCTAAAAATTATTATGAGAACCATTACATAATGCATGTAACGTTTAAAATATACTGTTAGCCTTTAAATATTAATATATATATATATATATGCATATAAAATTCATTTCGACTAAATTTATACGCACACACACACACATATATGTATCTAAAATTCCAAAAAGATTTAAAGGGTATTAATATCCTAGGGACTCAACTTCTTATAATACCACTGAAGCTCACTTGTTCTTGCCTTTTCTTCTTGTTTTGAGAATCGAACAACGTCTAGTCATAGTTAATATGCCGGAAATTTCATAATTCCTTCAGGCTTGGATTAATATACTGACCTGAAGCTCACTAGAGGTCGTATCTTTACTAGGCACGGCCCCGGTCCCTCCCTATAGTAGCGTGCTTAATGTTTAGGAGCGGGTTCTAGCCAAGAATTACCTATGGTTTTGAATTTTTTTTGAAATTGGGTAAATTTTATTGCTAATATGTTTTTGGCCCAAAGCCCATACAAACAAATCTTAAATAGCTAGAGAAATACATTTGAAAAAAAATAATAAAAGCAATCTCAAGAATAGTAAAAGGCATATCAGAGTAATTATGCGATCTACTTTTACCCTCTTTTAATCTTTTTTTGGGTTCGAACTCCTCTTTCCATTTCCATCCATAAACCTCTTTTCTTTATTTGTGCAAAATCATGACGGTTGATGCCCCACAAGTCCCTACACTTCCATCAATTGTCACTCCACTGCAAGACCACTGGTACGATGTTTCTTCCTTATATGTTCACATATAATTTTTGTCTCACTACAATAACTTGGTAGATTTAATCAATTTCTTTGAATGTTTTGAAACACTCGTTGATTTCTTTCCTTCCTACCATGGTAAATAGCAGTTGTGAGTGTTATATGAAGTATCCGCTTCATTAAAATCGAGCCCCCATAGTCACTGCTTAGGTAAATTAGTTCTTCCTTTAGATTTCCAATTGGATGCATGAATTTGTTCTTTAGTTTCAATTTTTGCAGTAACTTGTTGGAGTATGATCCTTCCAGAAATAGATAATGACGAGATTCATTTTCAGATTTATATAATTTGCACCGGTTGTATTTATATGTATATATATATTATAAATATATACATGATTATGGTTAAATATAAAACTAGTATTGTAATGTTATTAACGTATTAAAATTAAAATAATTTGGATTAATATTTTTATCGAATGAAAAAACAATTATGAATTATATTTATATTAATTAGTACAATTTAAAATATGCATATCTCTGTAAGTTAATTACTAATCAGTATTTTGAAATAAAATTTGCAATTTAAATTTCATTTATATTTAAATATAATTTAATGTTTTTGCCAAATGAATTTTATACATATGTATATGAAAAAAAATTTGAATTGATTATCATAATGGATTCAATGGTTATAATTAATTAACTACTCATACGTAAACAATTTCTGTTTTATATGGCAAGATCATACACCTACACACAGAGATACACACGCATACATACACATACATACAAGCAATGATAAATAAATACAAGCATACTATTAATAATATAAAATAATATATCACATATAATCAACTTATAAACAATAGTTTGTACCTTAAGGGATATGGCCTATAATTCACACTCTGACCTATATAGTTCCCTCTGATCTCACTGATCTGCACCCTAGGTGCAAGGGATAGGTGTGCAAACAACAAATTTAATTATATCTGACTGAATGAAGGTGATAAAGCTTAGAAATAATAAGGAGGGATGGGATTATTTTCGGCCAAGATGAATGAATGGACAAGCTAAAATATCAAGAAAAGGTGGAGAATTTAAGTTTGAATTTATAGTGTGGTTTAGAAAAATATCTCCATGTACAGTTCTTACAAAATAAAAAATCAAACCTTCTCCCCCTTATTACTGGCCGACATGTGAGGGAGTCGAATATGGACAAAATTTCTGTTAATCCTCTTAGTAATTTATGTGATGTAATTCCAATTTATATCCATATTGGTATCGGACATTGATACATGCGTATATAGCTTTTATATACATATCTAAGAAATTATAACCAGTGTCCTGAAAAATTCTATAAGCCACTCCATCTTACTAAATACACCATATATAATAAATATTGAATTTTTATTTTCTTACTTAAAAAAAATCTCAAAAACATTTTATTTTTACCATTTGATTTATTTTTGAAGAAACATTATGGGATAAGTATAAGTTTTGGTTAATAAGTTGAAAATTTTGAAATTTTTTTGTCTTAACAAAAATAAAAATGAAGTTTGATTACAAATAACAATGGTTTAACTATATATAGGAAGGTTCATCTATGTTAATTATGAAGTATATTCTAGTTGAAAATCTTGGTTTAAAAAGTGGTGAATTTAAAGTAAAAGATATAACATTTTTGTCTTCTAAGTAAAATGGCGCTAATATGATTTTGCAAAACTCTCTCTCTTAATATATATATATATATATATATATATATATATATATAACATCCAAGTATTCACTCTCATTTGAAAGTCCTCACGGTTATTCATGGGTGAATTACTTGGAATCTTTGATTATGTGCTTTCATACTCATTTAAAAGTCCTCACGGTTATGCATATATGGAACACAAGCCAAAAAAACGAATAAACTTAATAAAAACCGCCTACAGTCGATAGGTTATGCACGAAAGTGTGTGCACTCGCCATGCTCTGTACTCCCCTCACCTAAGCTTGAAAGGCAGTGTATGTGTGGTATATCTGGCCTCAGTTTAACTGAGCTTGGTGTGTAATTTTTCTTGCAAATAATGAGAGAGCAAGCAATTGAAATTCTAGCATTATTTTAACTTATTTGATTTAACTTGTTATTGAATATAAATGAAATAACACGTTAATAAACTTTGATAATCAACTTAGGACCCATTTCATAATTACGTTGTGTTATCAACCGAAACAACTAGCCAAACTATGGTCTATCTGTTATGAGAACTTGATTTTATTTGAAATTTTGACGAGTAAATGTCTTAAATTTTGATGACAATGACCAAAACTTGTATTTAACTTATTTGTGTCTATTTAAAAGTAAACATTCATTTGTAAATATTTCCATAAGCTTGCGTTCATCTCTTTGTAAAAAATCTTACATTTTGTATGGATTTTATGGGTAGTATCCGCAGAAAACCCTCACGTGACAACACTCATTCTACTGGGGACACCTAGAGGTTTAACGGCTTGTTGCACACGCTCAATGCAATCGTGCTCCCTACGAAAACGGATTTATCTTAGTTTTCCTTTATTCGAGGACGAATAAAAAGATAAGTGTGGGGGTATTTGATGTGCACGTAAATGTGCATATATTTACATCCATAGTTTTTCTTCCTCTATTTAAATAAACATCATATTTGGGCATTTTAACATGTTTAAAATCAAAATTCAATTATTTTCAAACCATCATATTTCATCTTCATTTAGGGGCAAAATAATCATTTTTGTGCATGAGTCAATTTAAGAATTTTTACTTGGACATTTTTTGATAATTTTTGTAGGAATTGGGATGCATATGGAAGAGGCTTATATTGAGATACATGCATGCACAAATGAAATACAAAGGAATGAAGAGGAACTAATTCAAGTCCAAGATCATTGAGGACCCCACCCACTTACCTAAACGTACAATTATGAGGTAATGGACAACTAAGTGGAGGTTGAAGCTTCATGCATGACAAATGATGGATTAATTAGTGACTAATGGTTACTTGGTGGCCACACTTCCTAAAGGGCATTTTAGGAAGCCCTCTGAAAAATAGAATTAGGGTTTTATGCATGTATATATAGCCCTCTTATGTATATGAAACCATCTTCTACTCTTTCATTTTACTTAGGAAATTAAGAGATCAAAGTGTAAGCTCAATGTTCTATGAAATAAAAATGGCATCCAAGCCTCTTTCTTCTCTCTTTTCTACATGTTTTTCGTTGTTTTATTGTTAATGTTTATTTCTATGCTTTCTTTCTCCTTATGTTCATAGCTTAGATTTACATTTATGCAAGTAGTTAGTAGCTAATTCTTTTTGCTTTCTTCGCTTATTTTCTATTTTCATTTCTTTTTAATATTGAAACTTACTTGTGTTGCTTCAATGCCACAAATGAGTAGCTCAATTTAGGGGTGATGAAGCTCTCTAACTTTATGTAATTTCCACATTTTATGATTGATGATATCATTTGGTTTATGCTTCATGAAATGGATTTTGATGTAAGTTTATACAAGTGGGTTTGATAGCTTATATTGCTTATGCAAATGAGCTATTCTTATTCAACATAAACACAAGTTGCATCATCATTTGCTAATCCATTTTTGATTGTGAAAGTAAAGTAAAAATGAAATTTGATGATCTATATTACTAGTTACAATAGTAAATAGATCATACATAAAATAGCTTTTGCTTTGGCTTTATTTTCATGAGAATTATAAGTGGGTTATTTGTTGTATTATAGTTTGATGGTTTGAGTTATGTTAATTAATAACATAAACAAACCATACTTATGATAAATAAAACAATATTTCACTTAAATCAAAGTTAGAGATCATAAATTGTTTGTTTGTTGATTTCCAAAAATATGAGAGTGGATTTGCGTCTAAATTGTTCTCTAGTTCAATAGTTTTCTAATCACATTTTAATTTTAGTTTTAGCTTCATTTTAGTTCTAGTCAACAATTTCTCCTCCATTTGGTCTAATTTGATCGAATAGATTTTTAAAACTCTAACAACTCCCTACGGATCGGCCCGTATTCGCCATGTACTTTAATAGTATGTCGTGCGCTTGCGGAAAATTTAATTTGAAATTTTTCGACTAATTTCTAACTCGATAGAAATTTAGTTGATAAAAATTTTTTTGGCACCGTTGCAGGGGTGTTGTTTTGATTTTGATTTTCTGTTCTTCGAATTATTTTTATTTCATTTTTGTGTGTTTGTTTGCATTAAAAAAATTATGTTGTGTGATTATTGTTTACATTGTGTTTGTGTGTTGTTTTCTAGTTCTAGTTGCATTTTGCATTTGATAAAAAAAAATCCACAAACATTTCTCCAAATTTACATTGCATTTCATTTTCTGTTGTACAAACTTGCATTTCATTTACATTGCATTTCTACAGTCCAGAGGCCTCTGTTGCATTGCCTCTGTACACAGTGTTACCTCTCTGTCACAAAACTGTTTCAAACCATTCTCTTCTATGTTTCAAACCAAACTCTTCTCTGTCAAACCAAACTGCAGTTCCACCACAACATTCAGACTACTCCACCACTAATCCAACCATGCCATCATCTACTACTCTCATCTCTGCCTCAAGATAACACAACCACCTTGCCACCCTTCCCTTCAAACATCCACCAAGTTCCTCAATTCCAAATTGTATCACCACTGTCCCTGTCCACTGTGCCCAAACATTGCTCTGCTAGCACCTCTCCTCTTTCCACAATACCAAACAACTTCCATATTCCCACATACAAAACTTCTACACAGCAGCCATACTTCAAACAGTGCACAAGCCCATCACCAAACCACCATACAACACTTCCACCCACAGTTGAGCTTTCTGCCTTGCAAACCAGTCACTGCAACTATGCCATCACCTTCCACACATTCATATAACTCCATCGAAACCATCACTTCATTCAACATCAAATGGCTACATCCCTTCATTGTCCTCATCAAATTGCTTCTTAAAAACTGCTTTTGTTTAACTTGCAAGCTTACATAACACCACTGCTACCCATTCTTCACCCATCTCCACTGTTGTCACTTCAAATAGTAACTAAAGCAATTGCCTTCTCAACTCGAGCAACATCTCTACCAAAATTCGTTTCCATCACTGCCCAATTCGAACATCGACATTCACCGTGCTATTTCAACAACCCACAACTTATCCTAATTTCGACCTTACATCCCCGGCAACGACGCCAAAAACTTGTTTATCGACTAAATTTCTATCGAGTTAGAAATTAGTCGAAAAATTTCAAATTAAATTTTCCGCAAGCGCACAACGTACTATTGAAGTACGTGGCGAATACGGGTCGACTCGCAGGAAGTTATTAGAGTTTTAAAAATCTATTCGACCAAACTAGACCAAATGGAGGAGAAATTGTTGACTAGAACTAAAATGAAGCTAAAACTAAAATTAAAATGTGATTAGAAAACTATTGAACTAGAGAACAATTTAGAGGCAAATCCACTCTCATACTTTTGTAAATCAACAAACAAACAATTTATGATCTCTAACTTTGATTTAAGTGAAATATTGTTGTATTTATCATAAGTATGGTTTGTTTTATGGTATTAATTAACATAACTCAAACCATCAAACTATAATACAACAAATAACCCACTTATAATTCTCATGAAAATAAAGCCAAAGCAAAAGCTATTTTAAGTATGATCTATTTACTATTGTAACTAGTAATATAGATCATCAAATTTCATTTTACCTTACTTTCACAATCAAAAATGGATTAGCAATGATGATGCAACTTGTGTTTATGTTGAATAAGAATAGCCCATTTGCATAAGCAATATAAGCTATCAAACCCACTTGTATAAACTTGCATCAAAATCCACTTCATGCAGCATAAACTAAACAAGATCATCAATCATAAAATGTTGAAATTACATAAAGTTAGACAGCTTCATCACCCCTAAATTGAAGGGGTTTAGCTACTCATTTGTGGCATTGAAGCAACACAAGTAAATTTCAACATTAAAAAGAAACGAAAATAGAAAATAAGCAAAAAAAGTAAAAAGAATTAGCTACTAGCTACTTACATAAATGTAAATCAAAGATATGAATATAAGGAGAAAGAAAGCATAGAAATAAACATTAACAATAAAACTAAGAAAAGCATGTAGAAAAGAGAGAAGAAAGAGGCTTGGAAGCCATTTTTATTTCATAAAACATTGAGCTTACACTTTGATCTCTTAATTTCCTAAGTAAAATGAAAGAGTAGAAGATGGTTTCATATACATAAGAGGGCTATATATACATGCATAAAACCCTAATTCTATTTTTAAGGGGCTTCCTAAAATGCTCTTCAGGAAATGTGGCTACCAAGTAACCATTAGCCACTAATTAATCCATCATTTGTTGTGCATGAAGCTTTAACCTCCATTTGGTTGTCCATTAGCTCATAATTGTACATTTAGGTAAGTGGGTGGGGTCCTCAATGATCTTGAACTTGAATTATTTTCTCTTCATTCCTTTGTATTTCATTTGTGCATGCATGTATCTTTATATAAGCCTCAACCATATGCATCCAAATTCCTACAAAAATTATAGTAAAAATTCTTAAATTAACTCATGCACAAAAATGACTATTTTGCGCCTGAATGAAGATGAAAATATGATGGTTTCAAAAAATAATTGAATTTTGGTTTTAAACATGTTAAAATGCCCAAATATGATCTTTATTTAAATAGAAGGAGATAAAATATGAATGTAAATATATGCACATTTACGTGCACATCAAATATATATGATAATAATTATATCTATTATAAATCAATTAAATCAAGTGCTATTTCAGAAAATGAATATATTCGATTGTGGAACCCACATGTGTGCATTTAGCCAGCGCTTAGCAATTGAACATTTCAAATACTAATATACATACTTCACCTTAGCTGGTGGAGTGATAATTCAACTTTATACATCTCTTGTAAATCTCTTTAACAAAATCCAGTTTAACCAATTTAAGTGGTACTTATTAATAACGATTATTTACACTAATTTTCTCTATAAACATTATATCATGTTGGGACTTATGAAATTTGGTTTTGGTCAAAATTCCGATACCATCCATATTCAACTCGATTAGTCGATAAACAATGTCTTTGATTTAATAGTAACATTTATCATTACCCATACTAACCTGGCCAGAGGTTTTGACTTTTGACTAATGTTGACCGTGATACTAACCTCATACAATGGAGAAGACAAATTATCTATTGAATAGTGTTTCACTTTCAATTTTTCAACTCACCCAACTATAGTCATTCGATGGACCCCATGCAAGAATTGAACTATAATCAATATAGAGTTCCCACATTAAAGTTCAACAATGTTATCGAGTCAAGGAAACTATGTTATATCATCGCTTTAAGATTTTCCATTTGACATATTTGTTATTAACCAATAGGAAACTCTTGGTCGAGTCATTCCATGATTATCCAATAACTATCAGTACCATAGTATGCAACTTCTTGGTTTCCCAAGTAGCGATAAGTAATACACCGCCCAATATTTGAAGAGCGTTACATTGGTCTCAATGAATGTCTGATTACCCTATTTCAAAACATGTTGGCCAGAAATATTTAAATATTATGTTATTTAATATTATGATAATTTTTTCATGATTATAATCCTTGTAAGTACTATCACATAACATATCATTTAGGGAAATTTTATTAAATATTTTTAATTAATTAATATACTGTAACAACATAGAATTTGTCATTTTATTTTGAATATTTAATTAATTTTAAACATTGAAATAATGGTTTTTTAAAGTTTAAAAACTTAGAATTCGATTGTAGGGATTATTTAATTAGTTGAATTGTGAATTTAATAGTTGAGTAGTGGTTTAAAATATCTGGATTATGAATTGAATATTAATTTAAATTGATTTAACGGTCTTATATTACTTCTTTTAATTAATAAATAATAACTATAAAGTAATTTTGTAAATTTATTCGCAGTATTAAATAGTTTGGATAAATAATAAGAAAATATATTTTTATTTTAATGAATTGATTTTTGTTGATGTATCTTTAATTTAATTTATTTGATTTTTCCATAATTTGAAATTTGGATGTTCTTTAAATTTTTGTTTTACGATTTTTTGGTAAACAATGGTATTTTCATGATTTTATAGAATTAGATAACCAGTGTATAGTATTATTATTGTGGGGTCGCGTAGTTGTTTTGAGCACGACCATATTTTTGTTTTGCTATACGCAGCCTGTACGCGAACAAATTTCTGCATAGCGAAATGCCAATAATGTGTAAATAAACACAAATTTAACTTGCCCATCAACTTGACTCCTAACTTCGAACTTTCATTACCTCTTTCTCTCTCATTTTAATAAAATAGAATCATAACTACCTCCTTTTAGATTTAAAAACAAATCACATAAAAATCAAAAAATATAAAGGCTTGATCTTTGAGTTAGATAGTGTTAGATTTACCTTTCTAGGTGTATAAGAATGGGTGCACTGTATTTTTGGAGCTCAACAGTCTATGGTCGAAAAGGGTTTTGGACTAGGGTTTTGGTTTTGAGGAAATTTAAGTGGAGTTGAGAAAATCGCAGAGTACCAGAGTGGTTAGCTTGGTGAAGCGCACCTCGGGACAAATTTTGGTGGCATACAGCTTAAGCGGGAGGGGTGCGACTTCGAATAGGTCACTCATAGGCTGGGGGAAGTTGCGATTCATAGGGGAGGTATGGGCTTCAACTTGAGGGATCCGAGAGGTGGAGATCGAGAAGTAGACTTCGTCGGCATCGTCGGTTTTGGATTTCGTAGAGAATCCAGCATAGGAGAGGGAGGGGAAGGATCGACCTTGGTGGGATGTGTAGTAGGTTGAGAGCGGAAAGGTTTAGAAGAAGAAGGAATCAGTTGTTAATAACGTAATTAGTGGTTTGAAATTGTAATTAGTATATTATTATTATATAATTAAATATTAAAAACTTTTAATTTGAATAAGTTTTGCATGTGAGCCTATGAGGTCTAATTGAGATATGGCCTTTTGTGTTGCATTCATAATGACTATAGCTATGTGATGGAATTCGTTTGGTTGAATTTTGAGCAAATGAGAATTTGGGTTAAAATCAGACATTGTTCGATTTTAGTTCAAACTGGAACATGAAAGCGCCAACTGGAATTTTGGTGAATTTAACTCACCTTTTTGGATAATCAATGTGATATATAGTAGATAAAATTACTGTTTGTGTTTGGATGAAATAATGATTTATTTCGTTAAATATCCTCTTTGAAAAAGCGATTGACATTTAAAATGAAATACAGGAAAAATTTGTAGAGAAATCCAAGTTTCTCGATATTATGATTTTTATTTTCCAGTTATATTCCTGTTGCTTTTATTTCAGTTATATACCTATGATACAGAGTGTTAAATGTCAAAATTTGATTGTTTGGCCATATTGGATGTGACACTAAAATATGTTAAAAAGTAAACCTTTTTAGTGGAAAATGTAGTAATAACACCTGTTAAGTGTAGTAACTATTAGCCTCGATATAGTATTTTGGAAATACTATTAAGTGTCGTTTGATTTGGAAATGTTTTCCTTTCGAAAACTGATATTTAAATATGACTTTTAGGATTTCTGTGATATTTTAATTTAAATGAGTTTTAAAATTTTCTTATTTTATTTGAACTTCTTTAATTATTCTTTCTAATATATATATAAGTAAATGTTTTAATAATTATTTTGGAGGTATTGGTCTTTATAGAAATTATAATAATAATAAATGTTTATTTTCAAAAGTAAATAAAAAGAGGTTTCTTTTATTTAAAAATGATTTTGTTTTTAAAAAAGGATGGAAATATTTTGGGATAAATATTTATGAGAGGTTTTATATAAAAGACTTGAAAAGAAAAGAATAGATTTATAAATGGTATTTTATAAATTTATGGAGAGACTTATAAGTGGTATTTTATAAAAAGGGAGATACCTCCATTTGATAAATTTGAAAATAAATCACATTTGTAGATCTTATAGTACATACGTATTGGTCATTTAGTGAAATTAGTTGGATCTATTTTGGGAACTGAAAGTTTGTGATATATTTGGAGATGTATAGATGATGTTTGATAAATAGAAATGAATTTACAAAAGGAATTTAGAAATATGAAAGAAATGTTAAAAAGGATTTTTATAAGTAAAAAGAAGATTTATAAAAGGGTTATAAATAGAGGTGTATTTTATAAAAGAATTATTATAAATGAATTTAGAGTTTTATAATTTATTTCTGGGGATCTATGAAAAGGAGCTTTATAATTAAACTTTAATATTTATAAAAGGAGTTTATAAATGATAATTTATAGGCAGACTTATAAATGGTTATTTTAAAGAGATTTATAAATAAAGTTTGTAAAGAAATTTATAAATAAAGTTGTAAATATGGAAGATTTATCAAAAGGAATTCTACAAAAGAGTTTTTTATAAAGGAAATTTGATTTCCCTAAATGACCTTCTTATTCTTGGTGGTATGGAACATTATTTTTCATACTTAAGACCAAAGGAACATTGTTTTGGGTTATTATTATCTCTATTTTAAATGATATTTGTTTTAACTCAAATAATAAGGTTTAGAAATGAGATCTTTTCTTAAGATTTCTGTGACGCCCCACCTCTATACTCATGCTAACCAAGGACACTACGGAGCAATGCCGTCAACTAGCGTGAAGAATAAGGCTGTTTAGGAGCAACCATCCGTGTAATTACTTTGTGCAAGCACCGATATGTAAGATACAATAACATGCATTTCATTTCAAGAGGAAATCTGACATAACGATACAAATTCAAAGTTACTACACAATGGCTATATAATATGTAACGACCCGCCTTCTTGGACAGTTTAAACCGACGATCAAATACACATGCCGGTTCCAAACCATTCAAAAAGGGAAGATGGTTATTGGGGTAAATAAGAAAAGAAAAGAAAGAGAAATAAAGGAAATGAAACAACACAAAATCTCGCAGCGGAACGATAAAATATAATAGTCAAATAAACAGTTCATGAAGCTGTTTACAATACTTTGATCATTATTTATACAACCTTTATCAGAGTTATACATATACAACAGAACAAATAAAATAATGCAGCAGACAACATGATGCAAAGATAATAAGAGTAATAGTATACCAAATCTTCGTTTTCGTCCTCCAGAATAGATCTTCAATAAGCTGAAAAACTCAGGTCTGACCCGAGCGTAATGAAAAGACAAAACACTCGAGTCAGGACTAAAATATCCTTATGAAAGTTAAATCAATCGTAAATAAATATGAGTGTAACGGCGTCAGAGATGTTTACGGGATTTGACATCTCATATCCAGTGTCAACGTGCGTGCAATAACTCAAGAGATGTTACGGGATTTTCCATCTCTCAAGGATCCGTTAAACTATCTACTATATAGTACAATACGCTATTATAATATGTCTACAGTAAAGTAAAAGTATTAAAATAGCATTAAGGCGTTACCATAATTCCCCTTAACACATTTTTATAATGCCATAGTCTATACAGCACCGTAAACCCCACCGTAAACTAGTGGTTATCTGTAACGACCCAGAATTTTTATAAATTAAAATTTGAATATTTAATTAATTTTAAATATTTAT
Source organism: Allium cepa (assembly GCA_030765085.1). NCBI lineage: Eukaryota > Viridiplantae > Streptophyta > Magnoliopsida > Asparagales > Amaryllidaceae > Allium > Allium cepa. Next base: position 174,100,503 of record CM060938.1, read on the forward strand.
AAGTGAATTTATAAGTCAAATAAATTTTTATTTGAATTATTGGATTTAATTGGATAATTTAATCGATAATTTAATACGTTAAATTATGGAAATAATTGAAAATTGAGTTAAATATGATTGAAAATAATTTGAAAAATTTTATTTAATCATACTGGAGTTATAGAAATATTTTAGAACTTTTAAAATCGAATTAAAAGTAAATTTGTGAAAATTGAATATTTTAATATTTAATAATCGACTGTAAAATAGTCAATTTTTGAACAGTCTCAGAATTGAACGAAACCAGTTTCATTGGATCCGTAATAGTTAGTTATTACCGGATTTCAATTTTCGTGTCAATCGGAGTTATCGTTTGAGCGTGGCAGCTCGAAACGCATCGAATCGTTTTTAATTTAAATTTGGCGAGTCAAAATAGCCATTTTTCAAAAAGTCTCGGATTTCGACGAAACCAGTTTCATCGGATCCGTAATGTGATATTATTGTAAGGTTTCAAATTTCAAGTCAATTGGATTTACCGTTTGTCCGGTACAAATTAAAACGCCTAGAAATCGATTTAAATCGGTTTAATTTAAATTGAACGTTTTCAGCCATAACTCGCACATACTTCCGAATTAGCTTCCGAAACCTGTTCCATTGTGTCCGGAACGCGGGATAAACCCTAGGTACGCTGGTTACGGCGTCTAAATCGGAGTTCGGAATTTCCGGGTGAATAGTGTCGTTCGTTCTTCTATAAATAGCCCCTACCTCTCTCTAAATAAATAAAAAAAAAAAGATAAAAACCCTAATTTGCTTCATGTAGCCGGCCCTAATATTCAATGGCCAGAAATCACCCTCTTTCAACCCTCAATCTCTCTCAATCTACAAAGAATTAGCCTTAGGTTTCAACATGAAACTTGTAGAGCTCGTCGAGAGCTTTAATTTCATACGGAGTTGATCGGAAATGGTGCAACGATGGAGGAGCTATGGTGGGCCGTTTGCTACAGGTTTGGCACGCATTTCAAGGCTGCATATCAGGCCGAGCTTGCTGGGGATGGGGTCGAGTGTAGTGGAGGTGTAGAGCTTTGCGATGGCGGTGTTGTGATCAAGTATTAGCAAGTGTTGATGGAGTAATTTGAAACCCTAGGAATCATGATGGGTTCGGCCTCATTTTCTATGGCCTGGAGTTTGAACGCAAGAGGGAAGAAAGCACGCACGGTGGTGATGAGGCTGGAGCAAGATCTGAGGGCTAGGATGAGCTTAGGTTTAAAATATATAAGTATGTTGTAAATTAAGTTATTTAAATCGTGTACGATCTTGTAAAATTCATATCTTTTTCATACGAGGTCGAAAAAATGCAAACTCAGTTGCGTTGGAATCGTATGGACGAGCACTACGCGATGGAGTTGGTTTGGAGTCGTTTGGAGTTAGTGAGAATTTCGGGTAAAATTAAACGCGCGTTTAATTTTATTTGAAATAAAAGCTAAAACGGAAATTAAAACCAAGGTGAGAACTTCTCACTCAATCGAATAGATTTCGATTTTATTTTAAATAGTTAGATTTAAAATATTTGAATGCATGTTTGAATGATGACTGTAAATTATTGATTGTTAAAATAGACATTATGCGCCGTTAGTAAGCGGATGTTATTTATTAAAAACATATACCGCGAATATTTCATAAACAGTGAAATTGGTATTATATATAATATCAATATATATATATTGGCATATGTATATATTGCAGTTGTTGATTTCCCGCATTTTTTGTTTAGCGGATGAGACCCTATTACGCCGTTATTAAGCGGATAATATTTAATAAAAACATGTACCGCGATAATTTCGTACTGGAGCGAAATTGGTATTGTGCTAATGTTTTTGGATGCAGGAAACAGGTTGGAGGGATCCAACTGGATTCCTCAACAGTATTTATTTAATTTCAGATATTTTGATATTTGATGGATTATCATATCGATATATGATATCGTTGTGGTCGTGATTGACTATTTGGTGTGTAGCATCATTGGACCCAGATTTTGGGATTTTAAAATGTTTTTAAAGTGATTTTTGAAAAGATAAAATATCTTTGGAATTGATCCATTTCAAATAAATAAACGTTATAATTTTTAATGTTATAAAAATTATGATTTTTAAGAAATATAGTTAAAAGCTGATTTTTGAAAATAAGGAATCAATGACTTTATAAAAGAGTTTAAATTGGGATTCTAAACTTGTTATAAAAGTTTAAATATAGAATTTATAAAATTTGATTTTTTTTATAAATCAGAATGATGAAATTATAAAGGAATTTAAAGACGTTTTAAAAGAAAAATATAAATTGATTTATATTAAAGATTTATAAATTGATAATTTATAAATTAGAACGTAGGAATTATAAAACGAGCTTTTATAAGTGTAAGAATAAATTGTGAATGAATTTCATGAATAGAATGAAATTTATAGAATTTTATACGGTGAAGTCATAAATGGAATTTTATAAGCAGTAGGTTTATAAAATTTATTATGTTGTTAAAATAATAGTTTTGGATAAATAAATGAATCTTATAAGTTATAAGATTTATAATTATGAAATTCTAAGGAACGATTTTGTGAAATAATCGTTTATAAGTAGTTAACTTATAATATGAACGTTTAGTTTATAATTTAGTTATAAACTGGAATATGTTAATAAAGGAATTTATAAAAAGGAAGTTTTTATAAATAACTAGAAACGGAATTTATAAACGTTGTTTTATAAATCCGCAAACGACTTATTTTGATAAGTTAATTGTTATAACCTATTAATGGAGTTATATTCACGTTGTAAACAGTGAATAATCCTTTAAGTTAAAAAGAATAGAAAAAATGGAATTTGTGAACATAGTATATTCACGTTTTTGAATAGTGAATAATACGTTAAAGAAATTGTTTTAGATATGATGTTTTAAATAGAATTAAAACGATCTAACGATGGTTTAAAATGTGTTGAGATTCGAAACCATAGATTTCAACATTTATTGTTGAAATAGACGTTTTCGAGAAATAAAAGGAAATGGTAGACTATAACACTGTTGTTATAGTAAATGATTTCCGAAAGGAAATGTTTTTAACAGTATTGGGATTTATATATCTATTTGAAATTCGAATCCCTATACTAGTGATTTTGGGTTGTCGTAACGATGTTGTACGTAACATTCGTTTTGGCCCAAATAAATATGTTTAAATAAATGATTTCCTTAAAGAATGAAGTATATACTTAATTCGATTTAAGTATATTGAATATTTTCTAAGTGTTGAAAATAAAAGATTGTGAATTACTTATTTAATAAGTATGGGAATGTTTTCCAATATGAAGTGAAAAATTTGAATTTATCTTTTTGAAGATAAATTGAAATGAATAGTTGAAATCATATATGCATGGATATTTTGAAGTATAAATTCATTATGGAATTTATATGTGAAAGTGAAATTTGTTTGAAAATAAATATTGATTTATTTTTGAAGTGTTGGAATTTTATATCTTGTAAAGATATTTTGGAAAATAAATAATTTGAAAAATTATTTGGAATCTGGTGATGTATGCATATCCATTGATAGTCCAATAGCCGACTATCAATATTTCCCTTTGATTGGGTATTTGATGTGAATTGATTGAATTTGAATGCACACTTATTTTTGAATAAGCGCTCACTATTCGGGTTAACCGGGAAAGGACCATGGGGTCGTATAACCCATTCCGAATATGTGATACGTCGTTGTGAATTGCATTTGAAGATCGGTGTTGAAGACCGGTATTTGCGAGAGCGATAGGATGACCTATCGATTGTCTCTGCACTGGGTCGCACCTGGTATAGAGATTCCATAAGTGATGGGAAATCCGATCAGGATTGTGAATATCCGGATTGCAAGGACTTCTTTGTAAGTGCCTTCGGTTCTGTTCGATCCCGGAACAGACTTGTATGGATTGTATGTCTGACATTACAAGTTGAGATATAAAGCCGATTTCTTTCAAATATATTTCTGTTGGTGGCGAAGAATTTATCCTTTGCTTAACACCCTTCTTTGAGACGTACGAGCTCAAAGGTTATATAGTTGAAGTTATCAGCGATATATTCCCAGTTTGGTAATGTGACATGCTGAGTGATGCTGAAATGATCATTGTGTTGATTATTGTGATAGGATCATTTATTTGATCGTCTATCTTAGTGATCATTGTGTTGATCATTTGTTGACCCAAAGCACGGCTTTTTGTACAAAGTGTGTTTTTGTGGACGTGACTTCGTCGAGCCTCACATCCCGGAAATGGTCAAAACAGGAAAGATGCGGCAAGGTTATTAGGGGTTGCTGTAGCTCCCCTTAGGGTATGTTCATTTCCTTCTGGAAAGGGGTGGTATCATGGTATGGAGCCCAGATACTTACTCATGTTGAAAACACTCTATTTTCTATCTTTTTCTCTCTTCTTTCTTTTCTTTTCTTTTTTAAAAACCCATAACATCTCGGTTTTTGGCCTTCGATTTCTCGGCAGTCGATAAAGTGAGTGTCGATGTTGAATTTTCGAAGAACGAAAATCCGTGACGTTACATTTGGTATCAGAGCTCTGATGGTTAAGCGACAACCATGGTTCTGTTGGGTATTACTCATTAGAGATAGAGTCAGTAGTACTCTAGATTGAGTTTGAGTGTAATAATAGATACGAGTGCGTATTTGTTAGTGATATGAAATTGTTTTATATTGTGATGATTGGTTTATTGAGTGGCATATGAACCTTCCTCAGCACGGTATGTACAACTTTGCCGAAGGGGTTTCTAAACACTTGAATAGAACAATTCGACACAATATTGATTTTAAATTGGGTAAATGGAATAATTTTGCCTCGATTATATTTTTATATATAAAGGAATAATTTTTCAAAATTATTAAAGTGTATATAAGTTGATTGTTAGGTTGTTTGAATAATCTAAATTAAAGAATAATTGTATAAGCAAAAGAATTATAAGAATTGGTATTATAATTAAAGTGTTTACAATTGTGAAATAAACTTATATATAAGAAGTGAAACTATATAAAATATGAGTTGTGAATAAAAGTGAATTTAAAGTTAAATGGAATATAACTTAAGAGATATTGAATTAAGTTGATATTGGTATCGAAGTAAATAATCAAGTGGATTAAAAGAATATGAACTTAAGTTATGTAATAGAATTCAACTTTGTAATTGAATTGAATTGTGAATCAATTGAATGAAAAATCAATTTAATAAAACCAATTGGAAAGTAAAGATATTAAACCAAAATGAATGTAAGTGAAGCAAAGAAATTTGGTTGTAATTGATATACATTGGTTGTTATATGATTGCTAGTTGATTGTATATAATTCATTAAGTATTAATGAAATTGAAAGCTATGTAATTGAATTCAAATTGAAAGTAAATAAATTTGAATAGAATTGAATGTAAATGGGATTTAATTAGTGAATGTTAACAAATTGAAACTAATTAGAATTGAGAATGAATGTTAGTAAATCCAATGTAAACAAATCAAATGTGATTTAAAGTGAAAACCAATTCATTAAATATTAATGAGAATATGAATGAATATATTGGTTATGAATTTGTTGAATGGTGATTGGATGATGGTTGAATATATATTGCTATTGTTGCATTTGCTATGTGACATATATAGTTATTATGTTGCTATATGTTGTATATTGAGATTATTTGCATATGTGCATGTTCTCATGTTGTTTGTTAAGTGTTGAGTAGGTGCGGATCGCGTTTGCTTCGCATTTGGAGTTCGCTTTAGCGCTATATTAGCCGTATATGCTTGCTAATAAAATATAAGGTACATATCTCGGATTAAATACAGTACTTTTACATTTTTTCCCTTCGGGATGCCTCATTACTTGATGAGATGTATATTTGTGATATATATACTGTCATTTTTTTTTCGGATCGAGCCGCGCAAAGGAGACTATGGCGAATTTTTCCGAAAATTTAAAGCGTTAGAATATTTTTGAGAAAATTTGGAAAATTTTGAAAAACTTTAACTTTGATTTTGGAGTTGAAAGTTAAACAATAGTAGTTGTTTTTGAAAAGATAACTAAGTATGATTTGAAAACTTAGTAAAGATTTGTAAGAAGTTTAATTATGAATTTTGGAAAGTTAATAGATTCTGTAACTTTTCTTACTTGCAATTTCGAGGACGAAATTCTTTTAAGGGGGAAAGATTGTAACGACCCAGAATTTTTATAAATTAAAATTTGAATATTTAATTAATTTTAAATATTTATAAGTGAATTTATAAGTCAAATAAATTTTTATTTGAATTATTGGATTTAATTGGATAATTTAATCGATAATTTAATACGTTAAATTATGGAAATAATTGAAAATTGAGTTAAATATGATTGAAAATAATTTGAAAATTTTTATTTAATCATACTGGAGTTATAGAAATATTTTAGAACTTTTAAAATCGAATTAAAAGTAAATTTGTGAAAATTGAATATTTTAATATTTAATAATCGACTGTAAAATAGTCAATTTTTGAACAGTCTCAGAATTGAACGAAACCAGTTTCATTGGATCCGTAATAGTTAGTTATTACCGGATTTCAATTTTCGTGTCAATCGGAGTTATCGTTTGAGCGTGGCAGCTCGAAACGCATCGAATCGTTTTTAATTTAAATTTGGCGAGTCAAAATAGCCATTTTTCAAAAAGTCTCGGATTTCGACGAAACCAGTTTCATCGGATCCGTAATGTGATATTATTGTAAGGTTTCAAATTTCAAGTCAATTGGATTTACCGTTTGTCCGGTACAAATTAAAACGCCTAGAAATCGATTTAAATCGGTTTAATTTAAATTGAACGTTTTCAGCCATAACTCGCACATACTTCCGAATTAGCTTCCGAAACCTGTTCCATTGTGTCCGGAACGCGGGATAAACCCTAGGTACGCTGGTTACGGCGTCTAAATCAGAGTTCGGAATTTTCGGGTGAATAGTGTCGTTCGTTCTTCTATAAATAGCCCCTACCTCTCTCTAAATAAATAAAAAAAAAAAGATAAAAACCCTAATTTGCTTCATGTAGCCGGCCCTAATATTCAATGGCCAGAAATCACCCTCTTTCAACCCTCAATCTCTCTCAATCTACAAAGAATTAGCCTTAGGTTTCAACATGAAACTTGTAGAGCTCGTCGAGAGCTTTAATTTCATACGGAGTTGATCGGAAATGGTGCAACGATGGAGGAGCTATGGTGGGCCGTTTGCTACAGGTTTGGCACGCATTTCAAGGCTGCATATCAGGCCGAGCTTGCTGGGGATGGGGTCGAGTGTAGTGGAGGTGTAGAGCTTTGCGATGGCGGTGTTGTGATCAAGTATTAGCAAGTGTTGATGGAGTAATTTGAAACCCTAGGAATCATGATGGGTTCGGCCTCATTTTCTATGGCCTGGAGTTTGAACGCAAGAGGGAAGAAAGCACGCACGGTGGTGATGAGGCTGGAGCAAGATCTGAGGGCTAGGATGAGCTTAGGTTTAAAATATATAAGTATGTTGTAAATTAAGTTATTTAAATCGTGTACGATCTTGTAAAATTCATATCTTTTTCATACGAGGTCGAAAAAATGCAAACTCAGTTGCGTTGGAATCGTATGGACGAGCACTACGCGATGGAGTTGGTTTGGAGTCGTTTGGAGTTAGTGAGAATTTCGGGTAAAATTAAACGCGCGTTTAATTTTATTTGAAATAAAAGCTAAAACGGAAATTAAAACCAAGGTGAGAACTTCTCACTCAATCGAATAGATTTCGATTTTATTTTAAATAGTTAGATTTAAAATATTTGAATGCATGTTTGAATGATGACTGTAAATTATTGATTGTTAAAATAGACATTATGCGCCGTTAGTAAGCGGATGTTATTTATTAAAAACATATACCGCGAATATTTCATAAACAGTGAAATTGGTATTATATATAATATCAATATATATATATTGGCATATGTATATATTGCAGTTGTTGATTTCCCGCATTTTTTGTTTAGCGGATGAGACCCTATTACGCCGTTATTAAGCGGATAATATTTAATAAAAACATGTACCGCGATAATTTCGTACTGGAGCGAAATTGGTATTGTGCTAATGTTTTTGGATGCAGGAAACAGGTTGGAGGGATCCAACTGGATTCCTCAACAGTATTTATTTAATTTCAGATATTTTGATATTTGATGGATTATCATATCGATATATGATATCGTTGTGGTCGTGATTGACTATTTGGTGTGTAGCATCATTGGACCCAGATTTTGGGATTTTAAAATGTTTTTAAAGTGATTTTTGAAAAGATAAAATATCTTTGGAATTGATCCATTTCAAATAAATAAACGTTATAATTTTTAATGTTATAAAAATTATGATTTTTAAGAAATATAGTTAAAAGCTGATTTTTGAAAATAAGGAATCAATGACTTTATAAAAGAGTTTAAATTGGGATTCTAAACTTGTTATAAAAGTTTAAATATAGAATTTATAAAATTTGATTTTTTTTATAAATCAGAATGATGAAATTATAAAGGAATTTAAAGACGTTTTAAAAGAAAAATATAAATTGATTTATATTAAAGATTTATAAATTGATAATTTATAAATTAGAACGTAGGAATTATAAAACGAGCTTTTATAAGTGTAAGAATAAATTGTGAATGAATTTCATGAATAGAATGAAATTTATAGAATTTTATACGGTGAAGTCATAAATGGAATTTTATAAGCAGTAGGTTTATAAAATTTATTATGTTGTTAAAATAATAGTTTTGGATAAATAAATGAATCTTATAAGTTATAAGATTTATAATTATGAAATTCTAAGGAACGATTTTGTGAAATAATCGTTTATAAGTAGTTAACTTATAATATGAACGTTTAGTTTATAATTTAGTTATAAACTGGAATATGTTAATAAAGGAATTTATAAAAAGGAAGTTTTTATAAATAAATAGAAACGGAATTTATAAACGTTGTTTTATAAATCCGCAAACGACTTATTTTGATAAGTTAATTGTTATAACCTATTAATGGAGTTATATTCACGTTGTAAACAATGAATAATCCTTTAAGTTAAAAAGAATAGAAAAAATGGAATTTGTGAACATAGTATATTCACGTTTTTGAATAGTGAATAATACGTTAAAGAAATTGTTTTAGATATGATGTTTTAAATAGAATTAAAACGATCTAACGATGGTTTAAAATGTGTTGAGATTCGAAACCATAGATTTCAACATTTATTGTTGAAATAGACGTTTTCGAGAAATAAAAGGAAATGGTAGACTATAACACTGTTGTTATAGTAAATGATTTCCGAAAGGAAATGTTTTTAACAGTATTGGGATTTATATATCTATTTGAAATTCGAATCCCTATACTAGTGATTTTGGGTTGTCGTAACGATGTTGTACGTAACATTCGTTTTGGCCCAAATAAATATGTTTAAATAAATGATTTCCTTAAAGAATGAAGTATATACTTAATTCGATTTAAGTATATTGAATATTTTCTAAGTGTTGAAAATAAAAGATTGTGAATTACTTATTTAATAAGTATGGGAATGTTTTCCAATATGAAGTGAAAAATTTGAATTTATCTTTTTGAAGATAAATTGAAATGAATAGTTGAAATCATATATGCATGGATATTTTGAAGTATAAATTCATTATGGAATTTATATGTGAAAGTGAAATTTGTTTGAAAATAAATATTGATTTATTTTTGAAGTGTTGGAATTTTATATCTTGTAAAGATATTTTGGAAAATAAATAATTTGAAAAATTATTTGGAATCTGGTGATGTATGCATATCCATTGATAGTCCAATAGCCGACTATCAATATTTCCCTTTGATTGGGTATTTGATGTGAATTGATTGAATTTGAATGCACACTTATTTTTGAATAAGCGCTCACTATTCGGGTTAACCGGGAAAGGACCATGGGGTCGTATAACCCATTCCGAATATGTGATACGTCGTTGTGAATTGCATTTGAAGATCGGTGTTGAAGACCGGTATTTGCGAGAGCGATAGGATGACCTATCGATTGTCTCTGCACTGGGTCGCACCTGGTATAGAGATTCCATAAGTGATGGGAAATCCGATCAGGATTGTGAATATCCGGATTGCAAGGACTTCTTTGTAAGTGCCTTCGGTTCTGTTCGATCCCGGAACAGACTTGTATGGATTGTATGTCTGACATTACAAGTTGAGATATAAAGCCGATTTCTTTCAAATATATTTCTGTTGGTGGCGAAGAATTTATCCTTTGCTTAACACCCTTCTTTGAGACGTACGAGCTCAAAGGTTATATAGTTGAAGTTATCAGCGATATATTCCCAGTTTGGTAATGTGACATGCTGAGTGATGCTGAAATGATCATTGTGTTGATTATTGTGATAGGATCATTTATTTGATCGTCTATCTTAGTGATCATTGTGTTGATCATTTGTTGACCCAAAGCACGGCTTTTTGTACAAAGTGTGTTTTTGTGGACGTGACTTCGTCGAGCCTCACATCCCGGAAATGGTCAAAACAGGAAAGATGCGGCAAGGTTATTAGGGGTTGCTGTAGCTCCCCTTAGGGTATGTTCATTTCCTTCTGGAAAGGGGTGGTATCATGGTATGGAGCCCAGATACTTACTCATGTTGAAAACACTCTATTTTCTATCTTTTTCTCTCTTCTTTCTTTTCTTTTCTTTTTTAAAAACCCATAACATCTCGGTTTTTGGCCTTCGATTTCTCGGCAGTCGATAAAGTGAGTGTCGATGTTGAATTTTCGAAGAACGAAAATCCGTGACGTTACATTATCAGAGGGTACCCCATAGGTATAACACAAAACAAAACGAAGTGGTCGCGAATAGGATAATCAGTATAACAAGGTACATGAGGCCATACCAACTAGGATACTAGTAGTTGCGTGATCCGGATTGATGTTGAGCATAGCCAACAGCTACCTCAACACCGCGAAACAACACCCCCAAATCGAGGGGTGCACCCAAATCGAATCACAAATGTAATAGATATGGTATCGAAGTAGTGTGTCCGCTAGAGATGGCGAACCTCAATGGCCCGGCGCGGCTCCTGTTTTAGTCATGTCAGGGGTCATCCAATATCGTTCTCTTTCTTCAGTCAACGCGTTCACCAAACCATCCACTTCATTCTGGATCAACACTCCGTGTATAATAGTTATTAATGTGGTTTTTGGTATCAACAGAGAGTATGTCCATATCCGATCCCGGTCTCTTTAATGACTACGTATTATTACACCGGTGGATCCTTTACATTTCAAATCGATTCATAGTTGATATCAAAATATCATATTCGCTTCAAAATCAAGTCCATTTCAAATATCATCGTATCTATTCAAAATGTAAGGTTCCGTTTCAAAAACATTTTTCTCCTCAATATCTCATTTCGATTTCCAAATCATTTCGGATTTCAATTTAGGTTGCAACTTCATTTAACCCAATTCGTATTTACATTCGAGATTTAAACATAAACATTTAACCTTATCGACCAGCTTGAATTTTTAGAAAATAGTTTTAAGTAGTTTAAAAGTAGTTTTAAATAATTAAAATAGTTAAAATACTTAAAATCTTAAAATGGATTTAAAATAGATAAATTAGTCTAAAATAATTTAAATTGGGTTAAGTAGATTTAAAATAGATTAAAATAGTTCAAGTATTCAAAAATGGTTTATATAACAGAGTAATTTGGAGAACAAAATAAAAGAGCTTCAAAACCAGTCCATTTCAATTATAACTCCCCAATTCAAATCGATTTCAATTTCTATTCTACCGATTCAATTTCGATTTCAATTCAAATCAATGTCCACTTTGACATCAAATTAATTCAATTCTACATTCACCTTCAATTAATTCACTTTCAATTTATATCAATTTGGAGCTTGATTTTTCAAAATATCAATTTATAACACTTAACAAAATTGTCCTTCAATATTCAAATTTAAATCGCAATTACAAATATGATTCAATTTCAAGCTCAATTTCAAAATATCATTTTTATATCGCTTTTACTTAGTAATACTCAAAGCTCGAAATAATGTTCAATCTTTAAAACAAATAAATTTTCGAAATTCAATCATATTCAAATTTCAAATTTCAAAGTCTCAACTTAAATTATTTAACAATTTTTTTTAACCCAAAATTTTATTTCAACATTCCAAACTCAAATTTTTTCGATAAATTCGACTTCTATGAATTGATTTTATTTATAACTTTTAAATTAAAACATTTAAATAAATTTAAAATCGATGATTTTAAAAATTATTAATTTAGCCAATCCAGTATCTGTATATAATTTTCTATCCTATGGCCAAGTGATTAGTTATTTCAATTAAATGTCAGGGATGAATATATACCACTTAAACCAAATCACAGTGTCATATGTATGCATAACAATATATATATAAGCAAATAAACATCCAAACATTTAAATATCAACCAATAACATCCATCGAAATACATCATCCAATAGACAAAACAATTCATGGCAATTTCATAGTTATCAATGTCAGGTAATTTAATCGCAATTCAATTTTAATTTCAATTTAACTGTCAATTTAATTTTCAACGGTTAATTCAAATGACAATCTATATGACAATTAAATTTTATCAAACAATGACAAATAAAATTCATATCACCTCATAATATTAAACTTAACTACTATAAAGATATTCAGTACGTTGTGAGCGTTATAAAACACTCACCTTGATTTCAATGTAGTTCCAGCGTTTTATTTCGAATAAAATTAAACGAGCGTTTAATTTTACCCAAAATTTCCACTAGCTCCAAACGACTCCAATCTAGCTCCATTGCATAGTATTCGTCAATACGGTTCCAACGCACTTCGTCTCATCAGTTTTCGACCTCGTATGACAAGGATACGATTTTCCAAAGTTTGTACACATTATAATATAAATAAATTTACAAATTCTTTAAATATTTTAAACCTAGATGCAATATGGACCCTCCGTCCCTGAACGCAAATCACGGCCGCCCGGGCTTCCTTCTCCTTCCAGTTTCTTTCACGCGTTCGAAACCCATAAGAACCGTTCGAACCCTAGATGTCGCAACCCACATACTCGACGAGACAACGGTCAGACGACTTCAAATCGAAGCCCTTCGCACGTGGCACTACCGCTTGGAATGCGGTTGAACTCGGCTACCCCAATATATCGAAAAATTTGATCGAACCGGTGATGAACGCGACTGGATCTCGGCCATCCTATCGAGCTTCGCGACCGTCCACCGTACGGATGTGTAGCTCTCACTGAGATCTACAGTTGCCAAGTTGACGACTCGGCTTGATAATGTGAGGATGGGGAGAGAATGAGGGTGGACAGTCGCAACTTTTCGGCCATTAAATCAAAACAAACGACGGCCACGAAAAGGAGCTAGGGTTTCTGAAGCAAGCGTGAATATATATACGTATAAATCAATTTTTATAATATTAGTTTCAATTGTAACCGCGTTTTCAAACGAACTCCAAACAAAACGTGTCGGCAGGCGTTTCCAAGGTTTACCCCATGTTCCGAACACAATGGAATAGGTTTTGGGAGCCAATTCGATCATCTGTGCGAGTTACGGCAATAAACGATCGATTTTAAATTAAATCGGTTAATCAAATTTCTGTGCGTTTTAGCTTGCCCCGGACAAACGGTAAATCCGATTGACACAAAATTTGAAAACTTACAAAAATACGACATTACGGATCCGATGAAATTGGTTTCGTTGAAATCCGAGACTGTTTGAAAAATGGCTATTTTAACTCGTCAATTAAATATTAAAATATTCAATTTTCACAAATTTACTTTTAATTGGATTTTAAAAGTTCTACAACATCATTCTAACTTTAATATGATAAAATAAAATTTTACAAATCATTTTTAATCATATTAAACCCGTTATTCAATTATTCAATAAATTCCAAATATTAAATTTAACCATTTTGATTATCCGATAATTCATTATCCTTTGAAATATTTGAAATTGAACTTATAAGATTCAACTTCTAAAACCAATTCACATCTTAGAACTCTATTTCCATTTTACAGTTTTTCAGTTATTCAATAAGTTTTAAATATTTACTTTAAACAATTTACCTGTTCAATATTCAATTATTTGATTTTAAATAGATTTTACTTATCAATCAATTACTCTATTATACCCAAGAAAATCAACATTTATTATCCTATCCAACTATTGACTGCAACCGCATTCACTAAGTAGCATTTATTTTTCAATCCATATTACTATTCAAATCTTCGAAACCAATCTATTAAAATTTATATTTCCACCTAAATAATTCACAATTCTTATTCACTTATTTACATTTGTTTTTCCATATATTCCCTTATAACCAAGTTATAACCTTTGAGTCAATTCAATTAGATTGGAACTCCATTCAATCTATAAATAATTACTTGGATAATTATTGTTGCAATTCATTCCAGTTATTATTATTCCAAACGAATTATAATTTTTTTTTCTAACATTAAATCACGAAATCTTATTAAATCAGCTATTTTAATTATCGAAAATTTACGGGTCGTTACACTCTCCCCCACTCAAAACTTTTCGCCCCCGAAAAGGAAAAAAAAGGGAAAAGGAACTAAGTATAGAATTCAACATTAGATATATTTTATTCAAAATTACCAACTTATAAAACAATGAAATTCCATTCGTAAAGTCATTACTACACTTCCACTAAGTTACTCCGAACGGCTTCCTAACTTTAAAAGTTAGTTATCAAACAAGTTATAAAATTTTAAAACTTGAAAAATTTTCTAACACCCGGATTTACGAAATTTTTTGGCAGAGTCTCCTTTGCGCGGCTCGATCGGAAAAAAAATGAAAGTATATATATCACAAATATACATCTCAACAAGTGATGAGGCATCCCGTAGGGAAAAAAGTGTAAAAGTACGATATGTAATCCGAGATATGTACATTATATATTATTAGCGAGCATATACGGCTAATATAGCGCGAAAGCGAGCTCCAAATGCGAAGCAAGCGCAATCCGCACCTACTAAACACTCAACAAACCATGAGAAACATGCATATACGAAAATAATATCAATATACACCATATAGCAACATAACAACTACATGTGCCAACATAGAAAATGCAACAAAACAACAAATGCATCCACCAAATCAATTATCATCCAACTATCATCCAACAAATTCATAACCAATCAATATAAATTCACTTCTCATTAATGTTTGTTGACTTGGTTTTCAATTTTAATCACAGTTGATTCATTAACGTTGGATTTTACTAACATTCATTCTCAATTCAATTAGTTAACATTCACTAATTTATATTTACATTAGTTCACTTCCAATTTGAATCAAATTAAATTCTATTTAAATTCATTTAACTTCCAACTTGATTTCAATGATTTATAGCTTTCAATTTCATTGACACTTAATGAATTATATACAATCAACTAACAATCACATAACAACCAAATCATACCCAACGTAATCGAATTATTAATTTTACATTCAATTTGGTTTACCTCTTTCAATTCCAATTGATTCTTAGCCACACCAAATTCTTTTGTTTATATTTTACTTCATATTCAGTTTCAGTTAATAACCAATTTATTTGCGGAACATTTTATTAATCATCACTTTAATTTATAGTCATTCCATAAAAGTCTAACTTCTTATATATGACTTTTCTTAGTTTATAGTTATCTCAAAAGTTACAAATTTATCTTCATATATTTTTCTGTTTGTTGCAAATTTATACTTAATTCTACAACCAGTTTACAAAAACATTGCTTGACTCAATGGCCTTTTTCTTAAGTTCACTTACTTGTTCCATTTATCCATTCATCATTTCATGCTATATTTAAGTATACAAATTTTTATCACAATCAAAATTTTCCATTTATATACATTTTATTCCTTTTTGAGTTTTCCTTACTTGTATATTTCAATTACTTTCAGGTTCTGTTTATTTGTACAATATCTCATTACATATCCAAAACATCATTTTGACTTTTTTTATATTTGGTAAGTCATATTCTATGTTATTAGAATGCAAATTTGGTATTGTACAAATTTACAGAATTTCATTTTACTTAATTAGAATGTTCACAAATTTAATTTGTTTAAATCCTCTTCTCCTTTCAACTTTAAAGTTTTCCCAAAACAATAAGCTTAGATATCTTAATCCTCTTATTTTATAAATTCTGGTTATTCACATTTCATTCAAATAATTTGAAAATTATTAATTAACAGAACTTAGAAATTTAAATGCCCGGTTCTTTTCAAATCATTTAAAATAAACATATACACTTATATCTTTAATATATCAAATCATACCTTTGGAGTTTAAACCAAAACCCATTTACCCAAAATAATTCCGAAGAAAAAGCAAAGCTTCTTAGAAGTCTCCCCACTTTGAGACTCGAAAATGAACGTCGATGATGCTACGCAGTCATCACAAAGAAATTATTTTCCAGTGACATAAGAGAGGAGTACTGAATTCATTCTTTCCTTTAAAAATCCTTTCAAAATATTTCCATAAACAATTTTCAACTAATATTACTATATATTTCTTCAAAACTTTGAGAACCATTTTTCAAAATCTCCGGGTCTTAAATTCAATATTTTCCAATTTAAATCTATTTTAATTTATAAGTCACCTTTATAAACTATTCTTATAAAATTTTACTTTCTTAAAATATTCCACAAGTTGTTTTATCATTGTTCATTTTGTAATTCACCTTATTTATTAAATTACAATATCCAATTAATGATAATAACCAATATTATCATTCCTAACAACCAGGTAAGCTAGATAAGTCACAATTTTTTCTGAAATTTTTTCTTTATATACCAAATATAATTAGAGAAAAATTATTTCATTTACCCAATTTCAAAACAATACTATGTCGAATTGTTCTGTTCGAGTGTTTAGAGATCCCTATTAATGACATTAATTACTCGTATTGACCGGAATCCATAAGCCACTCAACAAATCAACCGACACAATATAAAACATTTTATATCACTAACAAATACGCTCTCTCATATATATACACTCAGCGACTCATCATAGGGTATTACTACCCTATTTGTAAAGAGTCAGACCCCACAAAGCTAAGGTTATCGCTAAACCAAAGCTCTGATACCAACTGTAACGACCCGCCTTTTTGGACAGTTTAAACCGACGATCAAATACACATGCCGATTCCAAACCATTCAAAAAGGGCAGATGATTATTGGGGTAAATAAGAAAAGAAAAGATAGAGAAATAAAGGAAATGAAACAACACAGAATCTCGCAACGGAACGATAAAATATAATAGTCAAATAAACAGTTCATAAAGCTGTTTCCAATACTTTGACATTATTTATACAACCTTTACCAGAGTTATACATATACAACAGAACAAATAAAATAATGCAGCAGACAACATGATGCAAAGATAATAAGAGTAATAGTATACCAAATCTTCGTCTTCGTCCTCCAGAATAGATCTTCAATAAGCTGAAAAACTCAGGTCTGACCCGAGCGTAATGAAAAGACAAAACACTCGAGTCAGGACTAAAATATCCTTATGAAAGTTAAATAAATCATAAATAAATATGAGTGTAACGGCATCAGAGATGTTTACGGGGTTTGACATCTCATATCCAGTGTCAACGTGCATGCAATAACTCAAGAGATGTTACGGGATTTTCCATCTCTCAAGGATCCGTTAAACTATCTACTATGTAGTACAATACGCTATTATAATATGTCTACAGTAAAGTAAAAGTATTAAAATAGCGTTAAGGAGTTACCATAATTCCCCTTAACACATTTTTATAATGCCATAGTCTATACAGCACCGTAAACCCCATCGTAAACTAGTGGTTATCAGAGGGTACCCCATAGGTATAACACAAAACAAAACGTAGTGGTCGCGAATAGGATAATCAGTACGACAAGGTACATGAGGCGATACCAACTAGGATACTAGTAGTTGCGTGATCCTGACTGATGTTGAGCATAGCCAGTAGCTACCTCAACACCGCGAAACAACACTCCCAAATCGAGGGGTGCACCCAAATCAAATCACAAATATAATAGATATGGTATTGAAGAAGCGTGTCCTCTAGAGATGGTGAACCTCAATGGCCCGGCGCGGCTCCTGTTTTAGTCATGTCAGGGGCCATCCAATATCGTTCTCTTTCTTCAGTCAACGCGTTCACCAAACCATCCACTTCATTCTGGATCAACACTCCGCGTATAATAGTTATTAAAGTGGTTTTCGATATCGACAGAGAGTATGTCCATATCCGATTCCGGTCTCTTTAATAACTACGTATTATTACACCAGTGGCTCCTTTACATTTCAAATCGATTCATAGTCGATATCAAAATATCATATTCGCTTCAAAATCAAGTTCATTTCAAATATCATCATATCTATTCAAAATGTAAGGTTCTGTTTCAAAAACATTTTTCGCCTCAATATCTCATTTAGATTTCCAAATCATTTCGAATCTCAATTTAGGTTGCAACTTCATTTAACCCAATTCGTATTTATATTCGAGATTTAAACATAAACATTTCACCTTATTGACCAACTTGAATTTTTAGAAAATAGTTTTAAGTAGTTTAAAAGTAGTTTTAAATAATTAAAATACTTAAAATCTTAAAATGGTTTAAAATAGATAAATTAGGTTAAAATAATTTAAATTGGGTTAAGTAGATTTAAAATAGATTAAAATAGTTCAAGTATTCAAAAATGGTTTATATAACAGAGTAATTTGGAAAACAAAATAAAACAGCTTCAAAACCAGTCCATTTCAATTATAACTTCCTAATTCAAATCAATTTCAATTTCTATTCTACCGATTCAATTTCGATTTCAATTCAAATCAATGTCCACTTTGATTTCAAATTAATTCAATTCTACATTCACCTTCAATTAATTCAGTTTCAATTTATATCGATTTGGAGCTTGATTTTTCAGAATATCAATTTATAACACTTTACAAAATTGTCCTTCAATATTCAAATTTAAGTCGCAATTACAAATATGATTCAATTTCAAGCTCAATTTCAAAATATCATTTTTATATCGCTTTTACTTAGTAATACTCAAAGCTCGAAATAATGTTCAATCTTTAAAACAAATAAATTTTCAAAATTCAATCATATCCAAATTTCAAATTTCAAAGTCTCAACTTAAATTATTTCACAATTTCTTTTAACCCAAAATTTTATTTCAACATTCCAAACTCAAATTTTTCGATAAATTCGATTTCTATAAATAGATTTTATTTATGACTTTTAAATCAAAACATTTAAATAAATTTCAAATCGACGATTTTAAAAATTATTAATTTAGTCAATCCGGTGTCCGTATATAATTTTCTATCCTATGGCCAAGTGATTAGTTATTTCAATTAAATGTTAGAGATGAATATATATCACTTAAACCAAATCACAGTGTCATATGTATGCATAACAGTATATATATAAGCAAATAAACATCCAAACATTTAAATATCAACCAATAACATCCATCGAAATACATCATCCAATAGACAATACAATTCATGACAATTTCATAGTTATCAATGTCAATTTAATCGCAATTCAATTTTAATTTCAATTTAACTGTCAATTTAATTTTCAACGGTTAATTCAAATGACAATCTATATGACAATTAAATTTTATCAAACAACGACAAATAAAATTCATACCACTCATAATATTAAACTTAACTACCATAAAGATATTCAGTACGTTGTGAGCGTTATAAAACACTCACCTTAATTTCAATGTAGTTCCAGCGTTTCATTTCGAATAAAGTTAAACGAGCGTTTAATTTTACCCGAAATTTCCACTAGCTCCAAACGACTCCAATCCAGCTCCATTGCGTAGTATTCGTCAATACGGTTCCAACGCACTTCGTCTCATCAGTTTTCGACCTCGTATGACAAGGATACGATTTTTCAAAGTTTGTACACATTATAATATAAATAAATCTACAAATTCTTTAAATATTTTAAACCTAGATGCAATCTGGACCCTCCATCCCTGAACGCAAATCACGGCTGCCCAGGCTTCCTTCTCCTTCCAGTTTCTTTCACGCGTTCGAAACCCATAAGAACCGTTCGAACCCTAGATGTCGCGAACCCCACACTCGATGAGACAACGATCATGAGACTTCAAATCGAAGCCCTTCGCACGTGACACTACTGCTTGGAATGCGGTTGAAATCGGCTGCCCCAATATGTCAAAAAATGTGATCGAATCGGTGATGAACGCGACTGGATCTCGGCCATCCTATCGAGCTTCGCGACGTACGGATGTGTAGCTCTCACTGAGATCTACAGTTGCCTCGTTGACGACTCGGCTTGATAATGTGAGGATGGGGAGAGAATGAGGGTGGAAAGTCATAGCTTTTCGGCCATTAAATAAAAACAAACGACGGCCACGAAAAGGAGCTAGGGTTTCTGAAGCAAGCGTGAATATATATATATATATATATATATATATATATATACACACGTATAAATCAATTTTTATAATATTATTTTCAATTGTAACTGCTTTTTCAAATGAACTCCAAACAAAACATGTCGGTAGGCGTTTCTAAGGTTTACCACACGTTCCGAACACAATGGAATAGGTTTCGGGCTCCAATTCGATCATCTGTGCGAGTGACGGCAATAAACGATCGATTTTAAATTATATCGGATAATCAAATTTCTGTGCGTTTTAGCTTGCCCCGGACAAACTTTAAATCCGATTGACACGAAATTTGAAAACTTACAAAAATATGACATTACGGATCCGAAGAAAATGGTTTCGTTGAAATCCGAGACTGTTTGAAAAATGGCTATTTTAACTCGTCAATTAAATATTAAAATATTCAATTTTCACAAATTTACTTTTAATTGGATTTTAAAAGTTCTACAACATCATTCTAACTTTAATATGATAAAATAAAATTTTACAAATTATTTTTAATCATATTTAACCCGTTATTCAATTATTCAACAAATTCCAAATATTAAATTTAACAATTTTGATTATCCGATAATTCATTATCCTTTGAAATATTTGAAATTGAACTTATAAGATTCAACTTTTAAAACCAATTCACATCTTAGAACTCTATTTCCATTTTACAGTTATTCAGTAAGTTTTAAATATTTACTTTAAACAATTACCTGTTCAATATTCAATTATTTGATTTTAAATAGATTTTACTTATCAATCAATTACTCTATTATACCCAATGAATTCAACATTTATTATCCTATCCAACTATTGACTACAACCGCATTCACTAAGTAGCATTTATTTTTCAACCCATATTACTATTCAAATCTTTGAAACCAATCTATTAAAATTTATATTTCCACCTAAATAATTCACAATTCTTATTCACTTATTTACATTTGTTTTTCCATATATTCCCTTATAACCAAGTTATAACCATTGAGTCAATTCAATTAGATTGGAACTCCATTCAATCTATAAATAATTACTTGGATAATTATTGTTGCAATTCATTCCAGTTATTATTATTCCAAACGAATTACAAACTTTTTTCTAACATTAAATCACGAAATCTTATTAAATTAGCTATTTTAATTATCGAAAATTTACGGGTCGTTACATAATCTTTGGTGATAATTATAGAATAAGCATAACATAAATAAGTCACAGATATCCATATCACAAAGGCGGAAATAGATATGAATATAACACATAGAAGTGTATATCAGAGTAGTGGTCAAACAAGATCCACAATACCACAAAGGAATGGATATAATGCTAACAAAAGAATATGTATACATCAAGGAGTCTTTATCTCAAATGTATATCAACAAAAACTACAAATCTAATGTTGTTAGACAAAAGTCAGATGATGGCTCCATGTAAAGAGTCAAGCAGAAGCACCTGTAACATCTCGGTCTGACCCGAGTATTATTTATTAAGAAAATAATAAACAGATCAGTCTAGCTATAATTATCAGATAAAAATGAGATA
Organism: Allium cepa; assembly: GCA_030765085.1. NCBI lineage: Eukaryota > Viridiplantae > Streptophyta > Magnoliopsida > Asparagales > Amaryllidaceae > Allium > Allium cepa. Next base: position 174,122,566 of record CM060938.1, read on the forward strand.
GAATAAGAGATATGACAAATACGTATGATAACAATAATTCCATACTGTTCTAAGTATGCAATTGAAAATCAACTAGAGATTAATCAATATCACAAGAATCTTCTCATGGTTTCAAAAAAAAAGAAGAATATCATATTCATTACTCTATTCACCAAACCAAATATATTAACATCATATCGATGCCAATCATAAAACTGGCGAAACACAAATTCTAGAAATCATCAATTAGAAATCTAGAAATCACAAAAAGGGGGAGGCCTATCATAAACGGGAGCATATAAACTCACCAACACGTGTATTACAAACGGGACGCTATCCCATGGTCGCTAACCACAGAGCCGGTGCAACGACGTAGTACAATATCGGTACGGCCGAGGAACCTGAAACTCGAATAATTCGAAACAACGACGTGGTACAACGACATGCCCTATGATCCTGATAAGCTGGTACAACAACATAGTACAAAGGTACGTCCGATGGACCGAATTCCATAAAGAACATGGGTCGCTAGCCCATAAAAATTGAGTCGAAACTCCAAAGAATACAAAGGCCGTTAGCATATAAAAGAAATGAGGTGAAACTCAATAAAACGAGGTACCGTCCCCTACGTGGACAAAGAGACATAGCATATCGCTAGCCTAAATCACAAAAAATGATCATCAATGATAATCAAGAAGTGTCAATTACACTAAGCTAGTAAATAAATGAGTTTAGCTTCATGTCCCATAACCACTTGCTTAACATAAGTATTTACGAACAAATTGTAAATCTCCACTCAGAAAGTTGTCACAAGAGTTTCAATCGAACGAGTCTAAGAATTAACTGACAAAGCAAACGTAAGCCTTTCATACCACTTGTTTTGCAAAGTCGTTTAATTGGATTTCTCGAACGAATGAGATAAAGGTTTGTATATACTAATAGATTGGAAAATGGTTTTATAAAGGACTTTGTATTAAAAATAGAGTTGAAATCATCTTTGAGAAAGAGTTTGAATATTTACTACTAGTATAGAAACCTTTGCGTTTTAAAGTGACAAACCATAAAGAGGATTGTGAGAACAATCAATCATCAAAATTTCACGTTCAAAGACGTGAATTAAATCCAAAGAAATCGATTCCAAATCCATCAAAATGGATATATTCAAAAATTCCAAAATAGAAGTCATCAAGGTCGATAATAAATGATAAAAACAAATCGGAAAACCACGAATAGATAAAAATTGGTATTTCAAGCAAATAGGCTAAATAGGCAAAAACAAGCAGGTCAGTCGACTGGTTACAGAGGCCAGTCGACTGATTGCAGGAAACAGAGACTTCCAGTCTCCGCCGCCAGCCCAGGAGCATTCATTTGCTACAGCCAGTCGACTAACTGCAAATGTCAGTCGACTGACTGGCACTGGGGCTGTTTTTCAGCCTATCAAATGAAGATCAACTCCTCCAAAATTGCAACCGGACGAGCAATGGACGCTAGGAGTTTATGCCAATCAACGACCCAGCCCTATAAGCTCTTCGACACACTACTAAAAGCATGATCAAACATCAAAGCTATGATTTTTAAAGATTTGACTTCAAACACCAAAAATTGGGATACTCATAAAACCAATTCAATCCAAGGCAAATAGACATGAAATAGAAGTTAGAAATTCATACCTAACAACAAATGAAGGTTATAGACATAGATGTGAGATAAAATCTCACATTTTTACTCAAAAATAATGAAGAAGAAGCTATAGAGCAAGGTAAAAAAAATCACTCCTCAATTCCAACCCAAGAAGGTTGAATCTAAGCTTAAAAGAAAAACATTTCATAAGTTAGACTTTAGGAATTTCTGAAATAGAAGGTAGAATGAGTTGGAGAAGAAGAAGAGGATGCTTACCAATAGCTTCACTTTGAATTTGGAGTTAGAACTTGAATTTGCAATGGAACTAGGGCTTAGGAATTCTAATTCTCTTTCTCTCCCTCCATTTTTGTGAAAGCTTGAAGGTATTAGGAAATGAAAGTGAATGAAGAGAAGTGGGGGTTGAGCTAGAGTTGATAGTTTAGGCTAATGGGCCGAAACCCAAACCCAAAGCCCTAAGTGAAAAGATCAAATTTTTAGCTAGCTCCAAACATATCGAAGTTTATACTCAAAGAGGTTGCAAATGGCATTTTGAACTCTATGGAAGTGGTCTCTAGTTCGAATTCGACTGTTTGCAAAAAGTAGCTTTTTGGACTATAATCCGACTAACGATGTTATATTTAAGTAAAATATTTAAATATACAATCGCTAAATATGCGGGTTGCTACAGACTCCCCTCCTTAAAGAAATTGCATCCTCGCAATACTTAACAAGAAAATAAAGAGTAACAACCATAAAAGCACAACAACACAAAAGCAAATTTGAAATAAGAAGTTTACCATAAAGAGTACGAAAGAGTAAGTCTAAACGTGTTCACTCGATGAATCCTCTGGATTCCCAAGAGCAACCCTTGGGATTTGAGAACCATTTAACTTTCACAAGAAGAACATCTTCATTTCGACGGCGCTCAACCTCCGAAGTAATGATGCGAATAGGATGTTGCTCATAAGTCAAATAGGTGAAACTTTAATTTCTTCAATAATACCGGACTCAAGAATAGAATCAGAATCTCGAAGGCATTTCCATAGTCGAGAAACATGAAACACGTCATGAATAGCAAAAAACTGAGCCGGTGAAACGACGTAGTACAATAACGGTACGCTCGAGAAACTAGAAACTCGAATAATTTGGAACAACAGCGTTGTACAATAACGGTACGCCAGATGAACCAAAGCTCGAATAATTCGGAACACCGACATAGTACAACGGTACGTCCAATGAACCAAAAGCCAGGACATCGACGTAGTACAATAACGGTACATCCGATGAACCGCAAATCATACAATTCGGAACATCGACGTAGTACAAACGGTACGTCAAATGAACCGAAAATCATAAAAGAACATCGGACGCTAGTCCATAAAAGAAATGAGATGAAGCTCAATAAAATGAGGTATATCGAAACTTCCGATGAACTTGGTAAAAAGATCATTCCATTCAGACATCATCAAAGAAACAACCACTTGTTGCTTACGACTAAGGGCATTGGCAACACGATTTTCCTTTCCGGGAGTATACGAAGAATATCAAGATCATAAGATGTAAGGAACTCGAGCCAACGTTGTTGACACAAATTAAGTTCCTTTTGGAAAAATAAATACTTCAAAGATTTATGATCGGTATAGAGAATAAATTTCTCTTCCAAAAGATAATGACGCCAAATTCGAAGAGCGAAAACAATAGCCACAAGCTCTAAATCATAAGTGGCATATCTAGTCTCGAATGGCTTCAATTGCCTAGAAGCATGAGCAATAACACGTTCTCCCTGCATGAGAACGACACCCAAACCAACACGGCTAGCATTGGTATAAACAATATAGTCTTGGTTCCCTTCGGGAATCACAAGTATAGGAGTATCGGAAAAGAGTTCTTTTAAATGATCCTCTTTTCCAAAAAGCTAAAACTCCTAAAATTATAATTAACTTTATGCAATCATTTTTTTAGAAAAATTTACATTTTACAAGTCAATTTATTGTGTCTGACTGTCTCATCAAAGCGTTTAAGAAATTCCTATCGATAACGTTGATCAAGCGCATCGACCAGAATTCTTAAAGCACTCAATGGGCAATACAATCACAAAATCATCTTCTATATGATAAATATTTCTCTTAAAAACTTTGCGAATATTCTTTGTTCGTTTCAAGAACAAAAATCCAATCATACTTATAAATAAATCTTATGAAAAAGATTTGCAAAATTTTAAATTGCTGTTTTCATCCAAAATCAATTAATACAAGAATGGAGTCATCGAGATATTCGTAGAATACTCAACTCATAAAATGGATGAAATAAGCTAGACAAACTGAATGACATAATAATTAATTCATAAGAATCATAATGAGTGCGGAATGCGGTTAGTGGAATGCTATCGTCCGCAAATCATAGCTAATGAAAAATAGTGGCAAAGTCGAACTGAAAAGACCTTAGCACCACTCAATAGATTTTCTTAGGTGATAATCCTAAGACAAGCTCAAAAATATCAAAAAATTCTAAAACTACTTGAGTGAGAGAAATAACACTTTCCTCATCAAGTGGGCTTAAAGAATAAAATGATGCCGTCAAATTGGAATCAAATCACAAAGGAAAAAATAGAAGTCTGCTTAACAGATTAAGAATGTCGAATATGAATAGTCCACTCCGGACATAGGATATGGCTTCATAATGATTAAGCCAATCCTTTTTCAAAAATCAATTCCGAAGTCTAAGTAACGCATAACATGCAAATCGGATCGGAAAGAATAATCACATAAAATAATCTTCACATCTTTTCAAAGCAAACTGAGCGTTGCGGATCCACTATCCGGATAGCAATTCTCAGTGAAGGCATCAAGCCAAAATATTTAAAGAAAAGAAATCAACAAGTTCTTTTGATATAAAAATAAGGGTATGAACCCATATCAATAAGAACTCGAATAGGATAATCACAAAACAAATGTCATCAAGGATTAACTGAGAAATACCTTGATCACGAGAAGTGTTACCAGGCGCATTTAGCTTTCCCTCTCTCTTGCTTGGAAGTTTGGGACATGAAGATAAAAGATGACCCGACCGACAAAAGAGAGGTTTCAGACACCTATTAGCATAATGGTCTGTGGAACCACAGTTGTAGCATTGTCCCCGATTAGATGTAGGAGTCTTTGCTACGAGAGTTTCTTGCTTCCCTTTCTTATTGGGATTGGGGCCTTTGAATTTAATAGGCCTCTTCATGCTATTCTTGAAGTTCTGTTTGGTACACACAACTTCAACATCACTCTTATTATCCGCCTCTTCAATTCGAAGAGCAATATCAATAAGCTGATCAAAAGAAACTTTTAGCTTCATAAGTAATGGCTTCTTGAGGTTCTTATTCAACCAATAGATGAACCTCTGATTTTTCTTCAATAGGGTATTAATATACTCGAGCCCATATTTAGAGAGAGATTCAAAAGACACGACATACTCTGTCACGGAAGATTCACCTTGAACATGGTCAATAAAACGCTGGGCCAAAGTTACCTTTTCAGCCTCCGACACAAACTTTGATTCAAATCTTTCCCAGAATTGCTCCTACGTAAGATCCGCTTCGATAATCTCCAAAGTCAAGAGTTCATACCGATCTAATTCTCTTTCTTGGAGCATGCTAGAAGCCACTTGGACTCGATGTAAATCAACAAGATTTATGCAAGAAAAGACGCGATCGCACGATTTGAGCCAAGCTTGAATTTCTATAACGCTCTCGGATCCCTTGAATGGCCTTCCTCCCAAATCGGTATAGTCTCTGCACAAGCATGCAAAACCGGATCTAGGATGAGTAGGCTCTGGGATGGGTCCGAGAGCTTGAGCAATCTTTACAGGATCTAAAAGCTACTGGGCAGACATGAATACTCCATCTTGAGGAGTAGCATTTGATTGACCGGTACTAGGTCGGTTAGATCTAACCATTTCTCTTCTTCAAGAAAGAAAGAAAGAATAAGAAAAAGGTTAATCTCATAATGAATATCAAACAATAATGATTGATAAAACAAGGCATCATAAAAGAAACTAGGATAGAATGGGTCCTAAGACTCGGATAAATCCTAAGGTACAACTCCTAAGAAGGATTCAGGACGACGATCCTTGCTAGAATATTCTACATTGTTTCGAAGTTTGGCTCCGATACCATGCTGTGATGCCCTACCTCTATACTCACGCTAGCCAAGGACACTACGGAGCAATGCCGTCGACTAGCACGAAGAATAAGGCTGTTTAGGAGCAACCATCTGTGTAATTACTTTGTGCAAGCACCGATATGTCAGATAGAATAACATGCATTTCATTTCAAGAGGAAATCCGACATACTGATACAAACTCAAAGTTACTACATAGTGGCTATATAATCTTCGGTAACAAATATAGAAATAAGCATAACATAAATCAGTCACATATATTCATATCACAAAGGCGGAAATAGATATGAATATAACACATAGAAGTGTATATCAAAGTAGTGGTCAAACAAGATCCACAATATCACAAAGGAATAGACACAAGTGCTAACAAAAGAATATTTATGCATCGAGGAGTCTCTATCACAAATGTATGTCAACAAAAACTACAAATATGTAGTTAGACAAAAGTCAGATGATGGCTCCATGTAAAGAATCAAGTAGAAGCACCTGTAACATCTCGGTCTGAACCGGGTATTATTTAATAAGAAAATAATAAATAGATCAGTCTAGCTATAATTATCAGATAAAAATGAGATAAAATAAGAGATATGACAAATACATACGATAACAATAATGCCATACTGTGATAAGTATGCAATTGAAAATCAACCAGAGATTAATCAATATCACAAGAATCTTCTTATATATTCCAAAAAAAGAATATCATATTCTTTACTCTATTCACCAAACCAAATATATTGACATCATATTGAAGCCAATCATAAAACCGGCGAAACACAAATCCTAGAAATCATCAATTAGAAATCCAGAAATCACATAAAGGGGGAGGCCTATCATAAACAGGAGCATGTAAACTCACCAACACGTATGTCACAAACGGGATGCTATCCTATGGTCGCTAACCATAGAGCTGGTGCAACGACGCAGTACAATATTGGTATGCCCGAGGAACCTGAAACTCGAATAATTCGAAACAACGACATAGTACAACTGTACGCCCGATGATCCTGATAAGCTGGTACAACAATGTAGTACAAAGGTACATCCGATGGACCGAACTCCATAAAGAACATGGGCCGCTAGCCTTTAAAAATTGATTCGAAACTCTAAAGAATACATAGGCTGTTAGCCTATAAAAGAAATGAGACGAAACTCAATAAAACGAGGTACCGTCCCCTACGTGGACAAAGAGACATAGCATATCGCTAGTCTAGATCACAAAACATGATCATCAATGATCATCAAGAAATGTCAATTACACTAAGCTAGTAAATAGATAAGTTTAGCTTCATGCCCCATAACCACTTGCTTAACTTAAGTATTTACAAACAAATTGTAAATCTCCACTCGAAAGTTGTCACAAGAGTTTCAATCGAACGAGTCTAAGAATTAACCGACAAAGTAAACACAAGTGTTTCATACCACTTGTTTTGCAAAGTCCTTTAATTGGATTTCTCGAACGAATGTGGTAAAGGTTTGTATATACTAATAGATTGGATAATGGTTTTATAAAGGACGTTGTATTAAAAATAGAGTTGGAATTACCTTTGAGAAAGAGTTTGAATATTTACTACTAGTATAAAGACCTTTGCGTTTTAAAGTGACAAATCATAAAGAGGATTGTGAGAACAATCAATCACCAAAATTTCACGTTCAAAGACGTGAATTAAATCCAAAGAAATCGACTCCAAACCCATCAAAATGAATATACCAAAAAATTCCAAAATAGAAGTCATCAAGGTCGATAATAAATGATAACAACAAATCGAAAAACCATGAATCGATAAAAATTGGAATTTCAAGCAAAATAGGCTAAATAGGCAAAAACAAGTAGGTCAGTCGACTGGTTACAGAGGCCGGTCGAATGATTGCAGGAAATAGAGACTTCCAGCCTCTACCGATAGCCTAGGAGCATTCATTTGCTACAGCCAGTCGACTGACTGCAAATGTCAGTCGGCTGACTGGCACTGGGGCTGTTTTCAGCCTATCAAATGAAGATCAACTCCGCCAAAATTGCAACCGGACGAGCAATGGGCACTAGGGGTTTATGCCAATCGACGACCCGGCCCTATAGGCTCTTCGATACACCACTAATGGGGTCGTATAACCCATTCCGAATATGTGATACGTCGTTGTAAATTGCATTGAAGATCGGTGTTGAAGACCCGGTATTTGCGAAAGCGATAGGATGAACTATCGATTGTCTCTGCACTGAGTTGCAACGGTATAGAGACTCCCTAAGTGATGGGAAATCCGATCAGGATTGTGAATATCCGGATTGCAAGGACTTCTTTGTAAGTGCCTTCGGTTCTGTTCGATCCCGGAACAGACTTGTATGGATTGTATGTCTGACATTACAATTTGAGATATAAAGCCGATTTCTTTCAAATATATTTCTGTTGGTGGCGGAGAATTTATTCTTTGCTTAACACCCTTCTTTGAGACGTACGAGCTCAAATGTTATATAGTTGAAGTTATCAGCGATATATTCCCAGTTTGGTAATGTGACATGCTGAGTGATGCTGAAATGATCATTGTGTTGATTATTTGTGATAGGATCATTTATTTGATCGTCTATCCTTGTGATCATTGTGTTGATCATTTGTTGACCCAAAGCATGGCTTTTGTATAAAGTATGTTTTTGTGGACGTGAATTCGTCGAGCCTCACATCTCGGAAAAAGGTCCCAAAGGACCAGGGGATGGCATATTCGGTCAGTTGTTACTCAGTTAGGAGTAACCCGGCCTTGTGTTGGTTGAGATCCGGTTTGGTTCTCGGGGATGTCCATCCAGAGGCATTCTCAGTGGCAATGGGAAGTTCCTTGGCCTGACCATTTGTTGGAAATCCAATTCCCAATACGAAACTTGTACGGTATTAGTTGTAGAACCTGCTATTCACTTATGGTGGTCACCACTATTTGGATAGTAGCTATAGTAGGCATAGTTCGAAATGTCTATGTCGGCTAAGATTTATATCTTTATTTTCGAAATGATTTGTTATACATTATGCACTAATAATAATATCAAATGTTATTTTAAATGCGTATCAAGCATCTTTGGCTATCATAAGGAGAAATCTCCTCCGATTCTGCGTTTGCATGTGTGTGTGTGCGGGAGGCCTTATGGTAGTCTCATTTTTAAAAGCATTGCGAATTGATTAAAAATATTCCTCTATTTTGATTTTAAAGATAAATAAACTGTTTTGAGTTCTCACACCAGTCACATGACTGACTTGGAGTTTATTGTTTTCCTTCCTAAACTCTGGGTGCCCACCAATTTCCACACGGGCAGTCAAGAGTTAAGGTTTATCAGGATATTCTGGATATTCTGGAGTTGCTGGAGGCAAACTGGATTGGCATGGCGTATTACTAGTTTATATAGTACTTCTTTTTCCGCTGTTATGTTGTTATATGTTGTTGTACAATCTGATGATTTGATGTAATGAAATGTGATGTGATGTAATAACTGATATAGTTCTTTGTTTAAAGATTATTCATTTATTATTATATGTTGTTCCGCTGCGAATTGTGAGATTCTGTTGTTGTTCTTGTTGTTCTGTTGTTTCCTTTCTGTCCGTTCTATTTTTAAAATTTTCTATCTTCTGTTTTTCTAATTCTCTGTTTTCTGAAAAATTGTCTATCTTCTTTTCCCTCTATTTTTCTTTTTCTTTCTTCTTTTTCTCTCTTCTTTCTTTTCTTTTCTTTTTAAAACCCATAACATCTCGGTTTTCGGCCTTTGATTTCTCGGCAGTCGATAAAGTGAGTGTCGATGTCGGATTTTCGAGAGTCGAAAATTTTCGGGGCGTTACAAAAGGCATGATCAAACATCAAAGCTATGATTTTTAAAGATTTTACTTCAAACACCAAAAATTGGGATACTCATAAAACCAATTCAATCCAAGGCAAAAGGACATGAAATAGAAGTTAGAAATTCATACCTAACAACAAATGAAGGTTATAGACATAGATGTGAGATAAAAATCTCACCTTTTTACTCAAAAACAATGAAGAAGAAGCTATAGAACAAGGTAAAAACAATCACTCCTCAATTCCAACCCAAGAAGCTTGAATCTAAGCTTAAAAGAAAACATTTCCTAAGTTAGACTTTAGGAATTTCTGAAATTGAAGGTAGAATGAGTTGGAGAAGAAGAAGTGGATGCTTACCAATAGCTTCACTTTGAATTTGGAGTTAGAACTTGGATTTGCAATGGAACTAGGGCTTAGGAATTCTAATTCTCTTTCTCTCCCCTCATTTTTAAGAAAGCTTGAAGGTATTAGGAAATGAAAGTGAATGAAGAGTAGTGGGGGTTGAGCTAGAGTTAATAGTTTAGGCTAATGGGCTGAAACCCAAACCCAAAGCCCTAAGTGAAAAGGTCAAATTTTTAGCTAGCTCCAAACATATCGAAGTTTAAACTCAAAAAGGTTGCAAACGACATTTTTAACTCAATGGAAGTGGTCTCGAGTTCAAATTCGACTGTTTTCAAAATATAGCTTTTCGAACTTTAATCCGACCAACGATGCTATATTTAAATTAAATATTTAAATATACAATCGCTAAGTATGCGGGTTGTTACAATTTCTAAAATATACTCATGCCAATGAGATAAGTATATGTGTATATTTCCTAAGTATTAGAAAGGTAGTGATCTGTGAATATACTTATTGTTAATAATAGGTATTTAGAAAGGTTTTTTAAGTTGAAAGTGAAATGCTTTTGTGAGTATACTTATACAGTCAAGATAAGCTTATCAAATTTTTTTAAGTATTGAAAAAGTAGAGATGATTTATGAATATATTTTTATAAAAGTATTTTGATACAAGTATTTACAATTGGTTTTTAATTAACGAAATGATTAATTAAAGAGGCATAGTGGTTGCTTGGTCCTTAATCGTGCTTGGTTAAACCTTTGGTCAAATTGTTGTTATTTGATAGTTAAATAACCGACCACCAAAAAATTGGACATTTTTTAAAACTATCTTTGCTAGTTTGGAGAGTCCAGAATTGGATATATTATTAGGTAACTACTTCAAACCGTCATTAGAGTATGAATTGGAGATATCATGAAGATGATCGAAGGTGGAGCTCTTTAAAGGGAAAGGCCACTTGCTACTAATCCTGAGTGTTATTCTAAAATTTATGTAGTAGAAGTAGCGTCTTCTGTTTGTTCATATCCCATACAACTTGTATGGATGAATACTGGTATTGCACTGCTGCCTAGACATCAGTGTTAACATTCCAAGTGAGATTTCTAATTAAAGAGGTAAAACGTATCCATTAGCCTCATTAATCGGGAATGACTAAAACAGGTAATATGCAGTAGGGCTATATGGGTCGCACCCATTAGGGTACTATTATCACCTTTCTAAATATGTTCATTTATGGATTTGGTTGTGCAAGAGAGCTCTCAAAAAGGTTACAAAAGAAACCGGGGTAATGAAATGTTCGGTACTATCCAGTAAGGGAAGGCCGGTCCTGTGTTGATAGGGTGTCCATGTGAGGCCCTCGTTATATTTTTCTACAGGTGTACCATGGGCAGGCAGCACCTCGGTGCTTTGTCATTGTACGGAAATTCAATGTGCAATAAGTGACTTTAGAACTTAGTTGTATACCTATTATGTTGGAATTTAATTAATGTAACAATTTTAGCCATGATTTAATATTTATGTTAAACCCTAGGTATTATTATAATATCAGAAGATTTCCTATTAAATGATTTGGTTATCGTAAAGTAAAAACCCAACCGTGTTTACGTGCGACGTAGTCTTATAAGATACCTTTATTTCGAAAGGTTTTTATAACGTATAAATCCATATTGTGTGTTTCTCAGCTGGTTTACTTTATTGATTCAGGTTTTATTTTATTATGATGCTCGGGTCAGACTGAACATATTTACAAATTTAGTTTGGATGCTTGGAGCTTTAGAGGATGAGTTGGATGCCTCCAAGACAACCTCATGTATATGTTATATTCTGCTGCATTAGTTGTTCATATTTATCAGCATTTATGAGGATAAGTTGTTGTAACTATCCAAGCTGATGATTGGTGATTAGTTTACTCTGATTTGATGTATGTATATTATAGTTTTTCTTTTGTAAAGATCTATTGTATATTATATATTTCTCTTCGTGATGTGAGACTCTATTTTGCATTTTCTTTCTTTTTCCCTAACAACTTTCTTTTTAGCACTCAGATGCTAGGCACATTAATACCGTGGATGTATTAATGTTGACTTTTGAGGGTCAAAAAGGCGGGCTGTTACATATAACATAATATAACAAAAATATATAACATTAAACAACACATTTTATTTAGATTGAGATTATATAACTAAGTTAGTATTTTACAATATATTATAGAATTACCGTAGGGCATATTCCCGACTCTATCAATCCTCCACTTGCACGTGGAGCCAATTATGGAATCTCAATCTCATCCCTTCGATCGGTTTACTTAGATTAGGTCGAGTTAGTCCCTTCATGAATGGTTCTGCTATTTTGCCCTTAGTGTCTATCTTTTAATCACAACTTCTTTATTACTGAAATTTCTCTTATCAAGTTGAACTTTTCAAGAATGTACCTTGACTTCTTGTGAGATCCAGGTTGCTATGTGAGCTGCATCACTGCATTATTATCGCATAACAATGTTATGGGTTTATTATTGTTTGTAAGCACTACTATTCCAGCCATAAACTTTCACGTATATACTACTTCTTTTGCTACTTCATTGAGGATGATGTATTCAACCTCCATCATTGAATCAACAATTGTCTCTTGCTTGGAACTTTTCCCACCGACTGTTCCCTCGTTCAATGCTATTACGTAACCATACACTGATTTACTATCATCGATATCACTCCAAAGCTTGAATATGTATACTCCTTCATAAGGAACTATTTATTCCCACTATAAAGAATAAATCTTTAGTTTTTTTGAATACTTTAGAATAAATTTAATTGTTTACAATGTTTTTCTCTAGGATTAAATAGCATAATGTGCATAATAGAATCGATCACCGATAAATATGGTATCACTACACATGCTCCTTCTCCTCATCAGTATGAGGAGCCTCCTTCTTAGAAAGGTCGATTTTAGATAGCATCGGAACATTTTCATGCTAGGAACCATTCATATCAAACATTTTCAACATGGTATCTATGCAAAGGGATTAGGACAACACTACTAAAAAATATGTCATTTGCTTTGGTCATTAACCCCTGTTGCTTCGGTTCAATGACTGAAGCAAAAAGACAATGCAAAAGACCAATGTTTGTTGCTTTGGTTGTTGAAACAAAGCATATGATGTCTTTTTCTTCGGTCGTTTGGCAAAGGCCGAAGCAAAAGATGATCTTTTGCTTCGGTCGTTACCAAAAGACTGAATCAGATGTTAACTGAGGCAAAAAAATTGATATTATTCAATGTTATAAAACTTGAATCGATATCAAACTACATTTTAAGAAATTTGTAATTACATTATTACTAAGAATCTTGTCGGACAAACAATATAATTATATTATTTATCAACGCAGTTCATGTTTACTACATAGAGCAAAAAAGAAACACATAATATATGATTACATTATGAAACTATAACATGTTCACTACAAATTTCTACAAACAAAATAAACATACGGTGAAGCTTGAAATAACAGCAACTAGCCTGACCTAAAAGCATCCATTGGAAAAGCAACAACCTGATAATATGCGCATGCTAGAAAAGGCTTTGAAAAATCTATATAATGGAAAAGCCATCGTTTGATAAATGACATGCTTTAAATCATAACTAAAAAGTATAGTAAGTTATATTAACACTTTAGTAGCAAAAGGCAAGTTGGTGAAGATACAGATCAGAGATATAAAAGTAAGTGTAACACCAAAACTTCCCAAATCTTGTATTATTTAACATTTATACTATTATATAAACATTTATTTATTATCACATTAAATGTAAGCAATATTTACTGTCAATTTGTACAAACTACTATGGTTATAAATAATAAAATCCCAACTGTGTTATTGTCATATTTACTGTATAAAATAAAATAACGTTCAGATATATGCTTATCCACCCTTTGTAATTATACATTTCATTCCAACCCACTGAACTGCTACACGGCCTATTGCACTATCTTCAACAACTACACAACTGAAAGCACAAGAAACATTATTAACTAACACCACATAATACTATTACCATACTAATAACAATCCACAATGGGTATACACATGAATTTTTTTTCAAAAAAGTAATAGTAACTATTGATATATATAATGCATACATATTATAAACAAGGTGTTTGTTGTTCAACATTATATACAGACAATTTTATAAATGTCAAATGTTACTGAAATAGGAAAACAATACATGTATCTGGAGTGTATCTAGCAGCAATCATATGATATACACCAAAAATAACATTATTGTCTAGTAGTAATGTCTCATGTTTAAGTGATATGTCATATACTATACATGATATAAACTATACGATATATCATATTCTAGTTCAATGCGAATGCATTGCATATGCAGGCAAATGCACATGCCTTGCATTGCGTATACAGGCATTGTATATGCTAATACATTGCAAATGCTGGCAGTAGCTTATTCTAATGCATTAGATATGCATGTGCTTATGCTTACATATGCATTTTCTAATGCATTGTAAATGCACGCATATGTTAATGCGTACATATACATGTTGCTGCATATATGCATATGTGTTGCACATTATCATATGCAGGCATTGCATATGCTAATACATGTGCATGCATTGCATATGCAGAAAAATGCATATGCCTTGCATTGCATATGCATGCACTGTATATGCTAATGCATTGCAAATGCATGCACTAGCATATTCTAATGCATTACATATGCATATGCTGATGCCTGAATATGCATTTTCTAATGCATTGTAATTACATGCATATGCTAATTCCTACATATACATGCTGCTGCATATGCATATTCATTTCACATTAGCATATGCATGCATTGCATATGATAATACATGTGCATGGATTGCATATGCAAGCAAATGAAAACGCCTTGCATTGCATATGTAGGCATTGTATATGCTAATGCATTGCAAATGCAGGCACTAGCATATTCTAATGCATTACATATGCATAAACTGATGCCTGCATTAGCATATGCGCATATGCATTTGCTAATTCATTGTAAATGCAGGCATATGCTAATGCTTGCATATACATGTTCCTGCACATGCATATGCTAATGCTTGCATACTTTTTCCTACACATGCATATGCATTACATGTTTGCATTTGCATGCATTGCATATGCTAATACATGTGCATGCATTGCATATGCATGCAGATGCACATGCCTTGCATTGGGTATGCAGGTATTGTATATGCTAATGCATTGCAAATGTGGGCACTAGCGAATTCTAATCCATTACATATGCATATGTTGATGCCTACATTTGTTGATGCCTGCATATGCATTTGTTAATGCATTGTAAATGCAAGCATATGCTAGTGGATGTATATACATGTTGCTGCATATTCATATGCATTGCATATGCACTGCACATTAGCATATGCAGGCATTGCATATGCTAATGCACTGCATATGCTAATACATATTCATGCATTGCATATGCAAGAAAATGCATATGCCTTGCATTGTATATGCTAATGCATTGAAAATGCAGGCGCTACCATATTCATATGCATTACATATGCATACGCTGATGCCTGTATATGCATTTGCTAATAGATTGTAAATGCAGGCATATGCTAATGCCTGCATATACATATTTCCACATAAGCATTGCATATGTAGGGCTTGATAACCATCGACATTATGAAGATTCATTTTATCAAGCAGATTTCCAAACTGTAGCAGTCTCAATAGGTATTCATTTCAACAAGTGGATTTCAAAATGGCGACAGTTTCAATAGGCATAAAAGTGACATTATTTTACTAATACTTTTAGTTGTCTTCTAAATATGTTAGTTTTCGCAGTGGATTTTTCCATTAAAGTTTGTTTTTTTTGAAATATTGATAGCATGCAACTGTTCTGCTTTCCGTACACAACACCACAATTCCTAATATTTTTATTTATTTGTGTGCATGTACCTAACTAATACAAAAATTATGGTTTAAAAAAGATCAATACTCGTTGCAAATTATAGAACAGGAAGTCGCCAAAATTTACCATCATACATGCACAGATACGGAACATTTAAGCTAATAGTTAAACGACACCCAACAGAGGAAATAAATCTACAAAAGCATGTAAAGTATATGTACATAACGCAAATGGAGTAGTGAAATAGTTTGAATTGCATTAAATAAGAGGATATAAAACAAAAAATGGGTATACAAACAGAACTGATTCGTTTACTATTAACTTACAATGCTTAGTTATGAAAATCTATAAACTAGATAAGCGTGTAAAACCAAACTAATTTAGGATTGATAACGAAAAATAAAATTACCAGGCTTCCCCTTCTGATGTTTTGCCTTAAGCTATGCACAACCAGTACGGCTTACATTGGAACTCTACCACCTCCTTATGTGACATAGAAGATAATGCAATAAGATTAAATTATTCTAATAAAATATGTAATGGAAGGTTGTTATAAAATTGATCACAAAGTACTAATTTATGGAATTTTTTTTAATAGTATTAGCCTTATAACAACAACATGGTTGCAGAATTTGCCAAAATGAAAAATACGAAAGTTAAACATTTCATTCATTACCATGACAAAATTACTAGAGGTACCAACTGGGTTTTGCATTATCAAACTTGCTTATTTGCATAAGCTTGTAAGCTATGTTTTCATGATTTTTCTTTTTATGCACTTACGAACTAGTAACCAATAATTTAGACGAGCATAGATTGGCAAAGTACCATCAATGGGTAGGTAATGTGGATTGATTAAATTATCCATATAAGGTAAACAATGAGTAATGTAAAGGTAGAAAAGAAAACTCAACGTGCAGCCTTTAGTTCTTTTCGAAAGCAATTTCCAATCTATCGTGCTATGAGTGTTTATCCCATACCAAATAATTTTAAGTTTGGATTTGTTGAGCCTGTTTAGCTCCATAAAAGGTGGAGTTGAGACTTTACCGTCGATGTTTAAGAATAATATCATGGTTCTCTGGTTATTGGTAGTTGATATGTTAGAGTCTTAATACTTCATTGTAAATAGGAGGTACAAATGCATATAACGAATATGAAGAAAATAAAAATACATGCTATGAATGACTACAAGCGTAATATTATGAGTTGAATGTGATAAATAATTTCAGCCTTATTCTTATAATACTAAACATAAAAAAGCATTAAGAAATAGATAATCTAAGTAATGATGTAATTAATTTTGGGCCATACATATCCTCTAGACTAACAATTTAACAGGAAATCGGTAAAAAAACAAATAGAAGTAAAACAAGAAAATATCGATTATTCCAATCTAAGTATCTTTTAGTTCGATATCTAGTTAATTTGCTTTCCCAGCAAACTGATGAAAAGTAATTTTAAAAGACAAGATCTAAGACTTTATTTGGAATTCTATCAGAACATTTCTTATTGTAAATTTATGAAACGACGTATAAAAAGGTATCGACAGTAGCATAAAACTAGAGGAAAAAAAAGTAAAATTTATGAAACGATGTATAAAAAGGTATCGATAGTAGCATAAAACTAGAGGAAAAAATACGTAGCTCATGATATACTTTTTTCTCCCTTTCCATTGAAGCGATTAGATGTGACTAATTAAAAGAAAGGATTATTGACACAGTTTATCCCCTTTCATGTATATGGGAGGAAAGATGATGATCCTCTCTTATTTATCTCCTTTCATCCTTGCTTTTTTGTGAAGAAAAAAAAGGTTTAAAATTATTTTTTGTAGATATGTTATATTTACTAGTAAGATCATCTTTACAAAATTTTGAATCATGGAAAGTCAATATACACATGAAATAAAAGTTTCAAGCATTTAAACTACAACCAATTAAAATACACTAGTTAGCAAGAAGGCACTAGCAGAATCATACATAAACAACATCTCAACTAATGATGACATCAAAAGTAAAATAAAGCAAACTCATAATCATTATGGCATTATATAGTTCACAATTTGTTCAAGGGACTTTAGTTATTATTCTTTCCTGATTGCATATCAGCACATTAAGGATAGAATTGCTACTTCAAAATATTGCAAAAGAGAAATTTGATGCACACATAACCTAAACTTTGCTAGAGTTTCGTTTCAAGATTAGTAAATATCTAAGAAAGCATTAACTAAATAACAAAAACTAATAAAAATGTTAAACTAAAAACCCTGATTAAGAAATATTAACATAAGAACCTGACTTGGTACACTGGATTTTTATGTGTTGAAACACTTAATATGTACATTTGTTGAATGTATGAATTATTATTTGTTGCTAGAATACATTTGCTCTGGAATCAAAATTCAATGGAAATGTACTATACATTGCTTTTGGCGATGCCATTAAATTAGTAGAATAGTGCCTAAATACTTCATGAACAAAAAATATAGCAATCACTTCATAAATTATATTAGAAGTACTAAACTCAAATCTTGATACAATTTTAGTTCAAGGAAAAAAGTACCTCTGGGAGAAGCCGCAAGCCCTATTTGGGTTGCTTCATAGATAATCAGATCTCAGCCTTTCCACATCAAGGCATGCATAACTCATGAGCTCTAATACCAAACACATATGAACTCTGCCTTGACAAGCACTCGTGCACATCACTGTACCTGCTATAGACGTGTGCATATCTTCTTCCCGATCACCCCTTATTCCATCCACCCTTTCTCCACATAAGTGCATCATTGCATGTGTCGTGTATTTTCTTTTTTTATATTTGTAATTAGGGTTAGGATTTGGGGATCAAGCCGATTAAAAAAAATCGGCCTTACACGAATGATGGTAAAGGAGAGGCAACAGATCCAATCACCTTTCCTCCTCTTGCCGTTGCTATTTCAGTTTAAGGATTTAGGTAAATTAGTCTATAATATGTAGGTGGTTTTAGTTGCTAATCAGATGAGAATATAGGGTCAGTTATTTGAACCGTTGATTTTAATGTTTAATGAAAAGTTGGATATTGAATTGGGAGAGCTAGTTTGGATTGCTTTTTCTATGTTCATTGTTTATGTTTTTAAGTCTATTGTTTCGGTTATGTGAGTGGCCTATTACTTCTGTTGTGTTAGCGATCAAAGCAAATAGGCGATTTATTGATTCTGTTGTTAATACAATCGAAGTAAGTAACCGAATTATTGATTTGCAAGGGTATATTGCTTTGGTTGTTAAGGAAGAACCGAAGCAAATGATACTATTTGCTTCAGTTGTTAGCACAATCGAAGCAAAATGAGGCGATGCAATAGACGTATTTTTTACTAATGACAATCCCAACAACCACTTGGATCTACCTCTGTAGATCCTTATACTAAGCGTATAGGTTGCTTCTCTCGAATCCTTCATGGAGGGATTCTTGGACAACCATGCTTTCACTAATTGTAACAAAGCAACATCATTGACAATCAGGAGCTAATCATTGACATAAAGGATTGATGATACAATAGCACTGCCTTGTTCTTTTCGGTATATACACGCTTCCTTTGTACTATGATAAAAACCAAGCTGTTTAATTACTTTATCAAAGCACTTATTCCTCTCCTTGAAATTTGTTTAAGACCATAAATTAATCTTAACAATTTGCATGACTTTCCCTCACACCCATTGACATCGAAACACTCTAGCTCCTATATGTAAATGATTTCTTCTAAATCACTCTTTAGAAATGCCATTTTAACACCCATTTTGCATTTTTCCTAGTCATAAAATGCAATGATAGCATGCATTATCCATATGGACTTAATTATGATAACGAGAGAAAATGGTTTATCATACTCAATGCCTTAAATATGAATCCTTTCGCAACTAGCCTTGTTTGATAGGTGTCTACTTTTCCATATGCATTTAGCTTTTTTTAAATATCCATTTGCTCCCTGTGAGTTTTATCCCTTCTGGTATGTCATCTAAAGTCCAAACTTTATTATCATTCATTGAATCCGTCTCGTATTTCATAGCTTCAAGCCAGAGTATAGATTCTTTACTCTGCAATGCTTGTAAAAATGAGAGAGGAGAGTCGTCTTCCAAGCCATAGTCCTCTTTCTTGCCATCCGTGAGAACCCTTTTGCACGAGATTCCCTATTAGACATTTTAATATGTTGAATGTTTTCATTTAACGGTGAATTTTATTCTTCTATCGGTTCATCCTCCGTTTTTACTTCTCAGATCTCATCCAGGTTCATAACTTCATTGTTAACTTCTTTTGATAGAAATTCCTTTTCTAAAAAGATAGCCGTTTAGAAAAAAAACCTTTTGTTTCTCATTGTCATAGAAAATGCATCACATATAATTCTTAGGATATCCTATAAATTTACACAGTGCTGATCTTGCCTTAAGTTTATTGGGGCCAAGGTTCTTAACGTAGGATGATCAACCACACTTTCAAAATAATTGAGGTGGGGTTTCTTCCCATGCCATATCTTATATGACATCTTAGGTACAAACTTAGTATGTATCATATTCAATATATGCACTATGGTTCCTGGCTCATATCCCAAATGGGAAAGAGGTAACCTAGCTTTACTCATCATGGTACGAACCATATCTAATACGATTTGATTCCTTTTTTGAGAAACCATTATGTTGTGGAATATAAGGTAGAGTAATACGAGAGATAACCCTATTATGTTTTAAGTTTATTAGAGTTCTTGTCTAACGTACTCACCTTCTTGATCTGACTAAAGTATTTTAATTTTATGGTTCGTCTTAATTTCTACTTCATTTTAGTACTCTTTAAATTCTCTCAAACATCAGATATATTCTTCACAAGATATACATTTTCTAGTCTTGAGAAATCATTGATAAAAGCTACAAAATAAGTCAAATTTCCCTCTATTACCATAGGCATTAGGCTATATACATCAATATGTATGAGACCTAAGAGTTCGTTAGCTCTTTCATTGCTCCCACAAAAGGGTTGGTTGGTCATTTTTCCTTTGAGACACGACTCACATGTTTCATAATTAAATAACGAT
The DNA here is from genome assembly GCA_030765085.1 of Allium cepa. NCBI lineage: Eukaryota > Viridiplantae > Streptophyta > Magnoliopsida > Asparagales > Amaryllidaceae > Allium > Allium cepa. The sequence goes on from CM060938.1 coordinate 174,143,441, forward strand.
AGAAAACCTTCAGTTTTTCCTTTTATGCGGTCTTTTGTCACTAAAATGACATGGTATGCTATTAATGTTAACAGAAGATTTATTAATAGCATGGATATAATTGAAACTAAGCACATAAATTCCATTATCCAAAACACCATTATAGATTTTATTTTCATCAAACAAAATGTTTGTGACACTATTATCACAACAAAAACCATATTCAATTTGAGATAATTTAGAAATTTATATTATTCCTCAAATAAAGTTTTATCATAATAACAATTATTCAAAATCAAATCAAAATAAATCCACTTAGCAAAACCAAGTAATAGTCTCCAACTATAGTTGCATCTATTAGAGACCCATTAGCAACTTGAAGCATCATTCATCCTTTGCCATATGTCATCCATTCCTAAGGCCTTGTAACGAATTACAAATATGTGTTCCAGATCCAGTATATGAAACCCAAGGTAATTTATTGATGCAAAACAGTTTTGAATCATAAACATATGTTGTAGAGTAGAAGATATAGTTTCCTTCTTTTCATTGACCATCATTATATAGTTCGGACAATTGTGCTTTCGTTGCCCATTCTAGTGATAATGGTGACATTCACCTTTGTCGATAGGAGCATCTTTGTTACCTTTTTAGATCCTTGTTTCTGTTTATTTAAACCTTTCGAAGACATAGCCTTACCCTTCATAGTTAACATTATGGTTTGATTCTTGAACGATCCCTTAGCTTTCTTAAACATATTGAGTAGCTCGTTGAGGTTTACGCTCAACCAGTTCATATCATAGTTTAATTTGAACAGCTCAAACTTTAGAGCCAATGAGCATTGTATCAAATCCATTTGCAGTTCATATCTTTTTTTATTGTCTATCTTTGTTAATTTTTCTTTTATGGTCATGACGAAATCCTTAACGTGACTACCCTTACCCGTCTTTGCATTAAACAATTTCCCAGTAATATTATACCTTGCAAAACAAGATTACTCCCAAAACAAAGTTTCAAGGCTTTCAAAGATTTATGGACAAACATGTTTTTGTGTTGCCTTTGCAACAACTTGTATAATGTAGATAGCACGAAAACTGAAGCGATTTTGCAGTCAGCTAACCAAGTATTATAAGCTTTTAACTACCTCAAAGTTAGTGCTCTAAGCGGGCTTTTTAAAAAGAAAGGTTCACTATTGACAACCATAAACGTTCGTATGTGAATGCTATCTTGATTGCACGTGCTAGTTAGTATAGTTTGGTCCAACGAGCTTGTCATTTACCAAAAATAGTTTTAGGTTGATCATGTTGCTATAAATTTAATGTAAGTAGATTAGAACTATTTATACATAGCAGATATTCTTATATTATTAGATAGATTAAATTTTATATTTGATTTATCCCATAAGCCCCCACTAAACTTTTATGTTTCTTGAAACCTTAAGAGAAAATAGGGAAATCTTTTGATTTCTCTAGTGGGTATTAAACTTGTTTGCCATATAATTCTGACCTTGAGGACACTCAATAAATATAGGCGTGCATATGGTTTATAACACCTTATCAGTTCTATCATATATAACTCCTAATATGTATCTTTATGCTAATCGCATCTCACCATAAGGATATTCGACAAACCGAAAGATATTATTTACTCGCAGCCATTATTTTATGATGGCCTAAGTATAATGCACATACTTGAAGAAATTTAACAAATAGGTACATGTATCTTATCTCGTCTAGTTGATATATTAATAATATTATGCATACATCTCAAGCTTGAGGAAACACAATAGTTAAAGAGTATGCAAGTAATATATTAATATACAAATAATAGAGGACAACTTATATATTAAGGATTCATAATGTTTAACACACATACACACAATAAGTGATATTGATTTTGGGAACAATATATTTATTATGAGATACCCTCATGCTTCAAGTATTGGACACATATGAAATCATGGTATGCATACATTATGCAAGTACCCATTCCTTAAATCTAAGTTGGGTTTCTTACCGTTCCATTTTAAGTTTTATACAATCATATTATGTAAGTTTATTTTATTTACCACCACTTATGATTAAATTAACTTATATGATATTCTTATGTATATTATTAATTAAAACATATTTAACTAATTTAAATTTATTAATCTACTTACTAATCAACTAATTTTTTTACAATTTAAATTTTTATTACCCTAAGCAATGTAAGATGAATTTTAACTATAACCCTAATAGTTTTATAGATATATCAATATGATATTCTTATGTATATTATTAATTAAAACATATTTAATTAATTTAAATTTATTAATCTACTTACTAATCAACTAATTTTTTTTAAATTTAAAATTTTATTATCCTAAGCAATGTAAGATGAACTTTAACTATAACCCTAATAGTTTTATAGATATATCAATATATATATTTAAATACATTTTATTTTATTAACTAACATTTCATTAATTTATTTAATAATTATTTTAGTTAATTATTATTTTATTTAATTAAAAACATTATTTAATTGAACAATTCAAAAATTCAAAAATATTTATTTATATTTTACCTTAAACAAATTACGATATATGTATTCAACTAATACATTCATAGATGTGCATATATGTACATATATGAATATATATGTTTAATTTAATTAATTAACTTTTAATTAACTAGTTATTTATTTAATCCAGTTAATCAAGTTACTTTGTAATTTCAAAACTATTTTTTTTTTAAAACAACGTTGAAAATTATTTTATAACTTTTATAAAATTCATTTTACATTTATATTTTGAATTTTAATTACAAAATATATCTGTTAATTTTCAAACAAAATTTTAATAATTAGCCCAAAGCTCAAAACACTTTAGGATTTTTACAATTCAGCCAACCTTTTGGATTTACTCCATCATTGAGCCAAGCTAGTAGTCGGGGGGGGGGGGGGGGGGAGAATACTTAATTATCCAACTCTAAGCCTAGAAAATACTATTCTAGACACCCAAATGATCGACAATGTTTATTAGCCACTAAAGCGAATAATTTAGACTACATAAAGCATTTGGGCTCATAACAATTTTGGAACCGACTGGTCGGAAGTGGGTGAAATTGAAAGAGACAACGGGTTAAGGATCTTAAGGCTAATTTAACACTAGAGGGGGATGAATAGTGTTTAATGGATTCTAAGACTTATATGAACTAATTTAAAAATTGTGATATAAACAAATGCAGAACTTAATTACCAAACAATCACAAAATCAAACATAGATGCAAAAAGTAAATAAAAAGCAGTAAAGGGAAAGAACACACCGGATTTTATACCGGTTCAGAGTTACCCTACATCAGTCCTATACCAAGGCAAATCACCTCATACATATTTTTATTATACCAATGTCGAGATTACAATCCTCAATTTCTACAGGCCTTGAGGTACACTCCGGTCTCACGAGTCCGAGGCAAACTCTCTTGATTTACGGGACTCAGGATCACCCAACTGATTTCCACACACAATACACCTTATAGAGAGACTTGATAAACTTTTGATTACAAATTGATCCTATGAATCTGAATAGCACTTTGATATTCGAGAGAGGGAAGAAAATCAAACAAGAATGAGATTCTAATTTGATTCATTTGAGAATTCGGCAGAATTTTGGCACGGTCTTAAAAATATGAAAATTTTAGAATATGGATTTGTGAAGAAGAAGAAGTGAAGAAAATAAGAAAATAGTTAGTTAAAAAATTCATTTGTGAAGGCTATTTATAAAGCACCAACAGTCATAACTCATGAAGAGATTTAAACGAATAGACACTTCTTTTGAAAATTGAAACTTTTGAATTCAACGGCCACCATGTCAACATGGGGTATCCCATGATGTTGACATCCGTAGTTAAAAAAAAATGTAAAATTTGTTTTGAAAATGAAGTTTAAAACAAGAGTTCATTTAAAAAAATATATTTTAAGGCTAAAACATCTTTTTGAAAATCATTTGAAAAAGATAATTTTTAGGCTAAAATATTTTGAAAAGCAGTTTTGGAAATTATTTTGAAAAAACCATTTTAAGTAGTTTTGCAAGTTTCTTCCTGGAGAATATCTCATCACATCAGGACTCGAGAACTTGTACAAAACCAGGATGTTTGTGGGTTTGTAAGCCGCTTGTCGTAGGTTTGTAAGCTACTAGTCGTGGGTTTGTAAGCCACTAAGAAGGTAGGAATGGGTTCCATCCCAAATGAAATTCGAAATGAAGTTTTTCATGCTACTATGTAGTTTTAATAAAAACTAGACACATATTTTGAAATCTTAATCTTGATACTCTAGAGTCTTCAATCTTGAGTCTTGAGTTTTTATACTGATCAGTCTTCAATAATCAATACCTGCATACACACACACACACACACACACACACTCACACACACACACACACATATATCATGCATATACATATCTATCTAGCCAACAATGTTAGTGTATATTTTATAATAAGATAAGTTAAATAGGTTGTTGTTATCAAAACCAACATCTCAGTTCCTAACAGAAATAGGTTAATTTCATTAAAAATAATCCTATTTTATATCATATTAGACTTATGAAATCTAAAGGTCGTATTAGATTCAGTAAATCATTTAAATAAGATCGTATTTTGTTTAATTTTATAATTTATTTAATTAATGAATTTAATCAAAGATATTTTATATAGTTTATGAGTAAATCATTTTGTACACATATGTGTATAATATGCATGTGCAACATAACATAGGGTATACGTGGTTAAATGTATACATAGATAGATATTGGAATTTACATTTACTATATATATACTTAATGTGTCATTTTCCAAAATTATTATTTTATATATAAAATATGTACATATATATATATATATATTATATTTGTGTATAATTCAAAAATATAAAATTACAATAATGACATTTCCTATAAATTTTGAATAAGTCCGAGTTTAAATTTTAACTTCCAAATAAATGTCTAACTTGAATAAGTAAATAGAATTTAAATTTGACACTAAATATATGATCCAAATTTATAGGTTTTTAAATATCTTAATGTTGACTTTATTTATTAATAACAATAAAATTATATAAATTTAAATACAAATTAATATGCCAAAAATTATTGTGGTAATAAATAAATAATAAATGTAATGTTTAAAATATTTTATAAGCATTTAATATTAATATATATGTATATGTATATGTGTATAATGACATTTCAACCAGAATTTTTATTTTAAAACCAAAGAACATTTAGTTAATATATATAATATTATATCAAATATATACAAAACTATGTTTAAATATAAAACTAGTTTATATAGTTATTAAAATATTAAAATTAAAATAATTTTAATTAATTTATTTATTTTACAAAAGAAAAATGATTATAAATTACAGTTATATTAATTAATATAATTTAAATGTGTATATCTAAAAGAGTTAATTATTAAACAATGTTTTGAAACATATTTTGTAATTTAAGTTTCATTTTTGTATAAATATAAATTAACGTTTTTGCTGAATGTATTTTATACATATGTATTTAATTTTTTTGAATTAATCATCATAATTAATTCAATGATCATAATTAATTAACTACTCATATGTAAAAAACTTATGTTTTATATGACAACGACATATATATAAGTGGTGATAATTAAATACAAGCATATTATTAATATTATACAATAATATATCACATATGATAAATTTGTAAACAAATTTTTTTACCATAAGGAATATAGCTTATAATTCACTATCCGATATGGGTAGTTCCCTTTGATCTCGCAGATTTACAACTTACATTATAAGAGGTAGGCGTTCAAACTCAAGATTTAATTATATTTGGTCGAATGAAAGTGACTGGAGCTTGGAAATAAAGAGGAGATCAGATGGGTTTATTTTTGGCCAAGATGAATGGAAAGATAAGCTAAAATATCAAGAAAAGGTAGAGATTTCAAATTTGAATTTATCATATGGTTTGGAACAAATATTTCCATGTTTGTCTCATGCCAATTCAAAACTCAAGAACAACCTCCTCCCCTTATTTTGGGTTGGCTTTCGTAGGTGTCCAATATGGAAAAACATTTCCATTAACATCTTTAGTAATATATGCGATTTAATTCCAATTTAAGTCCTTATCTATATCATATAGCGATATTAAGTATATAACTTATATAATCTTGCCAAATAAATTACTAAAAGCACCCCAAAAAATTCTAGAGGCCACTCCACTTTACTAAGTACACCACATACAATAAATATAATAATAATTAACTTAATTAATTTATAACTATTATAAATTAATTAAATCAAGTAGTGTTTTGGGACTAAATAGATTTATTTGTGCGACTCACAGGTGTTAATTTGGCTAGCAATTAATATTTAAACATTTCAAATACTAATGTTCACATGTCAGTTTGACAACTTGACTTAATTTATAAATTTCAAATCTCATTGATAAAATATAATTTTACAAATTTAATTGGTAACTTTTAGTAACAATTATTTACACTAGTTTTCTTCATCAATACTATCAAATTATGACTTATGGAATTGGTTTTCATCGAAATCCTAATATCATCCAAATTAGACCTCTGATAATCCATCAATGTCTTTGGTTCAATAACAACATTTATTATTAATCATACTACTCTAGCCAGAAATTTTGACTTTGAGTTAACAACATTTGATCATGATACCAACTCCATACAACCTAGGAGACGATTTCACTATTGAATCGTTTTTCACTTCCAATGCTTCAACTAAGGCCCCATTACTATCATCTAATGGACACCACGTCATGGTTTAACTGTAATGAAAGTGGAGTTTCCATATAAAATTGAACAATATTCTCAAGTTGAGAGAACTGCATAATATCGTCACTTTGATATTTCCTGTTTGACATGGTGTTTTTAACAAAAAGGAAACTCTCAAATGAGTCATTCAACTATTATCCAATAATAATCATTCATAATCTCTTGATACCCCCAGCAACATGGGTAATACACTGCCCAGTATATGGGGAGCTTTTAAATACTTTGGTGTTAATGGATGTATCAATATCCTCTCTTGAAATATCTTGATTGAGAATAAATAAAATAATATTCTATTTAATGGTATTACAATTTTTTCATGATTACAACTCCTTGTGATTATTATCGAATAACATAAAATTTAAGGATTTTCTATTAAATATATTTAATTTAATTAATTAATTAATATATAATAGTATGATAAATATATATAATAGAAAATAAACACCTTTTATTTTAATTATGTTTTTGTTATAGAGTTGATAACTTATTAGAATTTCCCTAGCTCATACCCCTAACTCTATAAATAAGGAGTTGTAATTACTCGAAATTTTAACATAATATGAAATAACATATTATTTTTAATATACATTACCAAGATGTCTCGAGAAAGGATATTGGTACATCCATTGAGACTAGAGTGCGTAACGCTCTCCAAATGTTAGGCAGTGTAATAATCATGGTTTCTGGGGTCATCAAGGGGTTACGCAATCATAGTTATTAGATAACTATGGAATGACTCGTCTGACAGTTTCATGTTGGTTAATAACAACTAGGTCAAACAGAGAATCTCAGGATGATGGTTACACAGTTCCCTTGACTTGAGAACAATATGGAACTTTAATGTGAATACTCCACTTTAATTATAGTAAAATCATTGACGATCCACTATGAAAGAGTTGGTGGTATACTCTAGTGGCAATTATGTAACTGGTATATACATCTAACTTTGTAGTCAATCTTGTTCAAAATAACGGTGTTGGTTTTTTTATATACTCAGTTAGAGCATCTCCAACAACTGATTGGATATTAAAAAATATAATATATATGCACCCGTTTTGCCTTCCAACAGAGTGCAGAAATCTAAATAGTATGGATTTTGAGATCGAAAGTTTGGGGATTCAGGATTTTGATGGGCGCTTGTTCAATAAGCATCTGTATCTCAGACGCTTGGTCAACAAGCGCCCTATTGTCAAGCACTTGTTCAATAGGCATCCATATTCAGATGCTTGTTCAACAAGCGTCTGAAATATACATTTTATAATTTTTTAATGTCATGTGTCTGTTCAACAGACTCCTGAACATCAGACGCTCCTAATTACATTCTGTTAGAGAAAATAGTCGATTACAAAATTCAAGTACACATTTTGTAAAATGTATACCCATATTTGTTGGAGATGCTCTTACGTTATACTATAAATAATTAAATTAATCATATTTAGAATAAAGCTTTTCCTCTATTCAATGTCCTCCTTCCCTAGCCTTCCTATCCTTCCTTCCATACCCATCACTTCAGCCATACTTCCTAACCTTGCTTCTATCCCTCCTCTGACAATACCAAACCCCCTACTCTTTTAACATCTGCCTCTACCACCATCCCTCCTCCACCTTTAACTTCTACACCATCTGGTTATCACTTTTCAAGAGTATACCAAAGTAGGTCGGAAGATTTATTCCAAAAAACTTCGCCGTCATGCTGCTGCCGCCTCCGCAAGAAGTGAAGGATGAAGGTATTAAGTTTTGGCAAAAATTACTTGGTTGGATTTTTTAATGGCGACAAACTTTCTTATATATAGTGAAAATTTATTTAAATAAAATCTGGAAATTTAGGATGAGTTAGAAGTAAAATCAAACAACTAAACCTTCTACTTGAGCTTCTCTTATGATAAGGAATGTGTTCTACAATTCGAACCGATTTTCATTAGAGGGCAAATGTTCATCATCATACCATGGAACCCATCTTCGGTGGTGCACAATCACAAGTTAGAAGTATCCCTATTTGGGTTCATTTTTTCAAAATCCAAATACTTACTTGGACATTGATTGGTATAAATTGGATTTCATGTCAATTGGGGAGGCTTATTTGTTTTGACAAATCGATAAAAAAAACTTACAAGGCTTGAATAGGTGAAGTGCCTAATTGAAATCACTCTCGACAAAGGACCTCTTGACACTATCTAGATTGGTGACATGGATGACAAATGCACTTTAGTTGAAATTAAATACTCATGAATGCCACTAATTTTCACTAAATGCAAAGTTTTTGGTCATTCTACCACTGCTTGTAACATGGTGAATAACTAGACAAATCCTCATCTTGCTTCAGAAGATGCTAACCATAAAGTAAATGTAGTGAATGGTAAGGTATCACTAGTTAGAAAGAAAAAACAGTGGGTTACACAGTATATAACTCTAAAACAAACCATCTTAAAGTTTCCACTGCAGGAAACATACGTCAAAAATTAATATATTGCATGATCGTTCCCATGCAACCCAAAGAACAACTGCCACATGTTAATCTATCCGAGAAACAATTAATGCTTATCCACTATCCACTAATTCTACCAATCAAAACATCACAACTCACATGAATTCCTTAGCAGCATATCTCAACACTTACCACTCTCCTCAAGATCTAAATGCTTGCATTATTGCTGAAGTTTTGAACCTCTCAATCACAAACAATTTTGACTACTTGATCTAATTATCGAAGATCAAATTTCCATATCTAAGATACACCATCCATTGAAACTACTCCTCATGAAACTATGACCGGTTCCATTTAGAAAAATATTCTACATAACAATGCATGTCACATGTGCACTTTGCATTCTAATGCATCCAGCACCACACTCTTATCTTTTCCATCCCCTTCCTCCTTTCTTCATTTTACCAATTTCACTTCTAACCCTGTCACTCCAAACACCACACTTAACAACCCTTTCAGCACCTGTGTTGACCTTCAACCTTCCTCCCATCACACTCAATGAACATGCTCCAATGGAAACAATCCCTGTGGTTCTGACCCTGTGCCAGATACCCCCTCTTCCAACTCTCAACTTCTCACCCACCTCTTCCAACTCTCAACTTCTTACCCACTCGTTAACCTCACCTTTAACTACCATTTCCCCCATCTTTAAGCTCGTATAAACATCTCTCACCTCCATATCACCTCAACATCTCTCCTTCACCCTCTTCGTCTGCTCCTTCTTCCTCTTTCACTCCATCACACACCCTATTAACACCCACACCAGGAAAAAGAAAAATAGAAAAACAAACCTAGTGATGAACTACTATTGAATGAGGACTTAAATGAAAACTCAAACTATATCCTTACGGAAACAAAATTAATAATAGACCATAATGATGAAAGCCTCACTTCATCCACCTCAAAATGAAATACTAGGCGAAATGCCAATCTCCTTAACTATAAATCTAGTAATGTCATTGTTAATCAATAGTGAAGGTATGTTGAATATAAGGGGATCTAATATCCTGATAAAGCAGTCTAAAATGAAGATACTCATACATGATCATCACCTAAGCATTCTTGCCATCCTTGAATCTAAAATTTACCAAGCAAAGATTAGAACTACTTTAGAATATATTGCTCCGATGTGGAATTGTAAAGATAATCTAAGTCAAGCTAGGATCATCATACTTTGTGGCATACCACCTCGAAGCTATACATACTGCGTCCACTTCCACGTTCCTCATCTCCTTCATCTATGATTTCAACTCTCAATCCCTTAGATACCCATTATTTGATCTTATCCCAACCTTCCGACAACCTATCCCCTGGTCGTGTGTTGGCGATTTTATCTCAATGTACAAATATGCACATAGATTTGGTGGCAATCCTCTTAACATAAACCAAACTTTCCCTTTAGAAAAATGCATTGCCATAGCAAACCTAAACCATATATCTACTTTTGGTCCACACTTCACATTGAATACAAAGCTCACAACATCCCTATAACCTTTTGCACACTTGATCACTCTTTCCTCAACTTTAAAGCTCTGGTCAAATGGCCAAATCTTGTAACATAAATTGAAACATCAACCCTATCCGACCACAACCCTATGATCCTCAAATACAACAAATATAATAGGAGAAGCTTTCTGCATTTTAAAATTTTCAACTTTTTGACCGGCCACCTTAACTTTCTAACAATGGTGCAAGATTCATAGCATCAGACATATTTCGGCAACCCTGTGCATAGACTGCAACTCAAACTTAGGAGACTTAAACAAGTATTGAGATTTTGGAGCAAGAAAGCTTTTGGTAGAGGATCACAAAAATCAGAGGCAACCAAAATCAAGCTCACAGAACTACACAACAAATTGCAGAATATCACTATAAGGAAAAAAGCATTTTCCGACTGCCAAAAACCGTCGGAGGTCGCCGAAGCCATCGAAAAATGCCGTAGGAAAATTAGGCGTTGAGGTACAGTGTTTCCGACGGCTTCCGACACATCTCGCCATTCGTATTTCCGATGGCTTCCGACGGATTCCCACACTTATCGAAAGAAGTCGGAAACTGTTGGAAAAATTGATCTGAAAGTGGTCGGAAGCCGTTGGAAAAATTTATCCATTACCATTTTGCCGCATTGAATTTCTTCCTGTTATTTTATGCGATAAAATCAAAGCTACAATAATTTACTCGTTAATGAAGTTGTAACCATTACTTATGTATAATGTATACATTTGAAAATATGTTCTTTTGGCTGTTTTTAAATTGTTGATTCAACCATTTATTAACAAAAATAATAGTACGTTACATTATGAGATATCACTGGTTTTGGTATCTTTAACAGTAAATGTGGAAAAATTATGCATGTTACAGGATATATCGGGCATACTAAATTGAGTAACATGTCTTTTTCGTTATTTTTTTGAAATGACATTCAAGTAACGAATTAATATATTTTTGTAATGCATAATGCTTTCATAACGAACTGACTCAAAACCAATGTACTGAATTTGAAAACTTATATGATACCCAATATATTATTTGCTTACCACTTGATTGCCAAATCTGTATCGTCTTCCATGCTCCGATGGATCCATAACTGACTCAAAAATAACATCCTCCTCATCCGTCGTCATCTGATCTCGACCCGTATCGGCAAGGTGTTTCTGGCGCTGCTCCATAAACTTTTCCCGCATTAACAAATTAATATCATCATGACTTCTTTCATTATATTTAACAAGTAGAACAATTACTAATATTGCATTGATTCCTTGTGTCGGATCGTCGAGGCCAGGAACGACAACAGTAAGAAATATATATTGCGTTTTCATACACATCCATGGAGGTAAATTATACGGTGTGACGATAATGGGCCAGGATGAATATTTAGAACCAAATTGAGAAAATGGAGAAAAACCATCCGTACATAATCCTAATATAACATTTCGAATCTACGCTGCAAAATTTGGATATGTTTTATCAAAATGCTTCCATGCTTCTCCATCGGTCGGATGTGTCAACGTACCCTCTTCCTCCATTCTCACACTATGCCATCTCATATTAGATGCAGTTACAGAAGATGCATATAATCTTTGAAGCCTTGGAGTGATGGGTAAGTAAGTAATGCATATGCTTGTACGGAACTTCCTATCCCCTCTTATTTCTTGGTTTGTATCTCTCCTGATTACAAATTTTACAATTTCTAAGGTTTGCGTCTTCTTTCCAAAACAACATGCAACCTTTTAAATATATATCTATTTTCTGATAAGGTAAACCAAAAATCGACATAAGTTTTTTAACTTCATAATGATTTTCACACATTAGATTATCGGGTAGCATATGTCTTTTTGCAGCTTGTGTAACAGTCGTAAACCCAGCATTTTGACTTCATCGCAATGTATTCTGCGGTTACTGATGACAGTTGAGTGCCGCTTTTACAACCATCCCAAATAGGTTTCTTAGCAGCATCTAGTAAATTATATATTTTTTTGCTTCAATATTTGGTTCTTCAACATTTCCATCATCGTCGTCAACTTCAATCATAGAAAACATTGATCGTGCTGCATCTTCGACCATATTTTCTATATGGGTCGTCGTAACTAATTCGTTAACGATACTTTTAGATTCTACAGAAGTATTTTCTACAACTTCTTCATGCCGATCCTAAACATAATACTCGGGTACGAAACCATTTTGGCACAAATGAACTTTCACAATATTTGGTAACAAATACTTTAAATGTCTACACCTACTACACAGACAATGAATTTCTGGATCATTTCCGTTATTACTTAAAGTGAATTCAACAAATACGTTTATATCATTATAAAAAATTTCTTTTATTGAGCCTCTTAGTCCTTTTCTTTGGTACATCCCGATCAACAAAATAATCAATCATTTTTCCTATTTGAGAAAATGAGTCACAAGTTCAAAATTTAATATTTACTTTCAAGAATACAAATTCAAAAAGATTGTTTTCATGGTCGTATAATATTTGAATTTAAAGAACTAATCCATAAATTAAAAAATATTTTCAAATATGATACATTTTATTTTTTAACGCATCAATACAAAATTTTATAAAAAAAGATATTTTTTCCATGGTCAGGCATCCGACTTCCCATGACAAACATAGTAAGCATTTACATTCCGTATATACTTTGTCTCAAACGATTCAACAAAATTTCGATAGCATTTCCCTTTTGTTCTATACATTGTACACAAATGCGTGTACGTAGGAAACAAAAAAGAAAAGTTAAATCGAAATTTTATGAACCGCTTTAGACGAAGTAGTATACAAAATGTAAATGCTTACTGTGTTCATAACTTGTCTAATACAGGGGACAAATCCAACAAACATTGTACCAGATGAACATAAATGGTCGTTTTTTTGGAAAAATCGACTATTTATATAATGATCATGTACAACACTCGTCAGACGGGACCAAAAACTCTCTAAGGGACATTAGTTAATTAAATGTGCATATTTTACGAAAAAAATACAGTTTTACTAACTATATACACACACAATCACAAATTATGCATACTCTTTAAAATTTCACGATAACATATGAAATAGGTATACCATGTGATGATATAAACCATTATTACGCAAATGGAAACAATTGCAATCACTAATTAGCTCTAATTTATCATCTTATGCAAATATAGATTTAGGGTAAAAATTAGATTTTTGCCCAAATTAAGATATTATACCTGAGATTGAGAACAACAGAGTTTGCTTAGGCAGCCGTGAAGGATCCGAAAGCTCGAAATTGGAGATTTAAAGCTTGTAGGTGGGATTTGGGGGTTTTTGGTAAAAAAATCATGCTGCAAAATGAGGAAGAAGAAGGCTAGGTTGGGCCTGTAATTCGCGAATTTCCAACGGCTTCCAACGGCCGCCGACGGCCCGTCGGAAGCAGTCAGAAATTAGCCGTCGAAAGTCGTCGCTACGTGCTGTCGAATTATTAGCCTTTTTTAGTAGTGAATGACCCAACAAACACAACCCTATCACACTAAGAGCATGAACTCGATAAGGAGCTTCTTTATTTTCTTCATTCTGAAAGGGAGGCAACAAGACAAAAATATGGATACTTGCATGAATCTTTTGCTGGTAAAAGTACTGGCCTCTTCCATAAAAGTCTTAAGGCAAAGCATCAGAAAAATATAATACACTGCATACTTGGAATCGATGGCTCTCTTTATAACAGTCAAGATGGCATTGTTGAAATGTTAAACTTGATTTGTTATGGTTAATTTCTAGAAACTTCTTGTTATTGAAGTTTCTAGAGACTTCTTGCGTTTACAGTAGTCTGTTGCGTGCTCTTGAATTTTCCAGTAGAAATAAGAATTATGTATGGGGTCATGTTTCTAGAATTGTTTAGAGAGTTACGTTTCTAGAATAGTCTAATGGAGTTCTATAAATAGAAGAGCTCTCTCATCATTTTGTATCAAGCAATCAAGCAAGAAATATGCCATCAATAAAAGAAAAGTTTTCAACAAAAAAGGTCTCTTTCTTATATATTCTCCATCTTTCTCATAAAAATATCAACAAAGTGGTATCAGACCTTTAAGATTCTTTCAAAAAAAAGATAGAGATGGCGGATAACGGATAATGACATTCCCTAACAAGTTCCGATGCTCACCAAGAACAATTATGACAATTGGATCTTATGAATGATGGCTCTTCTTGGAGCACATAATATATGGAAATAGTGGAGAAAGGCTATACTGAACAAGAAAATGAAGATAGCTTATCTCAAACTCAAAGGGATAGTTTGAAAAACTCAAGGACGAGAGATAAGAAAGCTCTCTGTCTACTCTATCAAGCATTGAATGATGATACTTTTGAGAAGGTTTCGAGATCAAAGTCAACAAAAGAAGCATGGGAGAAACTTCAAACATCTTACAAGGGAGCTGATCAAGTCAAAAAGGTACGTCTTCAAACTTTAAGAGGAGAGTTTGAAACATCACATATGAAAGAAGGCGAGGTTGTTTTCGATTACTTCTCAAGAGTTTTAGTGGTTAGTAATAATCTAAAAAGAAATGGTGAGAAGTTAGATAATGTAAGAATTATGTAGAAGTTTCTTAGATCATTAGATTCAAAGTTCGAAAATATTGTCGCCATCATTGAAGAAACAAAAAAATGAAGACTATGGCAATAAAGATACTCCAAGGCTCATTACAACCTTACGAAGAAAAGAAAAGGAAGAAAGAAGAGACTGTGGAGAAATTTTTTAAGATACGGATTAATTCAAAAAAGGAAGAAAAATAATTGAAGCCAACAAAGATGGGGTTGTGGCCTAGAAAGAGGAAGAGATCGTGGATATGGACATGGACGAGGTTGGAGGCTGAATAATGAAACAACAACAAAAACAATCATAAAAGAGGAGAAAGCTCTCGCTGGAGAGGAAATTCATGTATGACAAGTCACGTGTTAAATGCTACAATTATGAGAAATTTGCACATTATGCTTCCATCGTAGAGCTCCAAGAAACAATAAAGTTGAAGAGAAGAGAAACTACATTGAAGAAGAAAAATCAAAAGGATGGTACATTACTACTGGCTCACAAAGAAAATGAAAAAGGTGAGAAAAATCAATGGTACTTAGATAGCAGTGCAAACAACCATATGTGTGAAAGAAAAAATGTGTTTGTGGAGCTTGATGAATCAGTGAAGGGCAAC
The DNA here is from genome assembly GCA_030765085.1 of Allium cepa. Lineage (NCBI taxonomy): Eukaryota > Viridiplantae > Streptophyta > Magnoliopsida > Asparagales > Amaryllidaceae > Allium > Allium cepa. The sequence continues at coordinate 174,159,403 of CM060938.1, forward strand.
GTTGCATTTGGAGATGAATCAAAGATAGCAGTGAAAGGTAATGAAAAGGTTCTAATCCGATTGAAGAATGAAGAGCACCAATTTATTTCTAATGTTTATTATGTGCCAAACATGAAGAGCAACATCTTGAGCCTAAGACAACTCTTAAAGAAAGGTTATGATATTCATATAAAAGATAATAACCTTTCTATAAGAGATGGTGCAAGTAAATTCATTTTTAAGGTACCAATGTCAAGAAATAGAATGTTTGTGCTTAACATTCAAAATAATGTCGTACAATGCCTTAAAGTGTGTTAGAAAAATGCCTCTTGGCTTTGACATCTTCGTTTTGGACATCTTAATTTCAGAGGACTAGAATTTCTCTCCAAGAAAGAAATGGAAAGATGATTACCATGCATAGGCTATGCTAACCAAGTGTGCGAAGGATGTTTAATTGGAAATCAATTCAAAATTTGCTTTCCAAAAGAGTCATAGTCAAGAGCTAAAAAGCCATTGGAACTCATACATATAGATGTGTGTGGTCCGATCAAGCCAAGTTCACTTGGTAAGAGTAACTATTTCCTTCTTTTTATTGATGATTTTTCAAGAAAAACAGGGTTGTATTTTTTGGAGGAGAAATCAGAGGTTTTGAGAACATCAAGAAGTTCAAGGCCCAAGTTGAGAAGGAAAGTGCCTTGTGATTAAAGTCTTGAGATCTAGTCGTGAAGGAGCATTCACATCAAAAGAATTCTAAAAGTATTGTGAAGATAATGGAATCAAACGATAGTTGATAGTTCCTAGATCCCCCCAGAAAAATGGAGTAGCATAGAGGAATAATAGGACAATTCTTAAGATGACAAGGAGCATGCTTAAAAGTAAAAGACTACCAAAGGAATTTTGGGTGGAAGCTATTGCATGTGTGGTTTATCTATCAAACCAATCTCCAATAAGAAGTGTGTGGGGAAAGACACCACAAGAAGCATGGAGTGGAAGGAAGTCTTGTATTTCTCATCTACGAGTCTTGAGAAGCATAACTTATGTGCATATACCAGATGAGAAGCAATGCAAATTGGATGACAAAAGTGAGAAGTATATTTTCACTGGTTACGACACCAACTCCAAAGGCTATAAGCTTTACAATCCCGTTACGAGGAAAATAATAATTAGTCGATATATTGTGTTTGATAAAGAAGAAGAATGGGAATGAAGATCATATAATGACAATTACAACTTCTTTCCATAACTTGAAGAAGATGGGAGATTAAGTGAAAGGGCTCCATACTTCAAAAGCCTTTAAGAAATTTAAGAGGTAACAGAAAATCAAGAAAATTTTACTCTCTTTTGTCTAGTTTCAGATTGTAAGCCTATAAACTTTCAAGAAGCTTTGCAAAAGAAGAATTGGAAAAATGCTATGAACGAAGAAACCAAGGCCATCAAGAAGAATGACACATGGGAGTTAGCTTCGCTTCCAAATGAACTACAAGGAAATTGGTGAAGTGTGTGTACAAAGCAAAGAAAAATGCCAAAGAAGAAGTCGAAATATATAATGCTAGATTAGTGATAAAAGGCTATAGTCAAAGAGCTGGCATTGACTATGATGGGGTATTCGCTCCAGTCACTCGACTGGAAACTGCTAGACTAATAATTTCATTAGCATCTCAAAACAATTGGAAGTACATCAAATGGATGCGAAATTTTCCTTCCTAAATGTAGTTCTTCATAAAGAAATTTATATAGAGCAATCACAAGACTACGAAGTCAAGGGAGAAGAAGACAAGGTCTTAAAGCTAAATAAGGCACTTTATAGGTTTAAACATGCTCAAGAGCTTGGAATGCTCGAATTGATAAGTACCTACAAGAAAGAAACTTCATCAAATGTCCATGTGAGCATGCACTCTATATTATAATCCAAAATTGTAATACATTAATCATATGCTTGTATATAGATGACTTGATCTTCCCATGTAGCAATCCAAGCATGTTTAAAGAGATTGAGAAAGAGACAATGAAGGAGTTTGAGATGACTGTATTGGGCTCATGTCTTATTACCTTGGCATTTAAGTAAAATAAGAAGATAAAGGCATCCTAATCACTTAATAAGTTATGCTAAGGAAGTATTAAGGAAGTTCAAGATGGATGACTCTAACCCAGTTTGCACACCGGTTGAATGTGGAATCAAGTTATCAAGGCATGAGGAAGGAGGAAAAATGGACTCAACACTATTCAAGAGCTTGGTTGGAAGCTTGCGATATTTAACGTGCACAAGATCCGACATTCTATATGCGGTAGGAGTTTTGAGTAGATACGTGGAGATCCAACAACAACTCATTTGAATGCAACAAAGAGGATTCTTCACTATGTTAAAGGCACAACAAACTTTGGCATGTACTACTCTGTTTTTGATGATTATGAGCATGTTGGATATAGGTATAGCGATTGGAGTGGAGACATGGATGACCCAAAAAGCACTAGTGGCTTTGTATTTATATAGAAGACACAGCCTTCACTTGGATGTCGAAAAAATAGTAAATTGTCACTCTCTCCACATGCGAAGCGAAGTATGTAGCTGCTACTTCATGCTTGCTATGCAATTTGGTTGTGAAATCTAGTAAAGGAGTTGAAATTATTACAAGAGGAGCTGACTAAGATTTTCGTGGACAACAAGTCAGCAATTGCTTTAGCAAAAAATCTAGTCTTTCATGATCGAAGAAAGCATATTGATACAAACTATCACTATATTAGATAGTGTGACGCCAAAAATGATGTGCAACTAGAGTAAGTGAAGATGCATGATCAAGTAGCGGATATCTTCTCCAAGCCTCTTATGCAGGAGAGTTTTTTTCAGGTTGGGGAATCTGCTTGGAGTCACAAATCAAGTTTAAAAGGGGGTGTCGAAATATTAAACTTGATTCGTTATGGTTAATTTCTAGAAGCTTCTTGTTATTATAGTTTCTAGTGCCTTTTTACATTTACTGTAGTTTTTTGAGAGCTCTTGAATTTTCTAGTAGCAATAAGAATTATGTATGGAGTCATGTTTCTAGAATTGTTTAGAGGGTCATTTTTCTTGAATAGTCTATGGAGTCCTATAAATAGAAGATCTCTCTCATCATTTTGTATCAAGCAATCAAGCAAGAAATCTACCTTCAATAATTTTTTTTTCCAACAATAGAAGCTCTAACCAAATACTCACAAACCCTACCCTATAATGTCTTTAGACTTGTCTCGACTATCTTCTAGTGAGAATAATGACCTAATTAAATAGGTCTCTAATACCGAGATTAAGACTGCATTGTTTAGCCTTAATCGTCATAGTTACAATGAACCAGATGAGTGTAATGTGCAATTTTCCACTAAATGTTAGGGCACCATATCCTCAGACTTTCTAAAAGCAGATCACTATAATTTTAACCCTAGTATCGTTTTAGGGGGTAGTAATTCAACTAATATTGCATTAATCCTAAGATTGATCATCTCGCTATAGTAAATGTGTAACACCCGTAAATTTACGATAATTAATAAATAATTACTAAAGCTTCAAAAATAGAATTTGAGCAAGCATTAAAATTTGGTCACGAAACTTGCACCAATGCATTCGTGATGATTTTTTGAGTAACTTTCATATTTGGAGTTTTACAATTGGAGCTCAAACAAATATTTTATTTACGTTCGAAGTTTTAAAAGTGAAAATAATTAAAAAAAATTAAAATAGTAATAATTACCATTAATATTCGAGACCCCATTAGGTAGGTCAACCGCCAGCAGTCAACTGCCTGTTGAGGTGCGGCCAATTGGTCATAGCATGATGGTTAGGGTTTGTACCTTGGCCAATGACCTGGATTTAACTATTTTAATCCAATATTTATGACTAGTTCATGCATCTATAAATAAAGTTCCAAACCCTCACTTCTCATCTCATATTTTCTTATCCAAGCAGTGAGTTGTACCATTTTCTCTTCTATACTACTGCTAAATATTATATATAAATATACAATTGGAGAAGGGTAGAAAATAGAAGAGAAGAAGAAAAGGAGTATATTAATACTGTAGAGAAAAGTAATTTTTATTATCATGAATCTATTTTCGCTTAAACCCTAAATCTCTTCCCAAATCTGTAATTCTAATTGTATGTATACACCTTGTTATACACAATCTTTTGTATTAGATAGGAAAATGAGTCAAGTAAAGTAGTGAATTTAGATTTGAAGATTTGGAAAGCTTATAAGGTAAGTGGATAATCATATAATTTATTTCAAACACTGAAATTTATGTCGTTGAATTCTTATTTAATTATTATGCCTAAATAAGATCTGATGAACTGTTGGCTTAAAACAAAGGTATATGATTATCGCCTACATACTTAGTAAAATAGATATTTGGAATAGGAATATTTACAACCTAATCTGGAAATTTGAAATCATTCCCAAATATTTATTTGTAGGATGATAGTAAAATTAATATGTATCTATAATTGGATTGTAAATTAGGTTGCCTTTGAAATGTGAATTTTAATGTTTTGATTTATTTGGAGTGGTTTACATGCAATTTCCACAAATTATCAAATTTCAAAATATGTATATAAGTGTGATCTTTGAATTAACAAAGAATATACTAAATGTGAGGAACGGGATTTTCGACTTCCGAAAATCGACATTAATACGTCCACTGTATCAACTGCCGAACAATCGAATGCCGGAAAACTGAACCCTTAGGGTTTAAGAAGAAGAAAAAGATAGAAGAATAAAAAAAGAAGAAGCAACAGAAACAATATTAGAATCTCACAATCGCAGCGGAACAATATATAATAGATAAATGAATAATCTTTAAATCAAAAGAACTGTATCAGTTATTACATCACATCACATTACATTACATTATCAGAGTTTATAACAAAAAACAGCGGAAAAGAAATAATATAAACTAGTTGATATGCCATGCCATCCAGCTTGATCATAATCTCCACAGCATCTCCTGAATTCCAGAATGAACTGATAACCTGACTCTAGACTGCCCGTGTGGAAATTGGTGGGCACCCAGAGTTTAGGAAGGGAACAATAAACTCCAGGTCAATCATTGGACTGGTGTGAGAACTTAAAACAGTTTATCTTTAAAACAAACAAAGAAACATTTTAAAATAGATCCACAATGATTTTAGAAAATGTTACTACCATAAGGCCTCCCGCCACACATACAATGCAAACGCAGAATTGGAGGAGATTTCTCCTTATGATAGTCAAACATGCTTGATACGTAAATTTCTTTGATATTATTACTATAAGTGTAAAGTGTAGGAAAACATTTCGAAAGTATAATATAAATCTTAGCCAACATAGACACTCCGAACTATGCCTACTATAGCTACCATCTAAATGGTGGTGACCACCATAAGTAAATGGCAGGTTCTACAACTAAAACCGTACAAGGTGCGTATTGGAGTTTGGATTTCCAACAAATGGTCAGGCCAAGGAACTTCCAATTGCCACATGCGTACGCCTCTGGAAGGACGCCCCGAGAACCTAACCGGATCTCTGCCAACACAAGGCCGGGTTACCTCTGCAAAAGTAGGTAACTACTGACACGAGTATGCCATCCTCTGGTTGTAAACAACCTTTATCCGAGGATCCTCAACCAACAACAATCACAAAGTCATATATATTTGCGATATCCACATAAGTTAAGTATCTGGGCTCCATAACATGATACCACTTCTATCCAGAAGGAAATGCACATACCTTAAGAGGTGCTACTCCCTATAACCTTGCTGCATCTTTCCTGTTTTGACCATTACCAGGTTGTGAGGTCCGAGGAAGTCTCGTCCACAAAGCTACGCTTTTCACAAAAGCTATGCTTTGATCAAAAAATGATCAGCAGCACTTCGTATGCCACATTACCAAATTGGGAATGTATCACTAGTTACCATCAATTACATAACCTCTAAGCTCGTACGTCTCAGAGAAGGATGTTAAGCCAAGAGAATAAATTCTCCACCACCAACAGAAATGTATTTGATAGAAACCAGCTTTACGTCTCAAATTGTAACGTCAGACACACATCCATACAAGTCCGTTCCAAGATTGAACGGAACCGAAGGCACTTCCAGAAAAGCCCTTGTAACCCCGATATTTACTAATCACGCCCGGACTTCCATCACAAAGGGTGATAAAATCTCTATGTCGGAGATCAGCCGATGCAGAGACATTCGACGGTAATCCTTCCGTTTTCGAAAATATCCGGTCTTCAACACCGGTCTTCAAATGCTATCCATTACGACGTATCACCATTCAGAATGGGATTTATGACCCAAAGGTCCTCTCCCTGCTAAACCGAATAACGAGCGCTTATTTTAAAATAAGTGTAGCATTCAAATTCAAGCAAATCACAACAGATACCCATTTAAAGATAAATATTGATAGTCGGTTATTTAACCATCAATAGATATGCACAACATCACCAGGTTCCAAATAATTTCCCAAATTATTTATTTTCCAAAAATATCTTTACAAGTTATATTTTTCCACACTTCAACCATTTGAAAACAAATTTCAAATCACTTTTCACCTTTACAACTTTTGAAAAAAAAATTAAATCATTTTCCTTACGCGGAAACACTTCCAAATATGTATTCATTTTCACTGGAAATCTGCTGAGTTCAAATACTTAAAAATAATTTATAACACTTATCCAAAATATATCGCGAAAACACTTTGAAAAAAAAACTATTTTTCTTTAAGCACTTTACTTAAAATATTAGTAATAAAAATATTATACCAATATTACATATAACTTAAGCCCAACCTAATTTTCAAAATAAAAATTAGTAGATAGAGTGTAACTATTTAAATAACTATTTTCTAAAACAATTATTGATTAAATCTTAGAAATAATCATTTCTATATCAACTTAATAAATCTTTACTTAAAGAATTTAAGACAACTTGAGAAGTTAATTTCTCCAAAGTATCCTTTTCAAAACCAATTCTAGAATTATATACGTATATATATATATATATATATATATATATATATATTTCAAAGTTATTCAGAAATTTTATTCGGCTTTCCAGGGAGAATACACTTTCATTTCAAAATGGTTCATTTAAACCAATTAAATAAATCCTTACCGATTTACTTTAAATTTACGTTCCAAATCCTTTTCCACACTTTAAAAAATAAATCCATGTTTATTTTTAAACAAATTTCCCTTTTCTTTATAAATTCCATGTGAATTCACATTTCCAAAATATTTATTGATATACGATATTCAAATCGATTTCAATTATTCACTTTCAACACCAATTCAATTTTTTTCAATTGATTTCAAAAACAACCAAATCAAATTCCATACTGATTTTCCAAGAAATTAAACACCAAGTGAATTTCATTCAACTCTTAAATTGAAATCAATTTTTACTAAACCCCAAATCAATTACAAATTGATTCTAAATTCTTTTCAAAACACCAAATAAATTTCCAAATGGATTTTCAAAAGATTTAAATTCAATCACCAAAAATCAATTCCCAAATGGATTTCAAATTTTATTTCCTAAAAATTTTATTCCTTTTTAAGGAAACCAATTCTTTTATTTTTAAAACTCTTTAAAATCCATATTTTGAATAAATTCTTCAAACTTTGAATAATATTACCCGAAATCCATTTATTAAAGCTTTTCCTATATTTTGAAATTTTATTCAATAAGATTAAAAATAAAACTTTATTATTTTAGAATTCCTTCTTTTAAATTTACCCAATTCTCAAAAATAAATTTTAATATAAACTCTCAACCTAAATTTTCAAAAATCAAATTTTTATTTATTTTCGGTATCCAAAGATACCAAAATTATATTCGGCTAAATTTTAGCCTTCAACGATTTTAATCACAAAGAAAATCACACAGAGATTATAAATAATCAACACACAACATTGAAACAAATTCAATTATTTGAGGAATCCAGCTGGATCCCTCCAACCTGTTTCCCTGCATCCACAAATGTTAGCACAATACCAATCCCGTTTCAAGACGGAATATCGCCGTACATGGGTTTATATAAAATATCATCCGCTATTATGCGGCGCAATAGGGTCTCATCCGCTACATAATGTGGAAAATCAACTCCAAGTCATATATAATACCAATTCCACTTCAAGGTGGAATATCGCGGTATATGTGTTTAATAAAATAACCTCCGCTTAATATGCGGCGTATAGGGTCTATTTCAGTATAACGGATACCAATTTATCATCCAAGCATACAATCAACACAATCAAGCAAATTTTAAACTATTTAAAATTTAAATCAAAACAAATTCGATTGAGTGAGAAGTTCTCACCTTGGTTCCAATAGCGGTTTTAGCATTTTATTTCGAATAAAATTGAACACACATTTAATTTTACCCAAAATTCACACTATCTCCAATCAATCCCAATCCAGCTCTGTCGCGTAGTATTCGACAATACGAACCCGATGCAACTCGTTTCGTGCGCAACGGACCTCGTATGAAAAAGTTATCACGTTACAAAGTTTATACAAGTTTATATAAATTAAATTCACAACCTTTATTTTATTTTATAACCTAGATTCCATAAGGGTCGTGCACTTTTAAAAGAACGAATCCAGGCCATGTTTGCTTTCTTCCCCTCCCTACGTTCTTTTCGTACATGAATAACCTAATTGAGCTGCCCCTTAAACCTAATAATCGTGGCCACCATGATGAACTCAAACACGATCAAGCATAGCCGTTCCAAGCGCCATCGCCTCCTCTATCATCGCCAAGTAAGATGGCGAACTCAGCCCCCCTATCGCGTTGAAATTTGTGTACGAATGCCGGACTTTCGATGAAAATTGCCGCAGATTCGCTTCGTTGTTTATGATCATAACCGTTGATTTAGAAGTTCTTAATGTGCTCTTCAACATTGTAGTTGAAAACTTTTTGAATCGGTTGATGGATTGCAAGAAAAATGAGGAGGAAGACGGGAGTTTTCTGGCCGTGTATAGTAAAATGGCGGCTAGGGTTTAAAACTAGGGTTTTGATGCAAATAGAAAGAAATGAGTCCTTTTATAGAAAATGTAACAGCCCACAAATCCACACCCCTTGAGTCAACACTATTCTACATTAATCAACTCAAGTGGAACAGAAACACGAACCATTAGGGTTAAAGAAGAAGATGTAGAAGAAAGAAGGAACTAAATAATATCAGAATCTCATAGTCGCAGCGGAATAAAATATAATAGTAAATATATAACTTTACATAAAATGAAATTTATAACTGTTTTATACATCATATCAGTATCTTACATCAACCATCACCAATCAGACATACCATACAATCACAACAGCGGAATACATATATATAGGTTCAGATAATACGTCTCGGGCCCCAGCTCCTCTTCTGCTCCATAGCATCCATAACTGAACATATAATACTCGGTCTGACCCGAGCATTATAATGAAATAACACCCGAGTCAGTCTGGAATACCAGTTGATAATGATGCATCCAAATTGATTATTAAAGTTTCGAAAATCCTTTGAAAACAAAAGCATCTCGTAAGACCACGCCACAAATAAACATGTCGGGTTTTTACCTTACGATAGCTAAAACGCTTTTATAGAAATCCTCTGATATTATAATAGGGTCTATTTACAAATACTTATAAAATAGCCGAAATTGTTACATCTATTAAATTCTAGCTACTAGCCACATAGTGGGTAATACAAACAAAACTCGTACAAGGCTCGTAGGGAGAATGGATTTCCAACAATGACTAGGCACTGGGGTACCACCTGTCACAGTACGAGGCCTAGATCACCGTACCGAGGACCATGCCCGATCCCCTGCAACACAAGGCCGGACCCATCCCTTACTGGACAGTTCTGAATAAGATCACCCCGAGGTTGGCATCAGCAACCGCCCACTAAGCCGAAATAAAAAGGGACATCTAGACAGAGATGACCTTACTCTTAAGTGGGGGCTACCCACGAAGCCTTGCTGCATATCCCCTGATTTTCAGTCATTCCCATTTGATGAGGCTTGAGGCTAAGCGTTACCTTTTAGAACATTTCACTTAGAATGCCCATCGCCCACCTGACGATGTTCCGAAAGCATTCGTCCATACAAGTCCGTCCCAGGTTCGAACGGAACCGAAGGCACTACTCCTACTACATCCATTTTGGAAATATTCTCAGGATTAGTAGCGACTAGCCCTTGCACTTCACTGCTCCATCTTCGAATCCAAACACGTTTTTCCAGAAAACGTACAAACTGGATTGAAGTGGTTTTCGAGAAATAAATCTCGATCCCGGTCTGTTCGAAACGATCAACGCATTTGTCCAATATTGATAGTCGGTGATTTAACTATCAATTTATATTCACAAACATCCATCACATAATAAATAATTTCCCACATTATCTATTTGCCTCAAATATCTTTACAAGATATATTTCCAAATTTTCAAAACTCGCTTGAAAACAATTTCCAAAATCTCTTCCTTTACCCGGTAAATCCTTTACCATTTATTCCCATTGGAAATAACCAAGTTCAAAACAATTTAGATTTAAAACTGTTATACCATTTTATTCTAAAATATATTTTAAAATTTGTAAATTTACTTCTAGTTATTTCTCAAAAATATAATTTCAAATATGTAAAATAAAACTATTTATTAAATAAAATATTTGTTAACTAAACTTAAAAGTAGTGGTTTAAAGAATAAATACTAGTTTTCAAATAACTTAAATCATCCATTCTTTAAATAAATCCGTTTATAAAATATAATTACTAGTAAACCTCTTAAATAATCATACTATAGCTAAATTTATTTCTTATTTTTAAAGGAGAATTTCTTAAAACACTTCCTTGAAACAAATTTTACTTAACCTTTAAAACCTGATTTTATTCACGAACTCGGTTTTTCCCAGGGAAACATTTTCATTCAAACAACCCAAGGAATCTTCCATATAGATTCTGCCCGATCTATTCCAACTCAAATTTATGATAGTTTTCATAAATTTATTTCCAAGCTTACAACTAAACTCCCTTTGAAGTTTAAGCACTTTTCCCATTTCTGAAATTTCAATTTGTTAAAGTATATTTTTAATACATTTTAAAATAAAACATTTGGAGATTTCTTCAATGGAAATCATACTTACAAATTTCTTAAATAAAATTCTCATAGTGTAAAATTGTATTTCAGAATAGTTTTATATATATTTCAGATAGTTATATTTTAATTTCCAGCAATTTATACTTCCACGGTTATCAACTGATAAAATGTCCTCTTCGTTAATAATTCCAAATTTTTATTTTTATTTTTATCCAAACCAGATTCCAAATTTTTTTCTTTTAAATTTTTATTTATCAATTTCCTTTATTTCTTTTAAAACCCAATTTATTCTACTTATAATTAAAATTCTGAGTTTATAATTTATCCAACAATATCGCGGCACAATTAATTTTCAAATTTATCAATCACAACATATAAACAGACATCATCATCAATTATAAAAATAATAACTATATCGTGAGGAATCCAGTTGGATCCCTCCAACCTGTTTTTCCCCTGCATCACAAATATTAGCACATCACGTATATAAATATCAATCCAGACTGATAACAACAATTATATTCAACCAATCACACAGATATTTAAATATTAACTATTAGCTAGCATCCAGATGTGAGTGAGAATAACTCATCTTGAGTTTTCGACGATCATTCAAATTTAAATTAAACCGAACGGTGTTCGATTTAACCTAAATTTTTACTTGCCCGGAATGATTCCCGAGCTGTACCACTGCGCAGTACTCTTTGCTGCGATCCCGATGTTTCTTGTTTCGTTAAATTCTGATATCGTATGACCAAGATATTCAGTTTTAAAGGTTGTAAATTAATTTATAAAAATATTTCTTTTTTTTATTTAAATTTTATTATACCAGAACATGTAACAGTAACGTGTTATCCAAGTGAAGGCCGCATATCATCTTCCTCAACACGCACGTCCCAGGTATGAAATCGAACCCGCCACACGCAGCTAAAATCGATCGCCACGACCCCCAATTGATGACCGGACTTCAATCAGGCGCTTCTAAAACATGCGTCCAGGCTTGCTCCACCTACGGCTAGAGGTATGCTACACTCGGTCACCTCCTCCATCACGAAATCGAGCTCGAACTGAAACCCTATATCACCAAATCGAGGACAAACCAAAGCCCTAGAACGAAAACCCACCGTTGGATCTCTTGGGCTCGACGAGCTCATCGACATTCCAGTTGGAAGTTTTTGAAATTATTGCGTGGATTGATCGATAATAAGAGGTGAACGAAGAAGCTTCTCAGCCATTAAAATGTGAATAAGCGGCGGCTGAAAAGATGAATGAGGGTTTCGGCCCTTATGTGTATATATATACACGTATATACCCATTAATTTAATATCAAATTAAATTTTAACGAACGTTCTCAAACAAACTCCAAATCCGACATGCCGTCAGGCATTTCTAAGGTTTTACCACATTCCGAACACAATGGAACGTGTTTCGTAAGCTAATTCGATCATACGTGCGAATTACGGAATTAACCGATCAATTTAAAATCAAATCGATTAAAACGATTTCGATGCGTTTCGAGCTGCCACGGTCAAACGACACCTCCGATTGCTACAAAAATTGAAATCCGATAATAACTAACTATTACGGATCCAATGGGACTATTTCGTCGAATTCCGAGACTGCGCCCCGGAAGGCTATTTTAACTCGTCCATTAAATCGAGCGATTTTCAAAATTGTCGAAACCGCTTAAAATTTCACTTTTAAAATTTTAGTACCTTAATAATAAATCATATAAAATATATAATCACATTACAAATCATTCTGGCTCATTCCGGACCCAAAATCTGATTAATTGCATTTTAATAATATTAAATTCATTTTTAAATTAATATAAAATCCCAAATATTAACTTATCAACTTAAAAATTCATCTAAAATTCCCACCATACTATTTACACTCAAATAAATCAAAATAAATTTTTAAAACCATTCTTATCACTATTTACATGCAGATTCACCCTTTTATCTAAATCCCGAATATTTAATTATATTTTTCCATTATTCAAATTCAACCGGAATTACTATAATTAAAAAATATAGCTTATTGCATTGATTGAACCTGAATCCATCCATTACAAAATCAATTAAGAATCCACATTAACATTTAAAACGAATTAAATGTTCAAATTCAATGGCTTAAAAATCCAGGATGTTACATTCCTCCCCCTTTATAAAAATTTCGTCCCCGAAATTTGCTAAGGTAGAAACTATGCTCAAACTCACTTACTCATCCAATCTGCTTAGTTAAAAGCTTATATTCACTTTCCAAAATCCTTTAGCCCAATCCCACATTCATTTGTTTTACTTACTCTAAAGCTTTAAATTCTAACGTATTTCAAAATAACTTTCCAAGTTAATAAATTTTTCCCAAAATCCCAAAAATTTTCTAACTCCCAAAATTTCTGAAATTTTTTGGCAGAGTCTCCCCTGCACGGAGGAACTTTCGCGATATCGCGATACAAACAAATATATATACATCGAGCAACACAGTCGGAAACCAAAATATATCACAATATTATATCATTTCCCAATTATATTTGCATAGGCGTACCTTTTTAGCAAATTTTTAAAAGCAAGTAGCTAATATATAATGCATACACGCGCTTCAACTCTATCCATTGCCTCCCATACCTGTACTTACTCAATAAACTCATCAGTTTTCAAAGATATGAACATTTTAACAACATTTCCAATATAATGTAAGCCAACATATCCATTTCATAATCCAAACAACACTTTGCATAATTTCATAAGTAAATCGTATTTTAAAGCATATACAAAGTTCCTTTTCTAATGCCAAACTCCAAGTTATTTCACACAAGGATTTTATATACAAGTTTTGCTATGTTCCATTCATATTCTACCCCATTTCCGAATTGATTTCCCAGTCGATTTTCTTTTTAATTTGATACATTTGCACTTCTATTAAGATTCTTACATTTATACTCAAATCCATTTATTAAGATTTTAGCCCATTCTACTTTCATCCAAACCAACTTCATTTTACTCCACTTGAATGATTTACATTCAAGTTTACTATATACCATTTATATTTATTACAACCAATTCATTTCTATTTCAATATGATTAACATATACCTTACTTACATTTCTTTATTTTAACATACATTTCCAATTTGATTTACAATCAAATTTTATTTTAAACTTGAAACATTTGCATTTCTTTTATGATCCATTTCCATTTATATGCAAAATCACTTAATAAAATTTTAATTCGTTCCAATTGATTGAAAAACCAATTTCATTTGCTTCTTTAAACCAACTCAATTCTGAATATAACAAACGACCAATTCTAAGCAATTTAAGGTTATCCAAACAAGTGACCATCACTTAAGCTTATAACCATTTTAAATTAATTTTAGTTTAAATTTATATTAACTTTATTCAATTTTGCATGGTTCACAAACCAAGCATTCTTACCACGTTGCAAAAAAATTTCTCTTAAACCAAATCTTTATTTTCATATTTCAAATCCATTATTCAACTTAAGTTTACTTTCATCATTCCATCCTGGATTATTTACAACTCTTATATCCATATCACAATATTTATTTAAAACCTTTCCACTTGCAATTCAACTTTATTATCCAAACAAAATTATCCAAGACAACATTATAAAGCTTAATCACAATTATTATTCAATTTGCTTAAGTTCTTTCACAATATTTTCATTATCTTCTTATAAATCAAATTTTATTAGCAAAGAAACCACTTTAAATTATTTCACTCTTTTGAATTTATTTATAATTCAAGCCATCACTATTATAATCTAATTCCATTATTAACTCACATTTCCAATATTTATTACCACAAATTTAAATCCCATGCCACAATTGGATTTTTATTTACTTTCCAAATTTTAACCAAACTATCAAAATTTCATTCATGCCAATACAAATCCCCTTTAATTTAGTTTACACTAAATTCACCTTCAAGCTTCTCTTTATTTACTTTAGCTTACGCTAAATTCATCCTCAAACACTACCTTTGGATTCAGTCGAGCTAAAATTTTATTCATACAATATCCTTTCAACATAATTAGATTTCTTCCAATTCAATTCTTTCCAAATTTAGATTCAAGTTTTAACTAAATTTATTTAGCCATCTTGAATTCATGCTATTTCTTTTACTATTTTAAATAAGAATTTAATTCCATTCATTTTTATTCATAACATAATTGAATTTTTTTTATTTTTTTATTCAAAATTCAGCTAAATTCTATTTAACCGAAGTTAAATCCAATTTTAATCCTCCATATACAAGTTTAAAACTCATTTACTAACTTAAGTTCACTCACTTCTTTTATAATTTATAGTTTCTTCACCTTATTCCAATTCACATTTAATTCAGGATTAGATTTGAATTCACCATTCCATTCAACTATTTTCCATTTATGATTATAATTCCATTTCCTATTTATAAGTTCACCAACTTATTTACTTAAAATCTTATATTGCTCATTTGAGTTACTTTCATCTTATAATCACACTCCCAATTTTCTATATATGTATCACTGAATTCTTAAGGGTACAAATTTTCTTTCACCTTAATCCTTTGCAAATTATAAATCCACAATTTCAAATTATAAGTATAATACTTACTAGCTTGTGGGTGTAATTCATTACACCATAACCCACAAATACAAAGTGAACTTACATTTTAATTTAATCCAAATCAATTTAATTCTAAGTCCAATTTATTTAACATATCCCGAGTTAAATTCCAATTTTCTATTTACTTCAATATATTTCATTCACTTTCAGTTACTTAAGTTAAATTTTAATTCCAAGATTAACATTTTCATTTCTTTCTTATTAATATCAACTTCACCTAATAAATTCAGTAGTTGATCCACTTAGCCTTCACATTATTTAAATAGAATTTTCCAGAATTCAATTACCCGGTTTTATTTCAAAACCATTTTGAAATAAAAATCAACATATTCCCACTTCTTATATTAAATCAAATCCCAGATTCCAAAACAATCTTCCTTTATCAACCAATTTTCCCTTTTTGAAGCTTCTAAAACCACTTGTTTCTCAAACAAGTCCAACAAATATCATAATCACACACATGGTAGCAATCCACCACTTTAGAAACTCGAACATAAATTCTAATGATGTGGCCAACATCATCAGGATTATTTTCCAGCGACTGAAGTGAGTTCAGTGCTTTCTTACTTACCAAATTCATTTCAAACAATTTCCGTTCAAAAATATTTTCCAAAATATACTCCATCATTAACTTCAAAAGCTTTGGAAAACATTTCAACATCCTCACGATTTCAAATTTCCAAATTCTCTGTTTAAATGCATTTAAAACACCTTTCAAAATTTCCGGGGTTAAAATTCTGGTTTAAATCAATTTTAATTTCACTTCTTCTTATTTAAAACATATTTAGTCAGTTCTATTTGGTCATAAACCAATTTAATATTTTAAATTCTTATTTGTTATATCATTTCAAATTTTAGATCATATTTCAAGTTCTTATTTGATTATAGTAGGAACAACCAAACAAACAATATATATATATAATAATTGAGAAAACCATTTCTTTTATATCAAAATATAATTTTGGGTAAAATTATTTCATTTACCCGCTTTAAAAATAATACAATGTCGGTTTATCTTGTTTAAGAGTTTAGAAACACCTATTGATACGGTTGTACTTTTCGTACCGACCAGAATTCATAAACACTCAACCAATAAGTCAACACAGTATAAAAACAATTTTTATATTCACTAACAAATACGCTCTCATAGCTATTATTACTCTCAACTCATTATAGAGTACTATTGACTCTGTTTAGTGAGTAATATTCCAACCAAAGCCTAGGTTGTCGCCAACCTAAGCTCTGATGCCAAGTGTAACAGCCCGCAGATCCGCACCCCTTGAGTCAACACTATTCTACATTAATCAACTCAAGTGGAACAGAAACACGAACCATTAGGGTTAAAGAAGAAGAGGTAGAAGAAAGAAGGAACTAAACAATATCATAATCTCACGGTCGTAACGGAATAAAATATAATAGTAAATATATAACTTTACATAAAATGAAGTTTGTAACTGTTTTATACATCATATCATCACAGTGTCTCATACATCAAACATTACCAATCATACATACCATACAATCACAGCAGTGGAATACATATATATAGGTTCAGATAATACGTCTCGGGCTCCAGCTCCTCTCCTGCTCCATAGCACCCTATCCTGAACATATAATACTCGGTCTGACCCGAGCATTATAATGAAATAACACTCGAGTCAGTCTGGAATACCAGTTGATAATAATGCGCCCAAATTGATTATTAAAGTTTCAAAAATCCTTTGAAAACAAAAGAATCTCGTAAGACCACGCCACAAATAAACATGTCGTGTTTTTACCTTACGATAGCTAAAACGCTTTTATAGAAATCCTCTGGTATTATAATAGGGTCTATTTACAAATACTTATAAAATAGCCGAAATTGTTACATCTATTAAATTCCAGCTACTAGCCACAGAGTGGGTAATACAAACAAAACTCGTACAAGGCTCGTAGGGAGAATGGATTTCCAACAATGACTAGGCACTGGGGTACCACCTGTCACAGTACAGGGCCTAGATCACCGTACCGAGGACCATGCCCGATCCCCTGCAACATAAGGCTGGACCCCTTAATGGACATTTCCGAATAAGATCACCCCGCGGTTGGGATCAGCAACTGTCCACTAAGCCGAAATAAAAAGGGACATCTAGACAAGGATGATCTTACTCTCAAGTGGGGGCTACCCACGAAGCCTTGCTGCATATCCCCTGATTTTCAGTCATTCCCATTTGATGACGCTTGAGGCTAAGCGTTACCTTTTAGAACGTTTCACTTAGAATGCCCATCGCCCACCTGACGATGTTCCGAAAGCATTCGTCCATACAAGTCCGTCCCGGGTTCGAACGGAACCGAAGGCACTACCCCTACTACATCCATTTTGGAAATATCCTCAGGATTAGTAGCGACTAGCCCTTGCACTTCACTGCTCCATCTTCGAATCCAAACACGTTTTTCCATGAAACGTACAAACCGGATCGAAGTGGTTTTCGAGAAATAAATCTCGATGTCGGTCTCTTCAAAACGATCAACGCATTTGTCAAATATTGATAGTCGGTGATTTAACTATCAATTTATATTCACAAACATCCATCACACAATAAATAAGTTCCCACATTATCTATTTGCCTCAAATATCTTTACAAGATATATTTCCAAATTTTCAAAAACTCGTTTGAAAACAATTTCCAAAATCTCTTCCTTTACCCGGTAAATCCTTTACCATTTATTCCCATTGGAGATAACCAAGTTCAAAACAATTTAGATTTAAAACCGTTAAACCATTTTATTCTGAAATATATTTTAAAATTTGTAAATTTACTTCTAGTTATTTCTCAAAAATATAATTTCAAATATGTAAAATAAAACTATTTATTGAATAAGATATTTGTTGACTAAACTTAAAAGTAGTGGTTTAAAGAATAAATACTAGTTTTCAAATAACTTAAATCATCGATTCTTTAAACAAATCCGTTTATAAAATATAATTACTAGTAAACCTCTTAAATAATCATACTATAGCTAAATTTATTTATTATTTTTAAAGGAGAATTTCTTAAAACACTTCCTTGAAACAAATTTTACTTAACCTTTAAAACCTGATTTTATTCACGAACTCGGTTTTCCCAGGGAAACATTTTCATTCAAACAACCCAAAGAATCTTCCATATAGATTCCGCCCGATCTATTCCAACTCAAATTTATGTTAGTTGTCGTAAATTTATTTCCAAGCTTACAAATAAACTCCCTTTGAAGTTTAAGCACTTTTCCCATTTTCGAAATTTCAATTTGTTAAAGTATATTTTTAATACATTTTAAAATAAACATTTGGAGATTTCTTCAATGGAAATCATACTTACAAATTTCTTAAATAAAATTCTCATAGTGTAAAATTGTATTTCAGAATAGTTTTATATATATTTCAGATTGTTATATTTTAATTTCCAGCAATTTATACTTCCACGGTTATCAACTGATAAAATGTCCTCTTCGTTAATAATTCCAAATTTTACCAAATTTTTAACCCGTCCATTAAATCGAGCGATTTTCAAAATTGTCGAAACCGCTTAAAATTTCACTTTTAAAATTTTAGTACCTTAATAATAAATCATATAAAATATATAATCACATTACAAATCATTCTGGCTCATTCCGGACCCAAAATCTGATTAATTGCATTTTAATAATATTAAATTCATTTTTAAATTAATATAAAATCCCAAATATTAACTTATCAACTTAAAAATTCATCTAAAATTCCCACCATACTATTTACACTCAAATAACTCAAAATAAATTTTTAAAACCATTCTTATCACTATTTATATCTAGATTTACCCTTTTATCTAAATCCCGAATATTTAATTATATTTTTCCATTATTCAAATTCAATCAGAATTACTATAATTAAAAATTATAGCTTATTTCATTGATTGAACCCGAATCCATCCTTTACAAAATCAATTAAAAATCCACATTAACATTTAAAACGAATTAAATTTTCAAATTCAATGGCTCAAAAATCCGGGATGTTATAGAAAATTTGCCAAAACACTATTCATCCGAGATTTTCCGAACTCCAAACGAAGCGTGCCGTCTGGCGTTTATAATGTTTTACCCCTATTTCGAACGCAGTGGAATATATCGGGAGCCAATTCGATCGTATTTGAAAGATAGGTATTCGAATCGACTATTTAAATCTAAAATTCACTTAAACCGATTTTAGTGCGTTTTAGCTTGCCACGGACAAACCATAAATCCGATTGACACGAAATTTGAAATCTTACAGTAATTTAACATTACGGATCCAATGAAACTAGTTTCGTCGAAATCCGAGACTGTTTGAAAAATGGCTATTTTTACTCGTCAATTAAATATTAAAATATTCAATTTTCCACAAATTAACTTTTAATTCAATTTTAAAAGTTCTATAACATCATTCAAACTCCAATATGATTTAATACAACTTTACAAATCAAATTTAATCACATTAAACCCAATTTCCAATTATTTCCGTAATTTCAAATATTAAATTATCGATTTAATTATCCAATTAAATCTAGATATGCGAAATTTAATTTATTCGACTTACAAATTTTACTTGTTAATATTTAAAATCAATGAAATAGACGAATTTCAAATGACAGAAATTCTGGGTCGTTACAAACTTCCCCCCTTAAAAGTATTTCGTCCTCGAAATTGCCAAGTAAGAAAAGGTTTTGAAATTCATTAACTTTTTTTTTCAAAAACAAACCGTTCCAACTTGATTTCAGATTTATTTTAATTTCTTAAATTTTCCAAAATCCGATGGTTACACTTTTCTAGTTCAATT
This sequence comes from Allium cepa, assembly GCA_030765085.1. Taxonomy (NCBI): domain Eukaryota; kingdom Viridiplantae; phylum Streptophyta; class Magnoliopsida; order Asparagales; family Amaryllidaceae; genus Allium; species Allium cepa. The sequence goes on from CM060938.1 coordinate 174,179,921, forward strand.
CCTACATTTTCATTTCAATTTAGAAATTGACTTTTCTTTAACAAAAATTTTTCAAAATTTTGTTCAAAATTTTCAAACTACCAAAATTTACGGGAAATTTTGGCAGAGTGTCCTTTGTACGGAGAAGCTTTTGCAATATCACAATAGATATAAATATATATACATCGACCCACACGGTCGGAAAACAGAAAAACAGTTCATATTTCCTATTTTTATTGCGTAGGCGTACCTTTTTAGCATTTTTAAGCGAAGTAGTTATTTATTAGCATTTTAGCATGACCAAATCCTGCCAATTACAGCCCCGGTACCTGTACTTACTCAATTTAAACATATAAGTGACATATATAGGAAATTCATTTACATTTCACTAATTTTCAATAGAAAACATATAGTTTTCATAAGCAATGTAATCAAAATAATTCCCATAAGCAATTTATAAGGTTTCGATACAAATTAGCTTTCCATTTATCAATTCAATTTCATTAACACTTAATGAATTATATACAATCAACTAACAACCAAATCATAACCAACATAACCAAATTATTAAATTCACATTCAATTTGGTTTAACACTTTTAATTCCAATTGGTTGATATTAAATTGACTTTTCTTACAATTATTCAATTTCCAATTTACTAGTTTTTAACGAATTAACACTTACATCCCTTATTCTATATCATTCTTTTACATTCGATTGATTAATATTCAATTCATTAGTTCAATTCAGTTGCTAATTCATTTAACAAATAAGGTTGAATTTCATTTATATAACTCAAGTCCATATTCATCACTTCACTTTATTAGTTTACTTCAATACCAAAATCAACTTCATTCAACATCACTTAAGTTATATTCCATTTCAACCATCATTTGTTTAACTTAACTTAAATTTCCCCTTATAAATCTAATTCAGATTCCAATTCTAAAGTAAATTCTATTTAACTTTTACCAAAGTCAAATTTCGTCACTTATTCAAATTCATATCTCGTTTTGCTTAACAAAATTGTTTAACCATTTTATCATTTGGTTTCACTTACATATATTACACTGGATTTCCAATTTTATATGAATACAATTTACTTTCATAAAAAAATATTGGATTCAATTCATTTTAAACCTTATCCATTTAGTCATTCTTCAATTAGTTGCACTTACTAATTTTTGTTTAACACTTCACTTTGTTTTTCACAAATCAAATTCAATTCCTATTCCAGTTCTATTTACTTACAAATTTGAAATGAATTTCAACATTCAATTTCATTTTCTTGCACTTGCTATTGCAAATTTTATTTATTCATTCACAATTTATTTTCCAACTTAATAATTATATTCCAATCATTTAGTCTATTAGACTTCTAAAATACACCTTTATTCCAACTAACTCAGGTCAATTTCAGTTTAAATCTGAATTTCCTAAGTCATCCAAACTTATTAATTATTCCATAAACATTTATATAACATTCCAGAGTCTTTTCAATCTTTCCAAAATTATTTTTGAAATATATTCAAATTATCTTTTGAATTTCCAAAACCAAACTCAATTTCACAAAAAACTTCCATTTAATTATAATTCGGCAGCAATTCCTCTCATGGAAACTCGAAAATGAACACCGATGATGTCGCGATCATCAACGAAATTATTTTCCAGCGACCGAAAAGAGTTTAGCTTTCTTTCTTTAAAACAATTTTCTAAAACCCTTGAAAATCATTTTCAAACTCTAAAGAATTTAAATTTCCCAAATCTCAAAATTTCAAATTCTTTAAATTTGTTTTCAAATATTACTCTGGAATTCAATTGCAAATTATGAATCACATTTACAATTTATATTTACAAATCTCATTTGTATATGGATTCATTTCTCAGCTTTTGATTATGATTTCAATCTCTTATTCAGTAATCGATGATAATATTTAATATCATCACTTCCTAACAACCAAGCAACCATAATAATTTTCGAAAAATCATTCCTTTTATTTACGAAATAGTCTAGGTAAAATTATTTCGTTTACCCTATTTTAAAACAATACTGTGTCGGTTTATCTTGTGTAAGAGTTTAGAAACTCCTATCGACACAGTTAGCCGGACTGCACCGACTAGAATCTATAAATAATCAACAAATAAGTCAAAACAATACAAAACAATTTTATATTCACTAACAAATACGCGCTCGTATCTATGATTACACTCACACTCATTCTAGAGTACTACTGACTCTATCTCTAATGAGTAATTCCAAACAGAGCCAAGTTTGTCGCTTAACCAAATGCTCTGATACCAAATGTGAGGAATGGGATTTTCGACTATCGAAAATCGACATTAATACGTCCACTGTATCAACTGCCGAATAATCGAATGCCGGAAAACCGAACCCTTCGGGTTTAAGAAGAAGAAAAAGATAAAAGAAGAAAGAAAGTAGAAGCAACAGAAACAATATTAGAATCTCACAATCGCAGCGGAACAACATATAATGGATAAATGAATATCTTTAAATCAAAAGAACTGTGTCAATTATTACATTACATCACATTACATTACATTACATTATCAGAGTTTACAACAACAAACAGCGGAAAAGAAATACTATAAACTAGTTGATACGCCATGCCATCCAGCTTGATCCTGATCTCAACAGCATCTTCTGAATTTTAGAATGACCTGATAACCTGACTCTAGACTGCCTGTGTGGAAATTGGTGGGCATCCAGAGTTTAGGAAGGGAACAATAAACTCTAGGTCAGTCATGGGACTGGTGTGAGAACTTAAAACAGTTTATCTTTAAAACAAACAAAGAAATATTTTAAAATAAATCCGCAATGCTTTTAGAAAATGTAACTACCATAAGGCCTCCCGCCACACACAATGCAAACGCAGAATTGGAGGAGATTTCTCCTTATGATAGTTAAACATGCTTGATACGCATATTTCTTTGATATTATTACTCTAAGTGTAAAGTGTAGGAAAACATTTCGAAAGTATAATATAAATATTAGCCAGCATAGACATTCCGAACTATGCCTACTATAGCTACCATCTAAATAGTGGCGACCACCATAAGCAAATTCTACAACTAAAACCATACAAGGTGTGTATTGGAGTTTGGATTTCCAACAAATGGTCAGGCTAAGGAACTTCCCATTGCCATATGGGTACGCCTTTGGAAGGACGTCCCGAGAAACTAACCGGATCTCTGCCAACACAACGCCGGGTTACCTCTGCAAAAGTAGGTAACTACTGACACGAGTATGCCATCCCCCGGCTGTAAACAACCTTTATCCGAGGATCCTCAACCAACAACATTCACAAAGTCATATATATTTACGATATCCACATAAGTTAAGTATCTGGGCTCCATACCATGATACACTTCTATCCAGAAGGAAATGCACATACCCTAAGGGGCGCTACTCCCTAAAACCTTGCTGCATCTTTCCTGTTTTGACCATTACTAGGTTGTGACGTCCGACGAAGTCTCGTCCACAAAGCTACTCTTTTCACAAAAGCTATGCTTTGATCAACAAATGATCAGCAGCACTTCGTATGCCACATTACCAAATTGGACATGCATCACTAGTACCTATCAACTACATAACCTCTGAGCTCATACGTCTCAGAGAAGGGTGTTAAGCTAAGAGAATAAATTCTCCGCCACCAACAGAAATGTATTTGGTAGAAACCAGCTTTACATCTCAAATTGTTACGTCAGACACACATCCATACAAGTCCGTTTCGGAATCGAACGGAACCGAAGGCACTTCCAAAAAAGCCCTTGCAACCTCGATATTCACTAATCACGTCCGGACTTCCATCACAACGGGTGATAAAATCTCTATATCGGAGATCAGCCGATGCAGAGACATTCGACGGTAATCCTTCCATTTTCGAAAATATCCAGTTATCAACATCGGTCTTCAAATGCTATCCATTACGACGTATCACTACTCGGAATGGGATTTATGACCCAAAGATCCTCTTCCGGCTAAACCGAATAACGAGCGCTTATTTTAAAATAAGTGTAGCATTCAAATTCAAGCAAATCACAACAAATACCCATTTAAAGGTAAATATTGATAGTCGGTTATTTAGCCACTAATAGATATGCACAACATCACCAGATTCCAAATAATTTCCCAAATTATTTATTTTCCAAAAATATCTTTACAAGATATATTTTTCCACACTTCAACCATTTGAAAACAAATTTCAAATCACTTTTCACCTTTACAACTTTTGAAAACAAATTTCAAATCATTTTCCTTACGTGGAAACACTTCCAAATATTTATTCATTTTCACTGGAAATCTGCCGAGTTCAAATATTTTAAAATAATTTATAACACTTATCCAAAATATATCAGGAAAACACTTTGAAAAAAAACTATTTTTCTTTAAACATTTTACTTAAAATATTAGTAATAAAAATATTATACCAATATTACGTATAACTTAAGCCCAAACTAATTTTCAAAATAAAAATTAGTAGATAGAGTGCAACTATTTAAATAACTATTTTCTAAAACAATTATTGATTAAATCTTAGAAACAATCATTTCTATACCAACTTAATAAATCTTTACTTAAAGGATTTAAAACAATTTGAGAAGTTAATTTCTCCAAAGTATCCTTTTCAAAACCAATTCTAGAATTATATGTATGTATGTATATATATATATATATATATATATATATATTTCAAAGTTATTTAGAAATTTTATTCGGCTTTCCAGGGAGAATACACTTTTATTTCAAAATGTGTCATTTAAACCAATTAAATAAATCCTTACCGATTAACTTTAAATTTACGTTCCAAATCCGTAAATTTATTTCCACGCTTCAAAAACTAAATCAATGTTTATTTTTAAACAAATTTCCCTTTTATTTATAAATTCCATGTGAATTCACATTTCCAAAATATCTATTGATATACGATTTTCAAATCGATTTCAATCATTCACTTTCAACACCAATTCAATTTTTTTCAATTGATTTAAAAAACAACCAAATCAAATTCCATATTGATTTTCCATGAAATTAAACACCAAGTGAATTTCATTCAAATCTTCAATTGAAATCAATTTCTACTAAACCCCAAATCGGTTTGCAAATTGATTCTAAATTCTTTTCAAAACACCAAATAAATTTTCAAATGGATTTTCAAAAGATTTAAATTCAATCACCAAAAATCAATTCCCAAATGGATTTCAAATTTTATTTCCTTTAAAAAAAATCTTTTTTAAGAAAACCAATTCTTTTATTTTTCAAACTCTTTAAAATCCGTATTTTGAATAAATTCTTCAACCTTTGAATAATATTACCCGAAATCCATTTATTAAAGCTTTTCCCGTATTTTGAAATTTTATTCAATAAGATTAAAAATAAAACTTTATTATTATAGAAATTCCTTCTTTTAAATTTACCCAATTCTCAAAAATAAATTTTAATATAAACTCTCAACCTAAATTTTCAAAAATCAAATTTTTATTTATTTCCGGTATCCAATGATACCAAAATTCTATTCGGCTAAATTATAGCCTTCAACGATTTTAATCACAAAGAAAATCACACAATGATTATAAATAATCAACGCACAACATTGAAACAAATTCAATTATTTGAGGAATCCAGTTGGATCCCTACAACCTATTTCCCTGCATCCACAGATGTTAGCACAATACCAATCCCGTTTCAAGACAGAATATCGCAGTACATGGGTTTATATAAAATATCATCCGCTGTTATGCTGCATAATAGGGTCTCATCCGCTATATAATGCGGGAAATCAACTCCAAGTGTATATATAATACCAATTCCACTTCAAGGTGGAATATCGCGGTATATGTGTTTAATAAAATAACCTCCGCTTAATATGCGGCGTATAGGGTCTATTTCAATACCACAGATAGCAATTTATCATCCAAGCATACAATCAACACAATCAAGCAATTTCCAAATTTAACTACTTAAAATTTAAATCGAAACAAATTCGATTGAGTGAGAAGTTCTCACCTTGGTTCCAATAGCGGTTTCAGCATTTTATTTCGAACAAAATTAAACGCGCATTTAATTTTACCCAAAATTCACACTATCTCCAATCAATCCAAATCCAGCTCCATCGCGTAGTATTCGACAATACAAACCCGATGTAACTCGTTTCGTACGAAACGGACCTCGTATGAAAAAGTTATCACGTTACAAAGTTTATACGAGTTTATATAAATTAATTTCACAACTTTTATTTTATTTTATAACCTTGATTCCATCAGGGCCATGCATTTTTAAAAGAACGAATCCAGGCCGCGTTTTCTTTCTTCTCCTCCCAGTGTTCTTTTCGTACATGAATAACCCAATTGAGCCGCCCATTAAACCTAATGATCGTGGCCACCACGATGAACTCGAACACGATCAGGCATAGCCGTTCCGAGCGCCAACGCCTCCTCTATCATCGTCGAGAAAGATGGCAAACTCGGCCCCCCTATCGCGTTGAAATTTATGTACGAATGCCGGACCTTCAACGAAAATTCCCGCCGATTCGCTTCGTTGTTTACGATCATAACCGTTGATCAAGAAGTTTTCAATGCGCTCTTCAACTTTGTAGTTGAACACTTTTTGAATCGGTTGATGGATTGCAAGAAAAATGAGGAGGAAGATGTGAGTTTTCTGGCCGTGTACAGTAAAATGGCGGCTAGGGTTTATAACTAGGGTTCAGATGCAAATAGAAAGAAATGAGTCCTTTTATAGAAAATTTGCCAAAACACTATTCATCCGAGATTTTTCGAACTCCAAACGAAGCGTGCCACCTGGCGTTTATAATGTTTTACCCTTATTCCGAACGCAATGGAATATATATCGGGAGCCAATTCGATCGTATTTGAAAGATAGGTTTTCGAATCGACTATTTAAATTTAAAATTCACTTAAACCGATTTCAGTTCGTTTTAGCTTGCCCCGTACAAACCGTAAATCTGATTGACACGAAATTTGAAATCTTATAATAATTTAACATTATGGATCCAATGAAACTGGTTCGTCAAATATGATACTATTTGAAAAATGACTATTTTTACTCGTCAATTAAATATTAAAATATTCAATTTTCAACAAATTAACTTTTAATTCAATTTTAAAAGTTCTATAACATCATTTTAACTCCAATATGATTTAATACAACTTTACAAATCAAATTTAATCACATTAAACCCAATTTTTAATTATTTCTATAATTTCAAATATTAAATTATCGATTTAATTATCCAATTAAATCTAGATATTCGAAATATAATTTATTCGACTTACAAATTTTACTTGTTAATATTTAAAATCAATTAAATATACGAATTTCAAATGACAGGAATTCTGGGTCGTTACACTAAAAGGGAAAGAGAAGTGTAAAGTATGGAAATTGTTCTCCATAGTTTACACGGTTTATTTCAATAAAAGGAAAGAAATAATTTCTCGTAGTTTCAAACGAAGCAAAGACCCACATTTGGTTAATTTATAGAAAGTTATAAAGGTAATCCTTCTTAGATGGATAGCTTTGATAAATTAAAATATGGAAAGGAATGTTTTAGTTTAGTAATTAGTAATTATAAATAATAGTAAAAAACATATACACACACGTGTAACCATGCTTAGTGTTCAAAAATAATATACATATAGCGTAATTTACGGCTATATACATATTTGTTGTTAAAAGCTTAATAATTAACAAATTACAGAGTTAATTACAAGTGTAACAAGCAATAAATTTGTAATTAATGAGACTTAAAAAGAAATTAAATAAAGGACTTATTAGAGAGATTAATATGGCATTTATGAGGGAAATAAATAAATATATTAGACGAATTTTGAAATTGGTAAATAGATTAAAGGACCTAAATGCAGTTTGATTAGAGATTGTCTAGTTTTGACAATAATAACAATTAATATGGTTAATGGACATTAAAAGAAAACAAAAGTCTAAGCATATAAATTCAAAATAACAAGTTAGTGAATAAGTAGGTAGTAGTACTATTAATTATACGTAGAAAAAAAAATTCGTAGTAGGAAATTATATAGCTTCAATTATGCATTTAGGACAAACATGAATTAATGGGTTTAGCCCAAAACTTAGGCTTTGGGTGATAGTTTGGTTTAGTGGGTTGGGATGCTTGGTTAATAGAGTTACACCACAGAAGCCGACATTTAACCTAGAGGCTACCAAAAGTTGTGTACACTTATTACTGATGTGAGACATCTCCAACCATAGGACCCGTTGGGAAGGAACATGCGTTGCGAATTGGTAGAAGAAAATATATCGAGGGTTCACCTTGTATTTGAAGTATTAAATGGCCCAAGGACTTTTAAGGAAACATGGTCCGCTTTAATTCTAACAAGAGGGAGCAAGTAATCGAAAGAAGAATATTCCTTGATGTACTTAGGTTAGTCTAAATAGGATTTTAGCCGTGGGAGGTTGTGGGCTATTTTAGTGCTGTTGTTGCATCGATATTTAGTAGAAGAGCTATCATACAGGCTTTAGTCACTAATGGTCCCACGCTGTCGTTAAAAAAGACTCGAGTTATGCCATGATGGATATCATTGAGTTGCATTAGTGGTGTGCCAATTAAATTATATTATTATATTATTATATTATAAAACCATGTATAGGAATCACCGATCTCTATAGCGAGAACCGATTGACTAGTGTTGACGGTGCAAATGGCCCGCTTTGGGAACTCAAGGTAGTAAATGACTGATGGGTCTTCGTTCTCACTATTTAAGAAATATTAAGTAGTCGAGGTTTTGGCTAAATAGGGTTATATATATATATATATGTGTTATTTGCATATATAAATATAATGATACCTTGGAAAAGTTAGGTCAAGCATATCGTTTGCACATATAAGATTTAACGGATTTGCCATAAACAATAGACATAACAAGTAAATGGAAATTAATATGCATAAATCAATGGAATGGGTAAAGTATGTAATCTTCCAATCATCGGGACATTATTCTAACCCGACTCCTTATAACAACACACATGTTAGATTTAGAAGGACCGGATACTGGAGCAAGACGGGAATGATAAATGATGAAGTCTTGTTATTCATGCTCGGCACTGATAGGGCAATTAAATGTCCAAGGAATAATATTCTAGTGTAGTAGCCTTATTCAATACGTATGTTATTTTATATTTTTATTTTCGCTATGAGTTTATATTTATCGCACTGTAATATACTTGTGTTTACTACACGTTACCAAAACAAACGATCCGTAGAGTAATGAACTTGGGTTTCTGTTTAGTTGAAATACGTGCCTATTAAGGTGTGGGTTGTTATAGTTTGTTTTAGAACTTAGGTTTGTCGATCATAGGAACTAAGATATGCTAAGAGAACATATTTGTATTTTTACCTATAATTATATATAAGTTGTATGCCTAAATCTATAGATTTTGAATATAGAAATAGCTGCAACCATATTTGAAAGGATGGACAAAGCAACCACGAGTCGAAAAACATATATAAATAGAGTTAAATTTATTCTCCTACCCTGATTACTCCATGTAAGAAGATCTTATCGTAAGGCGTGGAGAAAGAAGAGCACGACCATGACATATAGAAGCATCCCAAAAGCTGGATGGTATTTGACTCATTTATTTAATCTAGGCTACCTTAAGGCTGTGGATTTTGATGGGTTACTGATTGATGATATGATTATCATTCAGACAAATAGTAAATAAGAAACTGTATGTTGCAAGCATCTGAAAGCAAGGTATGAAGTAGTGGAGAAAGTTCACGTAAGAAGGTGTATACCGATCACCGTAAGAAGATAAGCCGGATTTTTGATGAAGAAGAGTTAAGAAGGAGTAGGAAGAATGAATATCCAAAAGGAAGGACGATTATAGTTAATTTCTAAATCCAACCCCATGTGAAAGAATTTAGTAAAAGGTTTAGAAAATAACTTGTAATATTTTGAGATGGTTTTTCATTTTTGAAATTCTTAGTTTAAAATTGATTGAGTCATAAAGTTTGGATTTAAATATTTTTGATAAAGAGATTTTCCATTTTTGAAATGAACAGAAAATAGATCATAGATTTGGCTCGATGCTTTTTCCTTTTTATGTAAAATTGAAAGTTCGATTTTAAAATTCTTTATAAGGGGTGGATAAATGAAAACGATACTTGATTCACATAGGGTATTAAAGAACACCCGATAGTCTAGATAAAAATATCATTAGGAATTTATATATAAAAATAGGATTAGCGATCTAGTTAGAAATAATATAGTAGAATAATAATAGAAATAAATTAGGAAGAACTGAAAATTTCCACGGATATGTAGTAGTTGCGCAAACACTTTGGACAAACGCATAGATAAATGTTGCAAGTACGCCTATCTTTTAGAGTCCCCCTCTAGTGCTATGAAAAATCTTCGTCAACGGTAGAAGCCGAGATTACATGAAAATTGAAAAATAATAGGATGGAAGTTTTCCTCATCTACTCCAATTTTCATTGATTTAAGTTATAAAAGATGTTTAAAAAAATGGTTTGGTATGACAAGTTAGTTTAAAAATGATAAATGTTCTGGACTTAAAATTCCTACTTTTAAGAAGTAAGTCCTTGACGTATAAAGTCTTTGGAAAAGGAAAATTTTCATAGGTCATTTTCGGAGAACAGGTAACTTTTAATCTTCTAATGGAAAAAGGGGGGTTTCTAAGTTTATATTTTTAAAATAAAGGTTTTGGATTAAGTATTTCATGATCGAAAACTTTTAATTTTGTAAAGAAAGGTGAAACCCAAAGCAATTTTTGATATGGAGTGTATAGGGATGACTGCCTAGATAAGATTAGATGAAGGTTACGCTATGAATGAAATAGCTGCAATTGCTCATTGGGTAGCAATAAGGAATCCCCATTTAATATCAGGGATATTGGTAATAATTTAGTAATATTTTATTGGAGATTGATTAGGAGAAGATAGTAGTTTGGATGGAGAAGAGAGTAATAAAATGGCACACACATAAAGGATGTGGATTGACTTAAGGTTGATGAAGGCAAGATAGGTGGTGGGAATTATTCCACAAAACCAATTTTTCGATGAATGGGTCTAAATGTGCATAGTCATATTTCTTATCCACTTCATTGTAGGAGGGCATAATTTATTCAATAATTGGATACAATAATTGAAGTAACAGATGGACCACATTTATTAGAAGCTAAGAAGGAGAGCTAAGGAAGGTGGGTGATAGGTGAATGACATATTAGGAATGTCCATCTTAATTTAGTAAGGTGTGTTAGGGCCACAACATCATTAACACCAACTGATGATGAATGGAAGGTTTTAACAAAATTTACTTTTGTGGTTTTGGGTATTAATCGATAGTTGTCTTCCTTAGGTTACTCGAAAAGCGTACAATATGGTATGAGATATGTTCCTGTTTTATCACCGTATTGATTGTATGGATGGGATTAGAACGCTATATAAATACAAATATATTGGAAAATAGTATAGATAAGGAAATCCCATAAGGATACTTAACTAGCGATAAAAATAGTAGGTAAGATAGGAAGTATATAAAATAAATTAGAAAATTAAGTTAGTAACTAGAAAAAAATTACCTGCATCCCAAAGCTATAGAATTTTGGAAAAAAATAAATTTTAGTAAATAAAGGATAGGGAAAAGTTATTAAATAACCACATATCACTATCCTTATGCCTTAAAAGTAAAATTAGTAAATATTTTTGCAGGTAGTTCATTGATTTAGAATAAAAATAAAAAGGTTTCCCAAATCTAGGATCAACTATAAAATACTAGGGTCAATCATATGCATTAACTTATTGACTAAGTACCAATTACGTTAAGATATGGTTTGATTTGTTTTTGAGTGGCAGATGTTTTGAAAAATTAAGTCGAAATTTTTGAATTTTTTGTTTAAATGCTTTTGAAAAGTTGTTTTGGAGTATTTGAAAATTATGAAATGATGGTGGTATGTGACGACCCACAAATCCATACCCTTTGAATCGACAATTAACCATACATATCTGACCCAAAGAGCACAAAATGACGGAAATTCAAGAGAAAGAAAAGAAGGGAGAAGAAGATAAGAGAAGAAAGACAGAAGATAGAACCAAACAGAATAATATAGAATCTCACATCACAGTGGAAAGCATATAATATCATATCAATGATCTTTATAAAACAGAAACTGTATATACATACATCAATCAGAGTTCAACAATCAATCAATTGTTATCAGCCTGAACAGTTATAAAAAACCCGTCCTCACAATTGTTGATAATATAAGCAACTAAGCAACAATGCAGCGGATAATCAACCATATACGGATGTACGCAAATGAAGATCTCCAGCCCTCTTACTGAAACTCCAAGAGCACCAAATCATAGCTTGTAAATATACTCGGCCTGAACAAAGCATTGAAAGGGAAGAACGCCCAGATCAGTCTGAAAAAACCAGCGTGAGAAACACACTCCACTGAATTTTATTAAATTACCAAACTTTTCCTTTATCAAAACAAAAGTATCTCGTAAGACAAGTCCATACATAAACACAAACACGTTTTTACCTTACGATAACTAAAACATTTCATATCAAACTCATGTGATATTATACTAGTGTCTAGTATATACAAGTAATATTAATCATAGCCGAAATTGTTACATTGATTAAATTTCAACATATAGCCCTATTGGGTAATACAATCAAAACGGAAAACATGTAGTGGGGTTTGGATTTCTACACAAATGACCAGGTGAAGGGACTACTTTCCAGCGGTACATCTCTAGAAGAATGTACCGAGGACTATCACAAAGGATCCTCTACCAACATAAGACCGGCCCACCTCTATAACTAGATGGTACCGATTATATCATTCGATTACAAACCATAAAAGATTTTGTAATCGAATGTGGATTTGAAAAAACAAATGTCGTTTTATTAAAAATCGTACGAGTTGTTTTATTTTCGATGATTTTTGGGGTAGATATAACGATTAATTGAAATTCAAGTTTATTTTAACCAAATTGAAATTTAAGTTTGTCAATGAAAAATTCTTCGAAGTTATTGATTTCAAAATCAAAGTGGTGATTTAAATCTTCCCCGTCGGAATTTAACAACTCGTCATCCAAAAGTCCAAAAAATTCATGTTCATTGAATTCATCTTCCTTTGTTGGATTATCAACAACTTTATTACATGTCTCAAGTTCAAAATCCAAAGTTGTTGTACTCAAATTTTCAAAATCGAGAAAAGGAAGATCAAATTTTATATCGAGTTTCTCACTCTCAAAAGAATTGAAATCCATTTCAATTACCGAATTGTCAACAACTTTATTAAGATTATTATTTTCAATTTCGAAAGTTGTTATTTGAAAATCATTGATTTGGGTAAAAGGTGGATTATCACTCGACTCATCACAAGTTGAGATTTGGTTTTGTTTTTTTTCACGTTGTTTCATATATGTTTCAAATAACAAATCCATATGATCATCATAAATTTCATTCATCTGTTCAACAAAATTCAATTTATAGTTATTAACTTGAGAATTTTTGATTTGGATTTGTTGAGAACAAAAAATTTCGATCGTATTGTGGTTAAAATTATTCCCATTGCCAAATTCATTTGATAAGTTGTTTCCATTTTTATTTTGAGTTTGAAATTCATTTTGGAGTTCGAAATTGAATGGGTTATAATCAAAATTGTTTAAATTTTGAATTAAATTCAAATTTTGAAATCCTTGAAAACTTTGAATCGAGTTATCGTAGAAATACGAATTACATAAGTCATTTATCATTTAATTTTGTTGTGTAGAGATCTCAATTAAGATGAAATGCTATTTTCAAGATTTGAGGGTTGCTCGTTATTTTGAAAATTTTGTGGTTCAAAATTTGAATCGTTTAAACAATAGCTGGTGTTAAAATATCCGTACGAATTTGGAGTGAATTATATGGGTTATATTGATTTTCACAGCTATTGTAAAATTCACGTAAGTGAGGAAACTCGGACATTTTCAAGAATTTTTTTTTTGGTTTTTTTATAAAGGAAAAATATTTACAAATTTATTTTTCAAATGGAAAATTGTTTTTTTGTATTTTGGTTTTTCAAATTTTTTTCCTTAATTTTGAATTTTTTATAGTTTTTTGTTTTGGATTTTGGTTTTTCTATTTTTTTTTTTTTTGAATTTTTGATATTTTAAAGAAAGAGGATTTAAAAATTTCAAAGGAAAAGGAAAAAACTAAGTTAAGAAATATTTACAATTTTTTGTAGTTTTGGATTTTGATTTTTTTTTAAATATGCATGAACTAATGCAAATAAATGAATGTAGTGGTTAATTACAAATGATTTATACTAAGTTAACCCAAAATTGTATAATTACACGTTGTCTTAAATCGACAAGATAGTTCTTAGCCAGGCAACGGGCGGGATTATCGGTGCCCCATGAATCACCGTAGCAATGCAGCCGAAGGTTTAAGTACCTTTAGAGGAATAACCACTATAATATTTACGAATCACTGTAATATTTATAAATGGTTATTACTCTGCCATAGCCTAGACATCAAAAATTTAAATTGTTCAAAGAAGACAATTGTTAATATACAATTAAGTGTTATCGATGTCTAACCGTTATTATTAATCAAAATTCTAGGACGAAATGCAAAGCAGAAATTAAACGTGAATTAACAATGCAACTACAAATGGATTTTTTTAGATGCAAGTAAACAACAATGCAAGACAAACAAACACAATAGATATATGCAATTGAAAGCAAATAAAAAATTTATAAATAAGCAAGCAGTTATTTTTTTTGTGGCAATCTCAGCAAAGCAAACAATTTATTTTAGCAAACACTTCCACTCTTTCTGCAATTCTGCTTTGCCAATCTGAAATGAAAAACAAGATATATATATATATATATATATATACACAAGTTATTTTTTCCAATTTAGACGAAGAAAGAAAACAAAGCAAAATAAAATAAACAAAACAAAAGAAAACAACACAAAAAGAAAACAAAACAATTGAAAACAAATAAAACAATTGCAAAACAAACCAAACCACTCTTTTTTTGAATGGCCTAAAAAAATTTTAAACAAAACAAATTACAACAAAAGAAAGCAAAAATAAAATTTGTACAAGCCTACGACAGCTACTCGGCCCAAAAGAAAACTAATTACACAATCCACTTCATAGCTTAAAACCAAGCCAAAAAATGTAATTCAGACCAACACAACACAATTTACAAATTATCTTAACCAAAAATTTCTTAAAACAGAAATCAAATCGAAGTCGAAATCACTCGATCGCTCGAATGTTCAATTTCTCCAAACTGAATCGCGATTTGTGGTGATGGAATTGGGTGCAGCAGATTGCTATAGTAGGCAACTGAATTTGGGTGTTGGTAGTCGATTCCGGTTGCTGTTCAGAAGTCAAGTCGCGAATTTTCGTTGTGGTCAATTGGCGAGGAGATTGTGGAGTGATTGCAAGAAGTCGTGAGGCAATGTTCACGTGGTTGTTCAATTGTGGGATTGGATTGGTTTCGCGATTGAAACGGTGGTGATGTTTGTTCAAGGCAAGGCTGTGATAGAGTTGAGGGTGTTCGTACATTGGTTGCACTGTTGATGAATTGTGCAGAGTGGTGGCTCTCGATTCCGACCGAAGCAATTAATGAGGCAGTAATGTCTTGATTTGTAGCAGTGGTAGGGTATTGAGCAATGTATGGCTGCAGAGGTGGGTAAGCTATGAGTTTGTGGTTGGGTTTTGCTGTGGTGAAGTGGTAGTTTAGACACTGTGGATATGGGACGAAGTAGTGGCTTGTTTGGGATGAAGAGGATGGCTGTTGTTGTTCGATTGTGGTCTGTAGTCTATTTTGTGATGAAGCTTGGGGAAGTAAGGAGGGAACAAGATTGTATATGCTAATGGATGTTAATGACACTGTAGCAGTAGTGTTTCAGGTGATCAGGGGTGTGAGACAGAGGCAGGGGTGGAAATTTGTATGCTAGGTTTGAAGTTGCATAAAGTTGGTGGTTACAACAGAAGCGGTAAGCGGTTTGGATGGATTGGTAGGGCAGTGCTGTTGTGTTGATGGATTGGCAGTTGAACTTGTAGTGGTGGAGTTTGGTGGAGGAGTTATAGACTCTGTTGATATGATGGGATGGAGAGGAGTATGTGAGTTGTTTTCAGTTGAAGGGTGGTTTGAAGCTTGTATATGTATGTGTGTTAGTTGACAAGCAATGGGGAGGGGATGATAGTGATAGCAAGAATGGTTTTTTTTTTCAGGCGTGAAGGAAGGTTTGTGGAGATTGGTAACCGTGATGGAAGTGTTGAATGATGAGGCTGTGGGCAGTGATGATTGATAGTGGATAGTGGAGAGACTGTTTTGTGAGTATGGTGGCAGCGTACTGATGAATGTAGAGGAAGTCGCAGAAGTGTTGGCAAGGCAGAGTAGTTGAGGAGATTGTTCTACGACGTTGAAATGTGGTGTGAAGCCTGAAGCTTGTTTGAGGCGTTCTGGGAAGTAGAACGTGATGTGTTTGAGTTGTTAAGGTGAGGTGATGGTTGAACTGTGGTGAAGTAGGGAGACAGTAATGAAGGCTTAGGTAATTCGTTGAGATGCATAGAAATGGTGGAGGGATGAAGACATTGTGCACTATTAGAAGAACAGGCAGAGGCTAGAGCGCACAGTGAGGTAACAGTAATGCACAGAATTGAAGAAATTGGCAGTTTTGTTAAATGTAAGGGAAAATTCGTAAAAACCAAGTAGAAATTGTAAAATGAAAATGGAAATGAAATAATTTTTTTAAAATATTATGTATGTTTTTTTTATAAATATGGAACGCAAATAGAAAACAAGCACACAATGAACACAAGCAAAATTCACACAAAAACACAACAATTTTTTTTAATGCAAACACACCGAATAAAAACCCATATAAAAATAATCCAAAGAATAGAAAATAAAATCAAACAAATCCCTGGCAACGGCGCCAAAAACTTGTTAATCGGCGGAATTTCTACCGAATTAGAAAACCGTTGAAAAATTTCGAAATAAAATTTATACCGCAAACGCACGACGTACGTGTCGATCCACAGAGAATTGGTGATTTTAAAAAATATATTCAATCAAATTATACCAAAGTTGAGTGAAAGTTAAGCTAGAAAATTAGAAAATTAGCTAACTGAGTAAAAGAAAAGAGATGCAAATATAAGAATTAAATGATAATTTAAAGAATAAATCCAATCTCTAGATCACATAGTTCAACATATATGAAATCATGATCTCTTTTATGGTCATTAGTGCTTTAATTTATATGTTTATCATCAGTATGACATATTTATGCTATTGATTAGCCAACATAAGCCATCAAACTATAACACATCCCTTAAAGCACTTATTAACTTTCATGAAACTTGACAAATAAAATCAAAATGAAATCTATTTTAAGTATGACCTATTAACTATTAATTAGAAATATAGACCATCAAATTTTAATTTCAAATCACTTTCTTTTGCCATAATCATATTTTGATGAAGATGCATTTGTGTTAGTGATTGTTTAAGCATAACCTATTTGATGTCAACAATATAGGCTATCAAATTCAAAGCAAAAACTACAAATAAAACACTTCATTGATCATTATTAAGCACAAAAGGAGAGCATGAATTAACAAAAATAGTCGAAGCTACATAATTAGAGAGTTTCATTACCCCCTAAATTGAAGGGTTTAGTCTCTCATGTTTGTCATTTGACTAACAAATGTACCTTGCAACATGAAAAAGAAAAGGAAAAGAGAGCAAAGTTAAATGAAAAACAATTCTACTTGCATAAAATAAAAGAGATCTATAGTACCACATGAAAGGAAGTAAACAAGAAAAGAAAATAAAACATGTATTAAATTGCATAAAAAAAGAATTACATAAGAGAAGAAATGACTAAGTAGCCATGGAAAGAAAGAGAGCTTTCTTTTTTATTTTGAACCTAAACTAAACTAAAGAGAGACTAACTAAGAGGAAGAGATTACATGAAACATATGGGTATTTATACATGTATGAAACCCTAATTCATATTTTTGGAGAATGCCCAAAATGCCCTTGAGGTAGTGTGGAGGCCAAGTAATCATTAGCTTATACTAATCATCATTTAAGTGTGTATGAAACCATTAACTCCATAAGAATGTGCATTTGCCTCTAATTTGTACATGAAGGTATGCTGGTAGGTGGGGTCCTTCATTATCATAGAAAATTCCAAGTAAATTTTCACAATTTAATAAATGCAAAAATGACCATTTTGCCCATATATATGAAGATGAATGTGTGACAATTTGAAAACAATTTGAATTTGGTTTAAAAAAGTAAAAGTACCCAATATGATCATTTATTTAATTTAAACAGATTAAATATGGTGGTAAAAATATGCACATTTACGTACATATCAAGCTTCTACAAATTTAGTTCAAGAATTATCCACTGTCCAAAATCGTGAATATAATCCTTTACCCAATTCATTACTATTGCACATTTAATTAAAGGATTATCCACTGTCCAAAATCGTGGATATATCTTCTTTAATAACGTCTAAATTTACCTCGTCAATCTCAATTGATTTTGGATTTATAAAACGATGTTTATAAATTCCTTTTATATTTATAAAAACTTTAATACACAAAATTCCTTTATTAACCAATTCCATTTATAACTCAATTATATACCAAAAATCCAAATCATAAGTTAAATACATATAATTCAATTATTTACAAAATCATTCTTTTTATAACTTCACAAATTCACACATCTTATTTACTTATAAAATCCATTTGTAACTCCACTTTCACATTTATAAAAGTCGTTCTATAATTCCATTATTTCAATTTATAAAAATTCAATTTTATAAATCTTATATATAAACCATTTATAATAAATCAAAAATCTTGATTTATACTATTTACCATATAGTTGACTTAATATTTCAAAAATCACATTCTGATTAACTTCTGATTTATTAAAAATAAATCCATTTCCTTAACAATTCAAAATTTAATAAAACGTCTATTTTCAAAATCACTCGAAAATCCTTTTTAATTTGAAAACCATCACTTTAACAATTTTAAATTACCAAAAATAGGCCCAATGCTGCAACAGCACCAAATACATCAATCACGGCGTCCAAAATATTATATATAATATGATAACAGAGTATATAACAATATCTGTAAATAAATCAGTGCTAGTGAGGAATCTAGTTGGATCCCTCCAAAACCCGTCACATGCAACAAATATACATATTAGAATATGTGTACAATGTCTGCTTTGAGTCAGACGCATGTACAAAGGGTCATCCGCTCATACATGAGAACGTATAGGGTCTTATCTCCTCCAATAGGCATCTATATATCCAAATACCAATCAATATATAGATAATATATCATATATCATCCAAACAATCATCAATCATCATAAATAATATTTATTTTCACTTATATGAAAATATCAGTGAGACAGAAAGAATGAATTGTACTCACATTCCTGTAGTCATTGCGATAGCGATTAATTTTGATTAAAATTAAACAAGCGTTTAATTTCAACCAAAATTTTCACTAGCTCAATAAATCCCAATCCAGTTTCATAATGTAGTGCTCGTTAATACGGACCCAACACAATTCATTTCGTCAAAAACGGACCTCATATGACAAAGATATAGCATTTCAAAGATTCTACGAATTTATATTATATAAATTTACAACTTTTATTTATTTTTTTAAAACCTTTTGCATCCAGGCCGTTCGATTTCGTGCTTCTCATCGGGGTCATTCTCCCTTTCTCCCTCACGTTCGTTCCTTCTCGTGAAAAAAACCCAAAGCCGTTCGAATTTTTTTGATGTCGCTCCACTTATCGACGATTAGAGGCCAATCAGATGATGCTGCTACGAAACCCTACCCTGCCTCGACTTCCATGCCAAGTGCGGTCCCCTACAGTGCCATCATTGCTTCGCAAAACCCATTCGAACGCAGCACTTTCACGTGCTTATTCCAACGAATCCAAGCCACCATCATCGATCATGACCGTTGGATTTGTCGAGCTCGAGGAGCTCTACAAGTTTACAGTTGATGGTTTTACGTAATTGCTTACGGATTAGGAGAAATAAAAGGGGGAAGATGGCGACTTTCTGGCCATTGAATAGATAATGGCAGTTAGCCCTAACCCTAGCATGGTTTGATGCAAATAGAATAAAAGTTGGTCTTTTACAAAAAATTCGACGACACTATCCCGAAAATTTTCGAACTCGAAACGAAGCGTACCGTCTGGCGTTTGTAATGTTTTACCCTTATTCTGAACACAATGAAATATATATCGGGTGCCAATTCGATTGTATTTGGAAGATAGGTTTTCAAATCGAATATTTAAATTTAAAATTCACTTAAACTGATTTCTACGCGTTTTAGCTTGCCCCGGCTAAACCGTAAATCCGATTGACATGAAATTTGAAATCTTACAATAATATAACATTACGGATCCAAAAAAACTGGTTTCGTTGAAATCCGATTCTATTTGAAAATGGCTAATTTTACACGTCAATTAAATATTAAAATATTCAATTTCCGTAATTTAACTTTAATTCAATTTTAAAAGTTTACCAACATCATTCTAATTCAAATAGAATTCACATTAGATCCAAATTCTAATTATTTCTACAATTTTACATATTAGATTAATAATTTAATTATCCAATTAAATCTATATATTCGAAATATACGTTATTCAACTTATAAAATCTACTTGTGAATATTTAAAATCAACTAAATATCCGAATTTCAAATGACTGAAATTCTGGGTCGTTACATGGTATACATAAAGGTGATATGAAATAATTTCAAAAAGGAATTTAGGAATTTAATGATTGTTTGATAAATAGTTTTGGAAATGTTTTGGAAGTAATTTTAAAAGTGGTGGAATGTTTTAGAAAATAAAATGGTGGATCATTTTGCATAAAGGAATTTCAACTAATTTGGAAAAGTTCGTGTAAGGTTTGAAAAGTTGAGTTCAAATGTTTTTGAAAGATTTTGCTCAAGTGCTTTAAAAAAATATGATGTTTAGATGCTTTTTGGAATTCAATTCTTTAAACTATTTTGCAAGTTGATAATTCTTTCGAAAATTGTGTTTAAAAGTTTTCTTTTGATAATTTTTTTGATTTTTGAATGCCACATACAAGCGTAAGAAGCATCGATGTATTAGTAAATAAATTTTACTATCCGACTAGGGTGAAAATATACTAAACATAGTTAATAATAGGGAAAAGGCTATTTTATCTTTGGAATTTCTGTTTCCATATCTTGTTGATAGTGAAATAAAACTTACGTTTAGGATAATTATGCTTTAACATCCAAAAGTAAACTTCCTTATGCAAATTATACGTGGAAAGGTTGGGAAAGTTTTGGTGGAAGAAGAGAACGTTCCAAGTTACAATAGAATAGGTATCCAAAGAAGGGTGGAATCGTAGAATTTTCTATCTAAATTCGTTTTTGACATAGGAGTATAGATTTAAAAACTGAATATTCAATAAATTTACATGTTAAAAATTATGTGCTTGGTTTCAGATGGTAGGGATTAGATTCAAAATTTTTTGAACCATACTCTCACTTGCAAAAGTGTGGAAATTTTTGTATGAAAAAGGATTTTTGAAAACTTGCATACATGTAGAACTGCCACTATATCTAGGTTGTTTGCACTATATTTTCAAAATGTTTTTAAAAGAATCACTCATATAGGAGGCATCGATTTAGAACCACTCTACATACATGTATTATATGTTGTGATACACCATGCAGTTTACACGTATAGCTGCAAAATTGATTGTACACTAACTAGTTTGTTAGTTTAGATTTGTTGTGCGCAATGTTACATGATTCAACCCTTAAGAAATTTCAGCGATGAAATTCTTTTAGTGGGGAGAATGTAACGTCCCATAAAATTTACTTTAGTTCATAAATAATTAATAAAGCTCCAAAAATGGAATTTGAAAAAACGTTGGAATTTGGTCACGAAACAAGTACAATTGTGTTCATGGCAATTTTTTGAGCAACTTTCATATCGCGATTGAAGCTTAAATGAAAATTTTATTAGCATAAGAAGTTTCGAAAGCAAAAATAATTAAAAAAGCAAATATAATAATAAATACCATTAATATTCGAGACCCCACTTGTTGACCCCCATTATAGGCCGGCCGACTGCTAGCGGTCGAACTCCTATAGAGGTGCGATTGACCGGTTATAGCGTGATGATTAGTGTTTGAACCTTAGCCAACAGTCTGGATTTAATAACTTGAACCTAACGGCTATAATTTATTCGTGCGCTTATAAATAAAGGCATAACCCCTCATTTCACTTCTTATATTTTCATATCCAAGTAGTAAAGATCTGCCATTTTCTCTTCTCTACTACTGCTAAAATTATAAAATATTATATTAAATATATGATCAGAGAAGGATAGAAAATAAAAGTGAAGAAGGGTAGGAGCTAATCAATACTGCGAAAAAGGTAATTTTTATTGTTATAAATCTATTTCCCCTAAATCCTAAATCTCCTACCAGATCTATAATTCTAATAGAATGTATACACCTTATTATACATATTCTTTCGGACCAAAGAGGAAAATGAGTCAAGTAAAGGATTGGAATCAAATTTAAAGATTTGAAAAGCTTAAAAGATAAGCGTGAAATTATATAATTTATTTATAACATTGAAGTTTATCCTATTGAATTCTTATTTAATTATTATGCCTTAACAAGATCTGATGAATTATAGGCTTAAAACAAAGGTATATAATTATCACCTACATATTCAATAAAATAGGTAAGTGGGATAAGAATAGTAAGTACAACCTAATATAGAAATTTGATATCAGTCCCAAATATTTATTTGTAGAATGTTAGTAAAGTTGTAAAATTATTTCAGATCTATAGTTAGGTTGTAAATTAGGTTGCCCTTAGAATGTAAATTTATATGTTTTGATTTATTTGGAGTGGTTTCCATGTAATTTCTATAAATTATCCAATTCAAATATAGGTAAAAGTACAACATTTGAATTAATAAGGAATATACCAAAAAGGGAAAGGTATTTGTAAAGTATGGCTATTATTCTTCGTAATTTACGCTGTCTATTTCTATAAAAGGAAAGAAAAAATTTCTTATGACTTCAAACGAAGCATAGTTCTTAGTTTTGGTTAATTTATGGAACGACAATCCTTTTTGGACGGATAACTTTAATAAATTAAAATGTGGAAAGGAATTTTCTAGTTTAGAAATCAATAATTAGAAATAAAAATATACCTCCATGTATTACCATGCTTACGTTCATATATATATATATATATATATATATATATATATATATATACACACACGTATTAGTTATTAAAAGCATAATAATAAATGGATAAGAATTTATGAACATTAATTACAAATTTAGTGGGCAATAAATTTATGATTAAGGAGAATTAAAAAGGAATTAAATAAAGGACTGATTAGAGAGATTAATATGGCTTTTTTGAGGGAACTGAATAGGTATAATAGATGGGTTTTGAAATTGGTAGATGGATTAAAGGAATTAAATGATGATTGATTAGAGATTGTTTAATTTTGACATTAATGATAATTAATATGGGTAAAAGACATTTATTATGCATTAAAAGGAAACCAAAGCCTAAGCATATAAATTAGAAATAATAACGTAGTGAATAAGTAAGTATTAATACTATCAGTTATACATAGAAAGCAATATAATTTTCATAGTAGGAAATTGTAAAGCTTAAATTATACATTTAGGACAAACGTGATGTAACGATCCCGTTTTTGAGCCAGTATTAATTTGATAATTAATTTAATTTTTGGAATTAAATTGTGAATTAATTTGGTATTTTCCAAATTAAATAATTGTTTGTTTATTTATTAGTATAAATGAATATAAATATAATTTTAAAGCAGAATTTCTAACTGGAAATTCAGAAATAAATGTGTTTGAAAAGTAAATTGGATTTGAAAATACTATGTTCAAAATTAATAAAATTTGTTTTCTAGTTATAATAATTATTTGGAAGTTATATTTTGAAATTAATATAATAGTTTCCTAAAAGTTAAATTTGAATATTTTCAAACACTAATATTATTTATATAAATTTGAGTATAATAACTTAAGTTAATTTTAAATTTATATATAACTAAATGTAATCTGTATATGTGTGTGTATATATATATACATTTGAAAATATACATGTTTATTCAAAAGTATAATAGTTCTAATTTAAAAAAGATTTGATAAAAAAATGGTTTGAAAAACTAAAACTAAATTATATATGTATATGTAATTAAGTTGACCTTTAAAGCATTTTATTTATACTTGAAATAAAATTTATTTAAAATAAATAGAAAATGTATTACATAATTTATACAAATTGATAAATCAAGGATTAAAGCAAAATTTATAAACCAATTGAAGATTAGGGGTTTAAACATAATTTGTAAAATAAATTAAAGGAAAGGATTTAAACATAAAAATTAAATATTTTAACAAGAGTAAATAATTTAAATCATGCAAGTAACAAGTGTTCATAAAGTTAACAAGTGGCAAAATACATTTTTCTTTTATTTTTGAATTTATAAACATGCATAAGAGAAAAAAAATGCCAGGCTATTTATCATTTGTCTTAAACATGAAAACAAGAATTCAAATCAAACAAATGATAGAAACCAAAACCAGTAAAATGAAACTCAGATTAAAAATCAAAACCTAAATGCAAGTTATACCATTCAAGCTCCATGAAATTAAAATTTGACTCAAACAACAGGCTTAGCTCTGAAACAATCATTCACAACAGCATTTTTTCTCAAAGCAAAGATCAAGCCTGGAAATCAAATTAAAATCAAGCAAAGGTTTCTTTTCGAACCTGAAACAAAATAGGTCAAATCCAAAGCAAGATTTCAACTTATATACATCAAGGAAGGATTCAATATCATGATCATCTCCATATCAAGACAAGGGGAAAAAAAAAAGCAAGATTCCAGATTAAAAACGATCAAATCCAGATCAAACTCAAAAAAATCATTTTTCCAGGCTCTGTTCTTCTCTATTCCTCTCTACTTTCTTCCCACCCAGGTGAGAAAATTAGCCAGTTTAAGTTCTATCTGTGTTATGTTCAGTGATATTCATTTTTTCGCTGTTTATTTTCATCTAATGTTGTTATAAGCTCCATCTGAACTGGAATTCAACGTTTGAATCTCTGGCAGTCGAATACAAGTGAGGTATTTGATGTCGATTTCTGAGTGTTGGATTTTTGGTCGTGACACGTGAATTAGTGGGCTTAGCCCAACACTTCGGCTTTGGGTAATAGGTTTGGTTTAGTGGGTTGGGATGCGAGGTCAATAGAGTTACATAACAGAAGTTTGTCCATCTCCTAGATGCTACCAATGGTTGTGTACACTTACTACCGATATAGGATATCTCCAACCATAGATCCTATAGGAAGGGATATGCATTACAAATAGGTCGGGGAAAATATACCAAGGGTTCGCCTCAGATTTGAAGTAATGGCTCAAGTACATTTAAGGAAACGAGGTTTGCTTCAGTTCCAAAAAGAGCTAACAAGTAAAAGAAAAGGGGATTTTCCTTGACTTACTTATGTTAGTCTAAACAGGATTCAAGGGTAGGTGGCCAGCATGCCAGTCCATGTTGTTGTTGCACCAGTCTTTAGTAGTAGGGCTGACATATAGGCTTTGTTCACCAGTTGTGTAATAACTCGAAATTTTTAATCTTTCAAATAGGAATGTCTAATTCATTTAATATTCAAATTTGATTAAAATATAACAAATTATAATAAAATCAATTGGTAATATAATTACTTGATTTTTATTAATGGACTTTTATTTGAATTTATAGGAATTTTCCACAGTTTATAAATTGGAATATTTAAATTATCATTTGACGTATTTTATAGTAAATGTTGGTGTTTTTGGAATTTTACAAAATTTAATAACCAGTGTGTTTTATAATTTTATTGTGATTGTGTCGCACAGTTGTGCACAATTATATTTTTATTTTTATCTTCCGCGGTCTATACACAAATGGAATATTGTGTAACAGAGTACCACGAAACTTCCTTTCCAATTTTTTGTCTATATAAAATCATATTCAAAATTTTCAAACTAGCATTAATTTTGATTTGCTTGGTTTGATGGGTGCCTTAAAGTTTTGATTTTTGTTAACTTATATTGGAAGTAAATGCTATGGTTTTGGGTTACAATTATATCATCATCGCTCTTCTTTTCATTTCACTTCTTTAGTTGAATTTTCTCCCTTCCTCTTTTTCCTTCCTAAATAAAGAAACATAAACTCCCTCAACCTTCAAAATTCACTATCTCCAATCTACCCAAAATTAGTCAAATCTCCCAACATCAAAGTTGTTCATTTCCTCCTCTAATATTTATTTTAAAATAGTTGCTCGAAGTTTCGTCGAACATGGTGGCGAGAATTGACTGAAAATAGTGAATGTCAAGAGGTGGTGAAAATTTAACAATCACAAAATGGAGATTGGAGGGTACGGTTGGGTTCGTATCGTCGAGTTAAGATTTTTGGAGGTGATTTCTAATTTTTAGTAGCCTAAGGTGGTCGTGGCAGGGATATGATCTTTTTTCGATCATCTAGATTTTTTTGCATTTGGGTGGTCAAGGGGAGGAATGGCGATGCTAAAAGCAATGTTGGGTGATACTGGAACTGTGGGAGGTGGTGGTGAGTGATTCGGTATTTGGAGTTGCTTGGACGAGGTTTAACTAGGGTTTTGTGACACTTGGTTTTTGGGTTAGGAAACGACAATGTAGACTAGAGAGGAAGGCACCAAGTTTGCCAAGCTGGGGCCTGAAGGCGAGGCGATGAGTGGGCTTTCCAATCGCATAGGCAGTAAGGGCTAAGTATGGTCGAGACTACATTGAAGATAGATGAACGAGGCAACTTCAATGACTTGGGTGCGCTTGTTGTTTGGATACATGGACGGAAGTTAAAGCGGGGGTTCGGAGTCATAGCAATGGAGTGCAATGGGACAAGCTCGAGAATTGGGATTTGCAAGTGGCGAAGGTTGGCGAATGGTGGTGTGGGGGAGGGGGAAGGGTGGAGGGGTGGGGGATAGTGGTGCTCGTGCATGTATGCCCTTCTTGTACAAGTGATTGAATCGATTTGAGGGAAATCAATTTTGGGAATTACGGGTTTGGGTTTGGGAGTGTTAGGCTAGGCTTGGCCCATTTTAATTGGTTGAGAACAAATTCTAGTTTATTTGTTAAATTTTATAAAGTAAGCGCTAACTTTAAAAAGTATGTCTCAATCGTTTTAAATACGTTGGACCCTTAGATTTTTGCATTAGACTTGTATTAACAAGTACTACGCTTTGGTATAAATGGTTGCTAGTTTTATTTTAGTATAAATTTATATAAAATAATTCCGACTATATATTATTATGATGAATTACATAATAACGTAGTTAATTAGTATTACTTCATTAACGACATTTGTTTAGCAAAATAAAACACAATTCTGCTACATTTAAACTAAACAATTTATTTCAGACATCTATTAGTATAATAAATCTTTGTTTGCTATTATATTAGTTTCGACATTTATTTATATCCCAGTTGATTAATTCTGGATAAGTGATGTGTTAACTAGTGATTGTTAATTATTGATTTTATTTACAGATATGCTTGCTTATGCAAATACCAGTAATATGACCTGAGAAGCTAAACAGAATTAAATGGTAGCTTGACTAAGTACCCTTGTGGTCGCCAAGCCTCTTTCTGAATACGTTTTTAAGTTAATTAATTATTATATTAATAATGTTTAACGATAATTAATTATTATATCAATGATGTTTTAAGTTGATTAATTATTATATTAGTGATGCTTTAAAGTTAATTAATTATTATATTAAAGATGTTTTAAGTTAAATAATAATTATATTAATGATGTTTTAAGCTAATTAATTATTATAATATTGATGTTTAAAGTTAATTAATTATTCTATTAAAGGTTTTTAAAGTTACTTAATTATTTTATTAATAATGTTTAATGATTAATCAATTTCTTGATGTTGTTTAGAAGTAATAAGTTAATTTATAAAAGGTGGTTATAATTAATAAATTTATTTTCAACAGTTGTCTAAAATGAAAAATTATTCGGTAAAAGGGAATTATTTTTAAACAAAAGATTTACAAAAAGGTATTTTATTCAATAAAAAGGATGTATAAAAATGGGGTTTATAAATTGGAAAGTGCCCTAGGAAATTAAAAAAGAAGTTTGGTTTATAAAACTTCGATTTTAAATGTATAGTATATGAAGATTTTGAAATATATATATTTGGCATCAAACTTCAAGGTAGGGAAATTTTACCTACCGTAAAACGGTAAGAATTTTGTCAAATCAAGGTTTAAGTGGTAATGATACCCCAATTTGAACGACTTCATTGTTATCTGAAGGATAGTTTGAGTTTAAAATCAATGACCAATGTTCGATATATCAAATATTATTTTCCGCATATAAATTGGAACACTAATGAAAATAAAATATGAAATTAATGGATAAATCATTCTTAATTATGGTGGTGTTGAAATATTCTTTCAATACTTAACACCAAAGGTTAAGTGGATTATGTTTATAGTAAACAATGTTTTGAATGACAATTTGTTTGATACATTTAATATGATTTTGAAATAGAAAATATTTCTTAATGTTTAGTGAATATATTTATACTATTGTATAATTATATGGAAAAGTTTTCAAGTATATGAAGTGAAATGGTTTGAGAATATGGGTGAGATAAGCATATGAATATTTTACAAAAAATTGAAATGATTTAATTAATGAAGATTAGTTAAAGAGGCTTAGTTGTTGCAATAAAATTAAATATATGATTGATTGTTTAGTTATTTGATATTTAGACAACCGGCTATCAAATCTTGGCCAAATATAACTCTGGAAAAATCTAGGAAAAAACTCAGGTGTTGTATGGCACAATTATCTTCGATGATGATGTACTGTGCGTATAAATCTCATTTTGTTCTGCTAGGACAAATGATAAGGATGCACTCAAATGATTAGGATGTTATCTCCCTTCTTATGCATTTTCTGGTTATTTCCAAAAGAACCGAGGTTGGGTATATCGAAAATAATTGATTTGGTTTTGCAGTTGTGTTTGGTAAACGGGGGAATGTAGTTATATGAGATGACTCAAAACCGTAACCACTCCAAAATGATATATGCATTCGATGCTTTGGAAGACATCTCAAAGATAGTGGAATCGAATTTGGAGTCCTTGAAAGTGTAAGGGTTACTTCTCCTGATCCTGAGGGTGATTACAAAATGCATGTAGTAGAAGTATTACCTTCAGTTTTCTTCACTCGTAGAACAAACTTGTATGGATGAATGCTAGCATTGCATTATTGCCTTGAGGGCAGTGTTAGCATCCCAAGTGTGAGACGACCCGACTTCCTAACTCCAGGAAATTACATCATCTTGAAGAAAGAAAGGGATAGAAGAAGAAAATAAAGAGAAAGTAAGAAACAACAACATCAGAGAACTCACAGCGGAATGAATGAAATATAATATATCACTTAATATATTACATAGTATCATATTACATCAAAGTACACAACATATACAATACATATTAGACTGTTATAAACATCTGTCTAACTATACAACTCAAGAACAACAGATACAGATACTAAACAAACACAGCGGAACCATAATATATCTACACGTGGAAGCCTCCTGCTCCATTACTCCTCCAGAATTCGTCAAGCTAACCCGAATCACTTGACTACTCATACATAATATGAGTACCCAAGAGTTTAATAAAACAGAAAATAAACACTCGGGTCAGACAGGGGTCTGGTGTGAGTAAATGGTTTAAAATTGCTTAACTTAGAAAAACCTTTGAAAAGAAAAGGTATCACGTAAGACTTACCACACATAAACATGGAAAAGTTTTTATCTTACGCTAACCAAAACATTTGATAGGAAATCCGATGATATTATAATAGTGTCTAGGGTTTTCAAGTAAATATGAAATAGCCGAAATTGTTACATCTATTAAATTCCAGCTACTAGCCACAAAAGTGGGTAATACAAACAGAACCGTAGGGTCTCGTAGGAAAAATGGGTTTCCATCAATGGCAGGGCTACTGGGGTACCGCCCGTCACGGTACGTGGCCTAGATCACCGTACCAAGGAGCCACCCTAACTCCCCTGCAACACAAGGCCGGGACCATTCCTTACTGAACAGTCCCGAACAAGACAACCCCGGCGGTTGTCCGGATTCAACCGCCCCACACAGCCGAATAAAAAGGACTTCTAGATAGGGGTAAATCTTGCTCTCCAGTGGGAGCTACCCACGAAGCCTTGCTGCACCTCCCCTGTTTTAGCCATTCCCGGTTGATGAGGCTTGAGGCTTGTAATGACCCGTAGATTTTATGGATTTAATTTGGTTAAATTAATAAGTTGTAATTAAATTTAGAAGAAAAATAAATTAAAAACCTACTTATAGTAATTCTAAGTTAATTCAAATGATTTTAAGTGGTGAAAAGAATTTTACCTATATATGAGTTGAATCTGAGGAATTTGAGGAAAATATTAAACTAATATAATGTAATAAATATTGTTAACAGTAAATGGAATATGATAATAAGAACAATTGCAAGTTTGTATTTATGGGCGAAACAATATTGATAGGTAATAATTGTTGTAGAGAATAAATTACAAATGTTATAAATTGTATAATGGTGACAGATATTGTTCGTTACCAATGCATTTAATTTATAGCGATTAAATGTAATTAATCATTGCCTTTTTGTAAGTTAAGAAGTAACTGAAAATTTTGAAGGAAAAATCAATAGAAAGGTTAACTATATGCATAAGATGGAAAGTTGAATAGAATTCTAGTAAATGATAATAATGGAAAACGTATACAATCAATGTAGGTAATTTGAAATTACAATGTTGTTGAAATGATTAAACGTTTCTTGTGATAATTAATAAATAACGAAAGGAGTAAGCGTATTTATTTAGAGTATTAGCTACTATTGGGTAGAGATTTAAGTAACAACGTTTAATGCAATGTTAGTAATGCCAATTTAAGTCAATAATAAGGAATTGGGAATCATATCTATGAAATGATAACGAGAATACAAGGTGATAAATGCCAATTAAGGGTAATAATTAATAAACTTAATGAAATCCCAATTTTGTATAAAATAATTTAAAAGTCAGGTTTGGCTACAATTTGAACATAAGTAAATTGAATTTGTAGTATGAAAATATATGCAAAAATTGATTTTTGTAATAAAAGATTTTGTATGTGACAAAAAGGTAACGGTAATGTTTATGGTAGGTTGCCTATTCATTTATTTAGATTTTTAGTTGGAATTGAAAATAAGTTTGTAATAAATGTAAATAAATGATACATTTATGTGAAATGTAACCAATGTAAATTTTATTTATAATATAGCAAAGGGTGGATTTAAGAAGTGAAATTGAAGAATTTGAAGCTAATTAATAATAGACATAGTAAAGATGGCAATCCAATCAAATACTTAGGAATAAAATTTATTGGAAGGTAACCTAATTTATAAATAAATGGTAAGTATTTAAGATATAATTCTATATTAATTGAAACTGATTGTAGATTTAGTGTAGTAATGTTAAGGCTAACTAAATTTGCTTTATAGATGGAATTTTAATCAAGGTGGATAGGTAACGAACTTAAAAATATAATTAAGAACTAATAGGTGGCAAATTAATATAGTTTGTATTATGTAAGTAAACTTTGGTAAATCAAATTCTACCAATCCAAAGCTAACGTTTTGTTAATATAGATTTAAGTATAGAGAGCAATATTTATTAATTTAATTGAAGTATTGCAAAATAAATGAGAATTTAACATCTAAATATTACGTTAATAGGAAGTAATTGTTCTACTTATCATTACATTCATTTAGCCCATTTTGAAACTTAATCAACTGAAATTAATAGGAGAGAGAATACTAATTGTAATAGGTGCAAATAAAAGCAGCTTATGTTTTGTGAAATATAAGAAAAGTTTTGATTCAAAAAAAAAAACATTTACATCAATAAAATGAATGTTTCATCTATGAATGTAGGTTTAATTTAATTTAAATAAAAATATAGAAAGATTGATTTTTAAAGAAAGAAATATATGTTTATTTGAACTGTGTTTAGCTTACAAACTAATTACAAGAATAGGAAAATAATCTATTTATTACTCTTATGTATAAATAATTTTTCTATTTTTTTTATGCATTTTAGTTGTCTGTTTTAAAATTTAATTTTGTGTGATTGCAATTAATGTAGTTCAAATATTTCAATTAAAAGAAAAGAAAACGGTGATTGCAATTAATAGATTTAATAAAAAAAACGCGCGTTTTATGGTAAACAAAAAGGGTGTTTTAATGGTAATTAGAGATCATTTTGGGAAAAACAAATCAAATGTTTTCATTTTTAAGGTAATTATAAAAAAATTATTATGCATAGACAAAAACCCGAATGCGTAGAAATTCGAATATTACTTGAGTTAATGAAGTTAATTTTGGTGTGTTTAGGGTTAACAAAATTCATTAAGCAAATAATTGTTTTGAAATTTGAATCCTAAAAGTATGTTTACAGTATAGAGTTAGTCTATTCATTCCCTTTCTAATAAATAATTACCTCTTTTTAATACCTTCTACTTTTAAAAAGGTTGTTCATATTTACTATATTTCAAAACCAAGTTTGTTCATATTTACTTTATTTCTTTCCATTCATTTTCCAACTTTATTTTCTGAAACGTCATTTCATTTATTTCTAATTAATAGCGGTCTCTCTTTCCAAATCTCTTTGATCCTAAACCTCAGTCTAACCTTATAAATAAGATATGACGCAAATGAAACCACAGCCTCCATTATAATCTTCTTCTTTATTTTCCTTTTTTTCCTTCAAATCTCCTTATTATCTCTGATTTTAATTTTTCCTTCCTCTTCAAATATACTTCTTTATCAAATTTTCTTCTATTTCAAACCTTCTTCTTTCTTTTCAAATCTAGATTTTCTCTTCCATTTTCAGTTTTTATTTTAATCATTTTCTTTTTCAATTCTTCTTTTTCAAATCCTTTTTTTTCCAAACCTTTTAAAAATGCATACATTCATATAATAAGGAGGAAAATTAAAGTAAATCGAAATAAAAGAAAAATTACGGAACAAAGTTAGCAATCAAGAAGAAGCATACGCGTTTTTCACGAGGGAAGAGTGCATGTGGCACGGTATTTTATTTTTGTTTAATTTTTGTTAATTTTGATTTCAATTAGTTGTAATAATCATAACTCGTACATACGGACTCCGTTTCACGCAATTTTTTTGTTAGGATCGAAATTAAATTCTAGATCTTTTGACACTGGTTTGGACAGATTTGGAGATAGTCGAATTTTTGGGTTTAAATCGGATTTGAATTCGATTTAAATTCAAAAGGTGAGTGTTTAAAACCCACTCACAACTACTAGAAGCTTTTATGTTTGTTAAATTAATTTTAGAAATGAATAGCAATTTATTTATGAGTATTTGGCATGTTTATTTCACTCATATTTGTTGAATTGCATTTATTAAGTTTAACTGTTAATTTAATTTATTTATTGCGTATTAATTGATAGTTAGAATTTATTTGTTTGCCTATAAACTGCTAGTTAACAGTTATATAGATTATTACTGAATATAAACTATTAGATTAATAGTTGTTAAATTTAATCTGAATAAAATTGCCAGTTATTATCTGTTATCTATTATCAAATTTAAATTGTTATTGATTGATATTGCTTGATGATTTTGATTGGATGATGGATGATGTTGATGGATGTTTATTGAATATCATAAAATTGCAAATTATCATGCATATTTCCTTTCATTCGGGATTGTGGTTTGAAATGATATATAACCGCAAAATTTTATATTTTTTTAAATTGCGGATTGAAATGATAAATATCCGTATCACTTGACCATAGGATAGAAAATTATATACAGGCACCGCGGTATATATATAACTATTTTAATGTGATTTCTATGGTTTGGATGGAATACGGTTTCTAATAATCTTAAATTTTATATTGTATAAATATTATTCTTCCATATATATACATATGAAGTTGAAATTTTTGAAATTAAAAGGTGTATAAAAATCTTTATTTAAAAATGGAAAAAATTAAGAAAATGGAGTTTAATAATTTATATCATATGTTTAAATGTTAAGTTTGGAAATTTTAAGATATGATATTTATAGTTGGATTTTTCCCAAAATAAATTGAAATGAATATTCTAGTATAATTTGAATTGGGAAAATATATATATTTTATTACTAGAAATTGAAGTCTTATTATTTATGTATTTTATGTGAATATTCAAGACTAATTAATAGAACAATTGATCTGTTGAAAGAATAAAATCCAATTTTAGTTTGAAATATTGTTACTCAAAATGGATATACGTATATATAAATAAATTGAAGTGGTTTTGGAACTTGAGAGAGATAATATAAATTTTGGTTTAGACTTTAATAAAGAAATGTATTTGTAAAGCCATGAGAACTATTTTCTTTACAAAGTAACATTTAAGTTAAACCATTTAATTCATATACCGTTGAATGTCCAAACCATTCAAGTTTTTTTTATAGAAGTTATGATTTTAAATTATGATTTTCAAAATACTATGCTTTGAAAATATTTGATTTTCAGACGATATGAAGTTAAAGCATTTTGATTTTGGAAAAGAATTATATTTGGGATAAGTGATAAAATATGGTTTTGGGTTTTGAAATGATATCGTATTCATGGTTATGAAATGGAATGTTTATTCTGATTTTTAAAGTATAACCTATTTTTAAATGACCGAGGTGTTATAATAACGATGGGTTGACAAAGAGACCGGGATCGGATATCTGACATACTCTCTGTCGATACCGAAAACCACTTTGACTAACCGTGTACGCGGTGGAGATTCCAGAATGAAGTAGGTGGTGGCAACGTTTCCTGTAAGGTAAATACGTGGACCCGACTCCCGTGAGTTGGCATAAGGTGGCTAAAACAGGAGCGATTCTCAGGCCAATGAGGTCATTCCTCTGATCGGACCCTCCTCTTCGATATTATACTTTGATTTTGGATTGATTCAGTGGCCACTTCTATATTTTGATTTTGGGGAGTTAGTCCGAGGTGGGCGGTAACTGCGGCTACGCGTTTCCACCAGCCTGGATAGCAATTGGTATATCTACCCTGGCATTGCCTAGTTGTGCCGTGTCACCTACCATACCGAGCCTTTACTACGAGTTTCTATTTGTGTCATACCTATGGAGTATCCTCTGGTAGCTTCCCGATCAGGAGGTATTACGGTACTGTATAGACTATTGGCATTATTTGTGTTAAGGGCTATATGGGTAACCCCTTAACGCTATTTAAAAGTAAGTTTATTTTATAAATAGACACTATTATAATAGCGCAATATACTACATAGTAAATAGTTTAACGGATCCTTAAGAGATGTAAATCCCGAACATCTCTTGAGTTACTGTACTCATATTTATTTCTGTTAATTTAACTCACATAAGATCTTTTAGTCTGACTCGAGTGTTTTTGTCTTTTCAAATTCGCTCGGGTCAGTCCGAGCGTTTCAGGATCGAAGACTTTAGCTTTGAAGGACGAAGACGAAGGAGTCGTATTATTATTATCTATAGTATTGCACCACACTCTAAATTTCCGCTGCATTGATTGTATTGGTATGTGTAACTCTGATATTCATTGTATAAGTAAAATACATATTTTGTAAACAGTTATCATGAACTGTATATTGATTATTATATTTTATCCTTCCGCTGTGAGATTCTATTTTGTTTTATTTCTTCTCTGTTTTTCTTATTTACCCCATAACAATCCGCCCTTGCGTATGCTTTGAATTGGCACGTGTGTCGGTTTAAAGTGTGCGAAAAGGCGAGATGTTACAAGGCTGCGATTACCTTTATAGAACACATCTATCTTAGAATGCTCATCGTCCACCTGACGATGTTTTGAAAGCATTCAATCCATACAAGTTCGTTCCGGGTTCGAACGAAACCGAAGGCACTATCTCGTTGCACTCATTTTGGAATCACCCTCAGAGTCAACGACCATAGCCCTTGCACTCTAATCTCCATATCAAATATATAAGCACTATTCCGTCAACTCATTACGGAATCACCCACAGAGTTATACTGACGTATAGCCCTTGCACCTCGAGCCTTCACTTGCTCCACTTGGATTAACGACCTAACGTTTAATTGGAATCAATGTGGTTTTCGGATTCCAAATATGGGAATCCGATCCCGGTCTCACCGAAACCAAAAGCCATTTTAATGTCCAAGTTGTACTTAAGGGTTTACTCAGTTAAACTTATATTCAGGAGGGTATATAAACATATAGATGAATCATATTATCATAATAGATAATTCCTAACAACATTCATCTCACAACAGCATATCACATAACAGAGATATCCAGTATCAACCCGTATCAACCAAATACCAAATATCAATCATCCAATATCAATCAATCAACCCATATTAACCAATCATCCAAACAGAATTGATTATATCTTAATCAATTGTATTATCATAATCCTTCTTCATTAATTATTATTCAAAATAAAAAAAATCATCTCTAATGATTTTCCTTAATTAATCTTCCTTGATTAATTATCTTTAATTACATTCAAGTAATTACCCTTATCCATATTCACTAATTAACCTTTAATTACTATCATTAATTACAATAACTAATGATCATTCACTGACTTCCATTAATTATCTAAAATTAATTGCATTAAACCTCAATTAATTATAATTAATTAATCACACTTAATTTAATGACTTATATTAATCATCCTTGATTAATATTATTAATCATATTAATTAATGATCCTTATTAATTAATAATTTACTTTAATTAAATAATTAACTTGGAGATAATAAACTCATTAATCATAATTAGTAATTAACAATTTGTAATTACTTATCTTAATCAATTAAATTCTTAATTAATTATATTAACCCTTTGATTAATTACTCCTAATTAATTAATCCTTAATCACTTCATTAAGTAATTATTAATCAATTAAATTAATAATTAATCCTTAATTAACTACCTTATTAATTAATTACAATTTTAATTATTTACACTTGGTAATTAATCTTAAATTAAATTCATTCATTAATTAATTTAATCACATAAATTAATTAACTAAATAATTAAGTAATTAACTCTTAATTACTTACATAAGTAATTATCTCTAATTACTTCCATTAATAAACCTTAATTACTTCTAAATTAATTACTTAACATATAATTCCATTATTAAATAATCTTTAATTCTTTAATTAATTAATTACTTTAAAATTAATTAACTTCAAAACTAATCAATTTCCTTAATTGATAACATTTAGTGATTATCCATTAACCACTTCCATTAATTACCTCCATGAGTAATTATCATTAGTTACTTCCATAAGTAATTATCATTCTTAATTGCATTTAAAAATTAACCATTAATTACTTCATTAAGTAATTACACTTAATTAATTCATAATTAAGTGATTATTTAAAATTAAATAATCAATCAACTAGTTATTTAAAATTAATTAAACAATTAATTAATTAACTTATTATATTTCAAAATCTTTAATTAATTAAGAAAACATCATTCTTAATTAAACTTTTACTTATTAATGAATCACATTTTAATTAAGTACCTTTAAGTTCATATCAAAATAAATTAATCATAATTATCTACATAGATAAATTATTCGAAATTAATCTAAATTTTAATAGCTTAAAAATAAACCTTTTCTATAGGTTTACAAAATTTATACCAATAACTTAATTGGAAAAAATAACATTTGGAAATAAATTCTAAAACTAAAAACATCTAATTTAAACTTATAAATTTCCGATAGAAATTTAAACTTAGTCTTTAAATCATTACTTAATAACTTGATTTAATATCTTAAAATGAAAACATTCTTTTTAAATTATATGTCAAAACACTTCTATATTTTTTTTACTAATTGAAATTCAAAATTCACTTAAATAATTAATTTCAAATTCAAACCCCTCAACATTTTAACTTTTGAAATTGAATTCAATTAATATTTTTTTTAAAAAATGATTAACTTCCTACTTACACAAAACAAGTTTTAACAACTAATTTCCTTTTAAATTAAACGCAAGTATTAACTGCAACTAAAACACTACAGGACCATGACAAACCACTCGAGTACGATCCCAGGATTCACTCGCGTCAACCTCGAAGCAACCAGCAAACAATCTTCTTCGAGTCATTCCTCCAGAAACACGAGTACTAACCCGAGACACTGTCATCTTCTCCAAACAGAATTTCAGTGCACCCATCAATGTGCACGGTGCACATACACCCCAACCTCCGGCCAACGACGATCATCACGACCAACGTCTATCACCACTTCACCCCTTGCGAGCCTGAATTCACTCCCAGAATCACAAATAAGCGCGCGACTCAAAACATCACCTTACGTTTGAAACTTCATGAAAAACGAATCACCAAAAACCCCCATAGCCACCGAACCCAACGTTGATGAACTTCGCCGATCAACCTGAAGATTCGCCACACCGAAATCATCATCTACCCCAAATACGAACACCTTCGATCAACTATCCAAGTCACAAGAATTTCCAAAGCCAGACCGAAACCCAAACAAAGTAAAACCCTAATATCTTCAAATTCGAACAAATCAATCATTAGAAAAAATCTTGAACAATTTTCCCATAATCAACAACACACAATCATGCCTCGACCACGATTTCAAATCAATTTACTTTGTGGATGATCGGCAGTTCACCAAAAACCCAAAAACCTTCAAACCCAAAATTCACACCAATACCTCAATTAACATTTACAATTTATATGCCTAAATTCGTGATTTACCATCATGATTAAATGCATGAAACTCATTTTTGAATTTAAGACAGTAATTTTTTTACAAAAAACTTGGTTTACTGTAATACTTTTGTTTATACATATCTGCTGTTCTAAAAATTATGGAGCTCTCTTTAAATCTTTATTTTCCCTTTACAAACAGATTTTGTTCATGCATACAAAACTAATATGGATCAAATTGGAAAAAGATTTGGATTTCTTGAAACAAAAGACACAGTCTTCTTCTTAATCAAACAGAGCGTAATCATCACATACACAGTCCAAGTTGTATATAGATATAACTATAAAATTAATTATAAAAACTAAATCAATTCACATGCAACAAGATCAGTATTCAACTTGATTGTTTTTAAAACCAATTTACTCACCTTATATTTTGCAGAACACAACACATAGAAAGTTTTGATTTCTTACAGTCTTTAACTTTTATTTAAAAAATACTTTGATGTTTGCTGGTAAAATCCTACTGCATGCCTTTGATTTGGTGATTTAAAAGTTGAAACTTGCAGGTTGAATTCATTTGCATATGCAGATTTGAAGAACTCCATTTAGTTGCAGTTAGATTGAAGTTGATTAGCATTTGCAGTTTTCCAGGTTTTAAATTTGCTTCAGATATTTATTTATTTTGTTTAAAATATTTCAAATTTGAAAAGAATAACAGGCTGCCATTGAATAGAGTTAAGAAGTGAAAACAAAGAAGAGAAATGTTTGAAAAAGAAAACAAATCTTCTTCTAAATACTTTTATTAAAATTTAAATAAGTATGCCACTTGTTATAAAGTTAAACAAGTGTCTCAACATGCTTTAAAAAGTTTACAAGTGTTATTAAAGTGGCCCATACGATTACATTTGTCTTAAGTATTTTTAAATTAATTTTTCATTTAATTTTAAATGAAAACATAAACTAACATATTAATTTACTAAGTAAACAAATACTTACATATATGTAAACAAGTTTACTTTTTAAAAGAAAATATTCTAAACTAATTATAATATAAATATAATCTTATACATGTATTTAAAATCTAAACAATATACCCAAACATTTATAATCATTTAAAATTTAAGCATTATAAAAGAAAACAAACAAAGCTTGTTTAAATCATTTTTAAACTATCTTATTTAAATTAACAATTATCCTATATTTTTGGAAACAAATTGAATTAATCTTTAAATTATCTTTTTGAAAAAATATTATGTTTTAAAACAAAGCTTCAATTACAATATTTATTCATATATAATTTATTAATAGATTAAGATTAAATTTCAAAAAAATTCCAAATTATAACATACACAAACATATATATTACAATTTGAAAATTTAACTTTATTTAAAACAAACGATATTTCTATTCACAATATATATCAATTATATATATTATAAACAGAATAAAATTTCATTAGCTTTTGGAAAAACAATTCTTATCAAATTTTGCTAGATTAAAAATTTATTAACCTTTAAAGATTACATTTACCAATTTAAACTAAAATTATAAAGAAAATTTATCAAACTAATTTAATTATTATTACAGATTATTAAATCGATATTGTCCAAAATTCAGGGTCGTTACAATCCTCCCCCCTTAAAAGAATTTCGTCCCCGAAATTTAAAAGCATAGGTAATTTAATAACCCAGCAAAGATTTTAATTCAATCAGCAAAGCATACTTATCATTCAGTTACTAACAACCAAAGAAATCGATCACACAAACAAACTTAACTAATTATCCTGACATACGTCAGAATAAAACTCTAATACTATTTTGAGTTTCCCAAGTAAAAAAAAAATCACCGGGAGAATCGCTCTACAGAAGCTAACAAACTACACTACCAAAATCCAGAGCTCCTCTTTTCCCCAGATCCATCAATCTGAACAGAACATCAGATTACACTGAACTGCAGATTCAACAATCAATGATGAATCGTACACGTACTCCCTCAGAGATACGTGAAACATAATTAATTCCAGATATCCAAACTGGCAATTCAATTTTATCCTATCAAAACACAGATAAGAAATCCCAAATACCTCAGAACTACCCATCCAATCTTATCCAATATTTGTTCTCTTAATCAGAGAATTCTTAACAACAAATGAAGTCTCCGACTTCGAATTCCAACTCCTTACCTCATATCTGTATATCTCAACAGACAATCCTGGGCTGCCAATCTCTTCCTGATCAGCTCATCCTATGCTGATACTTCCAGAAATAACTAGACCAAAGAAAACTAGCTTCTGGATCCTATTCAACAGAAAAGTCTTCCAAGATCCGTCGAAATCCAAAACACAAACTCTACTACTCACGCAATAGCAAACAGAACTTGCTTCCTTCCTTGCACATCAGCTACCTCGCTTCCGCTGCACAACTCTGATTCTGAAATAGATGGGAATACTGTTGATGAACACAAATACAAACTTATCCAATATATACCAGAAACTTTGTTCATCAAATCCATAAAAATCTGAGTGACTCATCTGGCTCAGTCACACATCCTTATAGCAGAAATCCAAACTCATAAACTAGATCTGGCCAATTCCAATTCCAAAAATAATTCCGAGCTGCTATACCAACTCTCCTTTCTCCAAGAACCATCCTACAACCAGGCTAGCTACCAAATCACTTCTGGAACCAAACAATATGGAGCTCAACTCCAGATGCAGACAACCTTCTGATTACCTCAGTAGCACCTACTTCCCATGAGAATCCTCAGCCTCAAACAAAAGAATGCTCAAAAAAAAATTCCAAACCAATCGCAAGTCACTTTTGCGATCCAACCTAATTCGAATTCCAAAGAAACTCCCTTACTTTACCAATTAGAACAGCTTAAAGCTTTTCCAAACAAGGTTAATTCTTCAAGATAACTTCCACCATCTGCTCGGACTGCTAAAAAGAAGAACCATAAAGATTTCTAAACCATCGGAGAAACGAGCACACTGCCTCTTCCAACTCTACCTCGACGATACTGCAAAGCTAAAAGACCTTCTCGTCAGCACACCGAACACTTCGAGATGAACTGCTACCACAACTATCCAAAGACTTCTAATCCAAATGCTTCTCGAAAACCAAAACCATCATCAAACCACACAACGGACCTCCGAGATGGCAGACAATCCAAAAGAAACTCGACTCCAAACCAAGCATCAACATCTCGTTCTCCTTAAAGGATGACAAATGAGACTATGCCAAAGCAAATAACTTATAGACCTTAGTCTCATATTCCAAAACAGCCAATCTCTTTGCTGAAGATCCAAACAACTTATACATAGATGAATCATCTCTGCGGCAGGTAAAGACTGCTCCTCAACCACTTCTAAAACTGCTTCAAGAGAAAACACCTTCAGAAAATATCCATGGATACTGCATCTCATCACGCAGTTACCAAGATATCATCACTTACTTTTGCACTTCCGACAGGTCCAAACGCAAGAATAATTCGCTCACCCGAGCGAAATCCAAACTTATTCTTCAAAGATAAACTCCGAATCTTGAATTTTTGTTTCCTTCGGATATCAGAGAAATCCTTATTCCAAACTACAAATCTCACTCGAGACGGTACTAGATCTACAGTCTCGACAAAAATATCCAACCTCAACATATGGACCTCTTCCATTAGTGGTAATCGTGTTACACGCACATACCACTACTCCATCTACCTCTAAGACTTATGTTGGAAAATTCGAACAGATAACCCAACAAATTAGGTATATATATAGTTATATATAAAAATTACAAGTACGCTCTCTCAAGAAAGACACCACTACAGAGCCTAGGTATTCACTCAGCCTAATGCTTTGATACCAAATGAGACGACCCGACTTTCTAACTCCAGAAAATCGCATCATCTTGAAGAAAGAAAGGGATAGAAGAAGAAAATAAAGAGAAAGAAAGAAACAACAACATCAGAGAACTCACAGCGGAACGAATGAAATATAATATATCACTTAATATATTACATAGTATCATATTACATCAGAGTACACAACATATACAATACATATTAGACAGTTATAAACATCTGTCTATCTATACAACTCAAGAACAACAGATACAGATACTAAACAAACACAACGGAACCATAATATATCTACACGTGGAAGCCTCCTGCTCCATTACTCCTCCAAAATTCGTCAAGCTAACCTGAATCACTTGACTACTCATACATAATATGAGTACCCAAGAGTTTAATAAAACAGAAAATAAATACTGGGGTCAAACAGGGGTCTGGTATGAGTAAACGGTTTAAAATTGCTTAACTTAGAAAAACCTTTGAAAAGAAAAAGTATCACGTAAGACTTCCCACACATAAACATGGAAAAGTTTTTATCTTACGCTAACCAAAACATTTGATAGGAATTCCGATGATATTATAATAGTGTCTAGGGTTTTCAAGTAAATATGAAATAGCCGAAATTGTTACATCTATTAAATTCCAGCTACTAGCCACAAAAGTGGGTAATACAAACAAAACCGTAGGGTCTTGTAGGAAAATGGGTTTCCATCAATGGCAGGGCTATTGGGGTACCGCCCGTCATAGTACATGGCCTAGATCACCGTACCGAGGAGCCACCCTAACTACCCTGCAACACAAGGCCAGGACCATTCCTTACTGAACAGTCCCGAACAAGACAACCCCGGTGGTTGTCCGGAATTCAACCGCCCCATACAGCCGAATAAAAAGGGACTTCTAGATAGGGGTAAATCTTGCTCTCTAGTGGGAGCTACCCACGAAGGCTTGCTGCACCTCCCCTGTTTTAGCCATTCCCGGTTGATGAGGCTTGAGGCTGCGATTACCTTTATAGAACACATCTATCTTAGAATGCTCATCGTCCACCTGACGATGTTTTGAAAGCATTCAATCCATACAAGTTCGTTCCGGTTCGAACGAAACCGAAGGCACTATCTCGTTGCACTCATTTTGGAATCACCCTCAAAGTCAACGGCCATAGCCCTTGCACTCTAATCTCCATCTCGAATTTATAAGCACTATTCCATCAACTAATTACGGAATCACCCATAGAGTTATACTGACGTATAGCCCTTACACCTCGAGTCTTCACTTGCTCCACTTGGATTAACGACGTAACGTTTAATTGGAATCGATGTGGTTTTCGGATTCCAAATATGGGAATCCGATCCCGGTCTCACCGAAACCAAACGCCATTTTAATGTCCAAGTTGTACTTAAGGGTTTAGTCAGTTAAACTTATATTCAGGAGGGTGTATAAACAGATAGATGAATCATATTATCATAATAGATAATTCCTAACAACATTCATCTCACAACAGCATATCACATGACAGAGATATCCAGTATCAACCCGTATCAACCAAACACCAAATATCAATCATCCAATATTAATCAATCAACCCATATTAACCAATCATCCAAACAGCATTGATTATCTCTTAATCAATTGTATTATCATAATCCTTCTTCATTAATTATTATTCCAAAAAAAAAATCATCTCTGATGATTTTCCTTAATTAATCTTCCTTGATTAATTATCTTTAATTACATTCAAGTAATTACCCTTATCCATATTCAGTAATTAACCTTTAATTACTATCATTAATTACAATAACTAATGATCATTCATTTACTTCCATTAGTTATCTAAAATTAATTGCATTGAACCTCAATTAATTATAATTAATTAATCACACTTAATTTAATGACTTATATTAATCATCCTTGATTAATATTATTAATCATATTAATTAATGATCCTTATTAATTAATAATTTACTTTAATTAAATAATTAACTTGGAGATAATAAACTCATTAATCATAATTAGTAATTAACAATTTGTAATTACTTATCTTAATCAGTTAAATTCTTAATTAATTATATTAACCCTTTGATTAATTACTCCTAATTAATTAATCCTTAATCACTTCATTAAGTAATTATTAATCAATTAAATTAATAATTAATCCTTAATTAACTA
Source organism: Allium cepa (assembly GCA_030765085.1). NCBI lineage: Eukaryota > Viridiplantae > Streptophyta > Magnoliopsida > Asparagales > Amaryllidaceae > Allium > Allium cepa. Next base: position 174,224,920 of record CM060938.1, read on the forward strand.
CCTTATTAATTAATTACAATTTTAATTAATTACACTTGGTAATTAATCTTAAATTAAATTCATTCATTAATTAATTTAATCACATAAATTAATGAACTAAATAATTAAGTAATTAACTCTTAATTACTTACATAAGTAATTATCTCTAATTATTTCCATTAATAAACCTTAATTACTTTTAAATTAATTACTTAACATATATTTCCATTATTAAATAATCTTTAATTCTTTAATTAATTAATTACTTCAAAATTAATTAACTTCTAAACAAATCAATTTCCTTAATTGATAACATTTAGTGATTATCCATTAATCACTAACACTAATTACCTCCATGAGTAATTATCATTAATTACTTCCACAAGTAATTATCATTCTTAATTGCATTCAAAAATTAACCATTAATTACTTCATTAAGTAATTACACTTAATTAATTCATAATTAAGTGATTATTTAAAATTAAATAATCAATTAACCATTTATTTAAAATTAATTAAACAATTAATTAATTAACTTATTATATTTCAAAATGTTTAATTAATTAAGAAAACATCATTCTTAATTAAACTTTTACTTATTAATGAATCACATCTTAATTAAGTACCTTTAAGTTCATGTTAACGTAAAAAGTCAGACGCTAACACCCCGATGCAAATAAAGACTGAATGAAGGCACTACCCGTTAACACGGGAATCAGAAAAAACAGTAATCCACTGAAAAAGCAGTTAGGGACACAGAGTTTATAGTGGTTCGGCTTATAATCAAGCCTACGTCCATTTCAATCCTTTTTTATTGCTTATATGATTACAATCCTTTACAATTTCCTTCAATTACAATTCACTTCAAAAGACAAGTAGCTAGAAAAACTTCGGTGCAAGAGAGTTCTCCGAATTCATGGTTGAATATGTTGAATCCCTGTTTGAAGTTGACTGAAGCTTCTTGTGAGTTTTGAATGTTGGAATAAGGCTCGGCTTGAAGATGGAAGAGTCTCGATGCTTTGAAGAAAATGATCGGAAAAGTCCTCCCCAAGTTGGTGATAGCGCTGTATTTATAGAGGAGTTTTCATGCCAGGTCGTAAGTAGTAACCGACCTAAAATAGGTCGTGGATCGTAGCCGACCTAAGATAGGTCATAGGTCGCGCTCCATCTCTCATGCATGGCTCACGGCTTAACTGGGATAAGCATGCTCTTCTGGATTCATATCACAAGTCCCAAGTCACGGACGAGTTAACAAGCCACGGCTTAAGTGACGCTGCATTGGATTTGTCTTCGTTTGCCTAGGTTGCTTACGACCTAACATAAGTCGTAAGTCGGTCGCGACTTAAGTGTGGCTGTTTTGAGTTTTTCCTGTCTTGAGTTGCTGGGTCGGTAACCCCTTTAAGTCGTTAGGTCGGTAACCTTTTAAGTCGTTAGGTCGTAACCTTTTAAGTCGTTAGGTCGTCCCATTCTTTTAGGCAGTTAGGTCGCCCACCTTTAGCACGTTAAGTCGTGGACCCACGGGTCACTGAACTCATTAGGTCGCAAACCTCTTTAAGTAATTAGGTCGTTGAACAGTTAGGTCGCCCCACATCTTAAGTCGTTAGGTCGTACCCTTTTAAGTCGTTAGGTCGTAACCTTTTAAGCCGTTAGGTCGTAACCCTTTAAGTCGTTAGGTCGTAACCTTTTAAGCCGTTAGGTCGTAACCTTTTAAGTCGCTGAGTCAAAATCAAAGCGGAGTTAACATTTTCCCCTCGAAGTACACACCTAATGGTTAGGTCTTGTGCTTCGTATCTTTTAACCCGTCCCCCCTGGGTCGCTAGGTCATGTGAGACCTAAAGGTTAGGTCGTAGGTGCCGCTTCAGGTTTCCCCACTGTAACGTATAAGTCATTCATCCTCTTCTTTCTTATCATTACCTACTTCCTCATTCGATTCTTCCATTAACATTTTCCCAAGCTCCCAAAGGCGATCTCAATCCAACCAATCACCGATTATCCTTGATATTACATCGCGTTAGTGAACCTGCTCTTTTCTCGGTCCTTTATCATCATTGATTCATGAATTCCATTTTTTCTTCAATCTTAACCCACCTCCTTACGCAATGTTTCATCGCGAATCTCGTTACATCAACAGCTGATGAACTTGAGTTGGCTCGATTTGGCTTTGAACGATTGAGGAGACGATGGCGATGGGTTGCGATGCTTCAGGCCAACTGATTTTTGATTTGCGTTAGAATGGCAGGGCATTGAGTTTGTGGTGATTTCGAATTAGTTTTTGGATGATTCGAAAGCATGAGAAAATGAGGGCTTCTGTTGATGGAGAGGCTAACGGGTTAACGGGTCAAAAGGATGACGAGTTACCGATTAGATTGGAGGTTTGTCGGTTGAGTGAAGTAAGGCATTAGCTTGGACACGACCCAGCAATTTTGGGCGACCTATAAATCTTCGACCTATAAGCCTTCGCGACCTATAAACCTTCGAAATATAAACCTTCGCGACCTATAAACCTTCGACCTATTGACCTTCGCGACTTAACTTTTGACCGACCTAACTAGACGCGACATAAACCTTGAGTCGCGGCCGAGCTAGGACTTAGAGAAATTCACGTCACTTTGAACTGAAGCCTTTTCTTCTTAGTATGCCTCACGATTTAAAGGACTAATGACTTAAAGAACCAACGACTTAACTTAACTCGCAAGAAATCTTTTAGGTCGTGGACGATTTAGAACTTGGATGCTCAACTCGAATTCGCACTTAGAAGCATAATCTCAACTTGAGTGCTTAACTTGAACTACCGGATTGAAATGCCTAAACTCTGAATTGCTTGAACTTTGAATTGCCAAGACAACTTGCATGACTTTGCTATGCTCTCTTAACAGATTATACCAAATTCGATGCTAATAACCTGTTAAATATAACATTTGCAGAAAACTAGGGCGAATATACTTCCACTGATCGCCCACATCAAATGACAGATTAGTCGATAAAATATAATCAACTTAAAGAAATCGTATGAAATGCTGCAAATCAACGAATTCAAGTGAAGTAGTAAAGCGATATTAATCAACTAGAGCTGATTTTTTGCATCAATACTGCACTTGTATTCGGACAAGTCCTGAAATTTTTCATGTTTATTAATTTAATTTCAGTCATGTTTGCTTGTCACTCTACTAGTTTTGCACAACACTTCACACATTTAGGAAACGTGCACCTTCATATTTGAATATCTGGCTGTTTATTTAGAATGGCTTCTCATCAAGAAGAAGGAGCAGTACCAACTGGAGAGGCCCTCCCGATGGCTGGTCCACTGGTCAACCCACCAGAAAGAACTCCTACCACCCTGAGTTACCGGGTGTTTAACCAGTTACGCATCTAATTTGGGATTGTAGAAGCAGATGCTATTCTCCCTGGGCCAAATGATTATGCTGACAGTCCTCCCTTTGGGTTTGTTGCCGTTAACCGCCAAATGTGCCTTTGTGGAGCCATTCCTCCTTTCAACAGTTTTCTCCAACAAATCCTTCGCCGATTGGCTATTTCTCCTTTTCAATTGCACCCCAACGGCTATGCCATATTGATGGGATTATGCGTTCTCTTCAGAAGGACGCTTGATCGCCTCCCAAGCTTTTGAAGAAATTTTCTATTTGTGCACATTTGCGAGAAACAAAGACCATCCTTCCATTATATATGCGAGGAGCGTCAGGAAACGCAAGCTTATCACCGATCTCCCTGATAGCGCTCATGGTTTCCTAAACCAGTTCTTTTTTGTCTGTTGCCTCTAGGGATTCTACGCTATCTGGAGAGTAGGGGGTAAGCTTACTTATCCCCATTCTTTCCTCTTCTGAGCTTTGCGAGATCCAAATTACTAAATGTTAACCTCGCTTTCTACTTTTGCAGTCCTTCCTCCTCTTTGTAGAGATCCAAGCCACAAGCAGACTTTTGAGAGGCTTAACGCTGTGGCGGCTGAGGAGAGAAGTATCAAGTTTTTGCTAAGAGACGAGTTCCTTCATCAATTCGGACTCTTACACCCTTCTCGCTCTACTCAGCCTTACGAAGTTCCTGATTCTCCGGCCGAGGCACCGGATGCCCCAGTTTCTATTGAGGAGCCTACACTGAAAGATCCTGCTCCTGAAGTTTCTCTGGTGAAATGCTCTACTTCTACTGATGTCGCGGGGTCATCTGGCAAATTTGCACTTGCCCCGGTCATTGAAGAAGAAGAGCCTCGAGAATCCCCCCAACATTTAGGGAAGTCCGGTGACGGTGAAGCCAGGAAAACAAGTCCTGCCAAGCAGAGCGGGGACGACACTTTTGAAGGGTTGAGCGACCTGTTTATCACCTCACAGGAACTCTTCAAAGACGATCCTGTTGCCACTAGGGTTTCCTCTTCAGTGGTTGAAGCAACTTCTGTTTTGCAACAGATCCCGTCGACTCAAGAGTTGATGTTAGCTACTACACCCATCATTCCGTCACAACCAAGGAGTGGTTTGTAGTTCAACGCGCGTAGTCTACACGTTGCACACACTTAGGATTTTTTAGTACTTATATGCACTTAACTCCTTGCAATTTGAAGATTCTCAAGTTATGCTTTTTTTTAATTTCAGGTTCTCCAATGGGGCGAAGTGGCTCGTATTATGATGACTTTAAGCAGTATGGAAGGCGCAATCAATATGATTACAGGCGCTATCTTCCCCCTCATAGGGAAACTGATGAAGAGAGGGCTGCTCGAAAAGCTCAGGAGAGAAGAACATACGAAGAACGGTACGGGAGAGGGGATGAACGTCACGACTCTTCCCACAGAGAGGGTGATTCCCTCAAATGAAAATCCCATGATGACAAAGGAAAGAGCCATGCTGCCGAAGATTCAAGCAAACGGACCAAGCACGGTGAAGAGTCATCATCTGACATTCTTAAAGAGCCCATTGCTTTGGTGCCTCCTCAATCTCCCGCTCTCGCTCGTACCGACATTCAGACGATCATTGGCAGGCCCTCATATCAGGTTAGACCAGGCCCAGCCACTCTTCAAAGCCGATTTCCAAACTGGTGCTTGAAGGGAGTTCGCTTTGATCTTGATCTGGTTCCAATCGACAAACCAGCCATGTTGCGAAATCTTGATGCTGTGAAGCTTGATATTGAGAGAATGTCGAATTGGCAGAAACTTGTTGACGAACTCCAGAGAGTGAATCGCGCGAACCTTGAGGCTATGTTGACCATGGAGAACGATAAATCCGAATGGCAAAAGACTCTTGATCAACATGATGCAGAGATGAGGAGCATCGCCGCTTATAATGAAAAGCTTGAAGCGGAAGTTGGAAAACTTAAAGAGGAGCTTGCTACTTCCTCCACTTCCTACTCTCAAAGGGAAAGTGTGCTTCAGCAACAAGTGCGGGATGCTCATGCTAGCCAATGAGAGGCCGAAGATGAACTCAAGTGGCAGGAAAAGGTTATAGAAGATTATCGCGTTGAAGTTGCACAGTTGCGACAGCAGACCAGCTCCCAGAACCTCGAAATTGAGACATTAAAAACTCGACTTGCTATAGTTGAGAAAGAGCGCGATGAGGCTATTGCCGGTAAAATTGCAGCTGAAGAAGCTCATCAAGCCACTAAAGCCGATATCAGTTCGACATTATTTGACTTCTACTTGCAAAGTGTCCTAGGGCGTGGCAGTCTCGCATTTTTGGGCCCCAAATACGAAATCACTTTGGCTGAAGTATGGGAAGCTGCGCTTGATATGCTCAAAGATGCTGGGTATGCCGAAGAAGAACTCGAGGCACATTATCTGGATGACGGAGCTCGTGCAGCCCTTGCCAGAGGAAAAGAGCAGCTCGCTAGAGAGCGTGCTGGGACGATGAGAGAGGAGCATCCAGAGAAAGAAGCACCATTAATTGCCCCTGTCCCTCCTCCAATTTCAGCCGACGTTGATATCATAGGCTCCGGTTCCCATTCTCCGTCCCCTGCTAAAGTCATAACTGAGATTACAAGTGCACAGGGTGGAGATGAAGGCGAAGAAAGCACTGAAGCACAAGCTTATGAAGTCGACATTAGGAAGCCCACTTCGCCAGGTATTATTAACGTCGAACCAGGTCAAGCGGATTACTCATTTGCTTTGGCCGAGCTTGATGAAATTCTTGCTTATTACTTAAGACTTGATGAGCCGTTATCTCCTCACTTCGCGGGAGATACTAATATTTTTTGCTTTTCTTCTGTAGCGAAAACGCCTAGTGTCATAGAAACTTCTCCTCCTCCAGTTGTTCCTCCTCCATCCCTTCAAATCACTCCTACTTCCCAGTCGGGATCGCAGGAAGAATTAATAGGAGCCCTTCAAGACTTGGACAATCCAACCGCTTCGCAGGAGCAGAAGGCCGAAGGACTTGAAGGAGGCGAAGAATCTCCGGAGCGAACCCTTTCTGATGACATAAAATTGTCTGCTCTTGTCACTCCGGGGAGTGAGTCTTCTTCAAAGAGGAGGAGGAAGCATACAACTTCAAAGAAGAAAGGGAGAAGCATTTCTGTTACCGAAAAGGAAACGAAAGTTGATCCAGCACTAGCTCTCTCTCCTTCTCCCCCAACTCTCCCAAGCCGGCCTGAAAAATTGCCTATTAAGCCAGGTGAAGGCTCTAAAGGTGGTGGGAGAAAGAAGTGATGAGTCCCGCTTTCCCTTCTTTGCTTTACTTTTTTGCTTTTTTGCATGTATATAAGCCTGTGTTGACTGAAGATTGTGCGGGTACCAGTCCCCGCTTTCTTTTACTTTGAAACCTGCATATGTATAAAATTCTCATAGTATGGAATAAAATGGTTCTTTTACTTATACAAATTTGTGTCTGTATTTGAGAACGCTTTTACTTTCTGTTTTTATGTAAGTTTCTTTATCCTCTTTATGTGAGGTTGCAGTAAACCTATGGTATGTTTATTGAGGATTGTCTTCATTTTGGTGATGACTATACTGTATTGCCCCCATACCATAGGTTTATTGCAATCTTTTTTCATATTGGCAAAGTTTTGGAGAACAACTCTTCTATTTCAAGAAGACTTGTACTCTTCCTTTAGAGAACAACTCATCCATTTGAAGGAAGTTTGCATTTGTACTTTATAGGATAATATTTTCGTTTCAAGAAAATATTTTTCTAGCTTAGTAGAATGCACTTCATATTGGAGGAGTTTTCTCCTTCTTTTTTTTTGTTGCAAAGTTTTTACACTTAACTTTTTGAAAAAAGTCACTTTTGCTTTGGCAAGTGAATTTCACTTCATAGTGCAGTGGGCCTTTGGAAAAAGGGGTTTCAACCTACTTGAGCCTCTGAAGAGATTTTTTTATTGTGCCTCTGGGAAGAGGTCTTTTTGTTTGGTTGCGCCTCTGGGAAGAGGTCTTTTTGTTTGATTGTGCCTCTGGGAAGAGGTCTTTTTGTTTCTGCCTCTTGGGAGAGGCTTTTATCTTTTCCCTGTTCGCTGGAAAGCGGGCCTCCGAAGAGGGCTTTTCACATTTTGACTCGTGTGAAGTTTTATTTCAGATCACGGTGAAATGTGTGCCTCTGAGTAGTGCTTTTGCCTGGAAGTTTGGAGCTTCTTTCTCTTAGTTGGATGGATTCACGGGGCGGACACAAAGTGTTCTGTGCCACCGATCAGTCCGCAACTTTATGTCGAGAAATAACTCTCTTTTTCTGGCGAGGCCCGCTCGAGGTCTTTTAGCATTTCAACTATGGTGAAATGGGCCTCCGAAGAGGGCTTTTCACATTCCAGCACTTGTGAAGTTTTATTTCAAATCTCGGTGGAATGCGTGCCTCCGAGTCTACCTGGAAGTTTCTTCCTCATGGTTGGCTAGATTCACGGGGCGGACGCAAGTTACTTGGACACTTGTCTTCCACTTGGGGAGGTGCCTCCGATCATTGTATGGATTCACGGGGCGGACGCAAGTTACTTGGACGCTTGTCTGCGCAAACTGTCTCAGTTAGTGAACAAGCGCCTTGCCTTCCAGTCGGGAAGGTGCTCCCGGTCATTCCATACCAATCTTTTTTGTTGAGAAAGTCTTCTGGCATGCCCCGTTTGAGGTCTTTATCCTCCGAAGAGTTGTGCCTCCGAAGAGGGCTTGTGCCTCCGAAGAGGTCTTTTGATGTTTGATGCTTGCTTGCCCATGTCTCTTTGCCATCTATTCATATCGGCGATCCCCGTTATCTTTTCCTAATACCATTCCCTTTTTATTTGCCAACAATTTCCCTTATCCAAAGAAATATACTTCATAGTTAAGCGAGTTGGTGGTGGCAGACACAGGCTATTTAACTGGATGCTCATTTGTACAAACATTCACAGTTAGTTAGCAATGGCCCACTTCCAGCCGAATCGTTAACTTTTGTTCGAAGCACTTCTTTCGTAGGATTTGAGTATGGAAATTTTGAACGGCTTAGCGTTTGTTTGTCGGGTGATATGAAGGATTGCTTGGTCTTGTGATGGGTAAGCTTTGTTTTTATGGCCTGCATTATTAAATCGACATTTTAGTAATACAATTGACGTATTTTATATATCGAAATAAAGCAAAGCAGTCTATAATAGTAAAGAACACAAGATGTATAGTGGTTCAGCCAAGAACTGGGCCAACATCCACTTTATAGTTCTTATTATTCACTTGCACTGACTTTACAATGGCTTTCAATACAAGAATCATACATTCATCATTCTTTTACAATATTTCATTAAAGCCTTTAAGTAAAATATGGGCGCAAATGATTGCTGTTCCAAGCTCTTGGAATTGGGTCTCCTTCGACAGTTACAAGTTTGAATGTGCCATCGAGAAGTTTTTGGCCTATAACATACAGCCCTACCCAGTTCGGTCCAAGCACTCCTGTAGGTGTCATAATTCTTTTTAAGATTAGATCCCCAACTTCAAAGCTGCGTCGACGAACTTTGGAATTGAAGTGCCTGGCTATTCTTTGCTTGAGCTGCAATTCCGATCTCAGCTTCTTCCCTTTTTTCATCAAGGAAGTCAAGGGCTTCAAGTTGTAGATTTTCATTTTCGGCTTGATTGAAATGGATTCTTCTTTGTGAAGGGATCTCTATTTCTACCGGAATCATTGCCTCTGATCCATATGCCAATGAAAATGGAATGTGCCCCGTCGCAGTTTTATGTGTAGTTCTATATGCCCATAGTGCTAGCGGAAGTTTATCGACCCAACTACCTTTTGCTTTTTCCAGCTGTTTTTTGATGGTTGATTTGATAATTTTGTTTACTGCTTCCACTTGCCCGTTTGCCTGCGGATGAGCCACTGCTGAGAAACTTTTCTGAATCTTGAATTTTTTGCAAAAATCTTGGAACTCTTTACTTTCAAATTGGGTTCCATTGTCTGTGATTATATTTTGAGGCACTCCATACCTACAAATGATATTCTTAGTTACAAGGTTTATCATTTTCTTAGAGGTAATAGTAGCTAAGGGTTCAGATTCAGCCTATTTAGTAAAATAATCTACAGCAACAATAGCGTATCTGATTTCGGATTTTGCAGTTGGCAGAGGCTCGATGAGATCCATTCCCCAAATAGCAAATGGCCACGGACTGACCTTCTGTGTTATCTCAGTGGAAGGTGCTCTTGGGATTTTTGCAAATCTATGGCATCAGTCATATTTTCGGGCGTAACTCGCGGCATCACGATTAATATCCGGCCAAAAATATCCATAACGGAGAATTTTCTTTGCTAAAGTTTGACCTCCTGAATGGTCTCCACACTCTCCTCCGTGTACCTCAGTTAGAATTGTTCCAGCTTCTTCCTTGGTCACGCATCGGAATAATGGCATTGAGAATCCCCGCCTATACAATCGGCCATCTTGAATTACAAATCTGGATGCTTTTCTTAACAACTTCTGCCGTTCTCTTGGGTTTTCTGGTAGAGAACCGTCGCGCAGGTATTCCAATATCGGAGTCATCCATGATTCTCGCTCCTGTGATACAGTCATGATCCAGTCAATATTCATTTCATCAATGCTTGGAGTTGACAGGACTTCCACAGGAACTAATCCCAATAATTGAGCTTCACCAGTGCTTGCATACTTTGCGAGGGAATATGCCTTCATGTTTTCTTCCCGAGGTATATGGTTTATCGTATAATGGTCCAGGTCCTCAAGAAGCTCCCAGGCTCTTGACAAGTAAGCGGGCAGATTTCCTTCTTTGGTTTGAAACTCTTTCTTGACTTGACACACAATAAGCTGTGAATCATTGAAGATTTGCAATGCCTTGATGTTCAGTTCTTTAGCAATCTTCAGGCCAACAACGAGAGCTTCATACTCTGCCTCATTATTAGTCGAAGGAAATTCTAATCTTAATGCATAACACAGTGACCGTCCTTCAGCGGTTTCAAGCACAACCCCAGCCCTGGAACAGTAATCGTTTCTTGCGCCATCGACATACAATTTCCATAGAATTGGGGAAATATCGGCTACCACCTCCTCGCTATCACCTTTGTCTGTACATTCCGCGATGAAGTCTGCCAAAGCTTGTCCATTGATTGCTTTCCGGGGATGATACGTGATGTCATATTGACTGAGCTCAATATTCCACTTCAAAAGACGACCCTAGGTCTCAGGACGAAACATGACTTGCTTCAAGGGCTGATCGGTGAGGACCTTGATGGGATGAGCTTGGAAATATGGACTCAATTTTCTTGATGAAATCAGTAGACAATAAGCGAGCTTTTCCAACTTTGAATAGTTCAATTCTGCCCCAGTGAGTCTCTTGCTGATGTAGTAGACCGGGCACTGAATTTTTGCATCCTCCCGTACCAAAGCTGCACTGAGGGCATGAGACGAGATTGCCAAATATACAAAAAGATCTTCACCATTGTCAGGCTTAGAAAGTATAGGAGGCGTTTCCATATGACGAATCAGCTCATCGAAAGCTTTCTGGCACTCAGGAGTCCAGTCAAAGTTTTGTCTCCCTTTCTTTAGAGCATCAAAGAATGGAATGCATTTATCAGTAGCTTTGGAAATGAACCGACTCAAGGCAGCCACTTTTCCATTGAGACTTTGCAATTCCTTCTTCGTTCTAGGAGCTTTGACTTCTCTTAAGGCAGTTATCTGAGCAGGATTAGCTTCAATGCCCCTTGCACTTACAATGAAATCCAGAAACTTTCCAGATTCTACCCCAAATGAACACTTCAAAGGATTCAGCTTCATACCGTACTTTCGGAGGATCGAAAACATCTCTTACAAGTGATCCAAGTGGTCCACTGCTTTCTTTGACTTTACCAGCATATCATCGACATAAACTTCCATAGTCTTGCCAATATGTGGTTTAAACAAGGCATTAACAGGTCTTTGGTAAGTTGCCCCCGCATTCTTAAGTCCGAAAGGCATGACTCTGTAGCAGTACAGACCAACATCGGTGATAAAGCTTGTGTCCTCCTGGTCTGTGTAACGACCCAACTTCCATACTCCAGGAAGTTGCATCGCTAAGAAGAAAGAAAGGGATAGAAGAAGAAAAGAAAGAGAAAGAAGAACACAAACAACATCAGAATCTCACAGCGGAACGAATAAAATATAATATATCACATAATACTTTACATAGTATCATATACATCAGAGTTTTACAGCCAATACAACACATACTAGACAGTTATAAACATTTGTCTAGTTATACAACTCTAAACAGTACAAGGAATAACTCAGAGAGACGACTCAGAGATACCAACACAGCGGAAAATAGATAACTACAACGCAGAAGCCTCCTGCTCCATTTGCTCCTCCATAACTCGTCAAAGCAATCCTGAATCACTTGACTACTCATACATAATATGAGTACCCAAGAGTTTAATAAAACAGAAAATAAACACTCGGGTCAGACAGGGGTCTGGTGTGAGTAAATAGTTTAAAAGTTGCTTAACTTTAGAAAATCCTTTGAAAACAAAAGGTATCACGTAAGACTTCCCACACATAAACATGGAAAAGTTTTTACCTTACGCTAACCAAAACATTTGATAGGAAATCCAGTGATATTATAATAGTGTCTAGGGTTTTCAAGTAAATAAGAAATAGCCGAAATTGTTACATTCATTAAATTCCGGCTACTAGCCACAAAAGTGGGTAATACAAACAAAACCGTAGAGTCTCGTAGGGAAAATGGGTTTCCAACAATGGCAGGGCCACTGGGGTACCGCCCGTCACAGTACGTGGCCTAGATCACAGTACCGAGGATTACTCCCTTCATCCCCTGCAACACAAGGCCGGAACCATCCCTTACTGGACAGTCCCGAACAAGACAACCCCGCAGTTGGCCGCGACCCAACTGCCCACACAGCCGAAAAAAAAGGGACCTCTAGACAGGGGAAAATCTTGCTCTCCAGTGGGAGCTACCCACGAAGCCTTGCTGCACCTCCCCTGTTTTAGCCATTCCCGGTTGATGAGGCTTGAGGTTACGATTACCTTTATAGAACACATCTATCTTAGAATGCTCATCGTCCACCTGACGATGTGCTGAAAGCATTCAATCCATACAAGTTCGTTCCGGGTTCGAACGAAACCGAAGGCACTATCTCGTTGCACTCATTATTGGAATCACCCTCAGAGTCAACGACCATAGCCCTTGCACTCTGATTCACCATCTCGAATCTATAAGCACTATTCCGTCAAACTCATTACGGAATCACCCACAGAGTTATACTGACGTATAGCCCTTACACCTCGAGTCTTCACTTGCTCCACTTGGATTAACGACCTAACGTTTAATTGGAATCGATGTGGTTTTCGGATATCCAAATATGGAAACCCGATCCCGGTCTCACCGAAACCAAACGCCATTTTAATGTCCAAGTTATACTTAAGGGTTTTAAACAATTAACTCATTTTATTTTATCTATTTCACACAGATAGATAAACTACATATATCATAACAGATAACTCATAACATTATCACAACAGATAATCATCACAACAGTCAATCATCACAACAACAACCATCACAACCAAATAATCAATCATACTATACTAAGCATCCATATCCTATAGATACACTCATCTCATTTCTGAGATCACAATCATCCAAAGGTATATCAATATCATTCAAAAGCAATGATATATTATCCATCATTTATAATTAATTTAAAATGAATTAAATTAATTACTTCTATCCTTAATTAATTTTAAAATAAATTAAATTAATTACTCACCTATAAATCCTGCTTACAAATCTATGGATTAATCAACCTAGTTAATTAATCATTCATTAAGTATTCAACTTGATTGAACATCTATGATTAATCATTTACTAATTACAATAAGTAATTAGTCTTTAATTAATTTTATAAAATTAATTAACCTTAATCATAAGTGATTAACTTTTAATTACTTAATTTATTAATTAACTATAATTAATTACATTCACCCTTAATTAATTACAATTAATTAATCACTTAATTAATTAATTAATATTCAATTAAACAATGCCTTAATTACATCATTAATTATAATAATTAATGATCTCTAATTAATATTTAAATTGATTACTCAATTAAAAATTAATTACATTTAGTAATAAATCAAAATACATTTATTAATCACCTTGATTAATATTTAAATCCAGTAATTAACTACCCTTAATCACTTCCTTAATAAATTAATTATCCAATAATTAATTATCTATATAAATTAATCCTTGATTAATTACAAAAGTAATTATCCAAATTACTTTTAAATAAATCACCTTTCCTTAATTACATTCCAGTAATTATCAATTACAACTTCTCTAAGTAATCCTGCTCTATAAATTACATTAAGTAATTATTATCATTTAATTATTAAATTATTACTTAAATTAATTGAACTAAATTAATTAATTTAACAAAGCACATTATCATAATTAATTACAACATGTAATTAATCCCTTAATTACTTTTATAGAGTAATTATATTTAACCAATTACAATTAATTATCTTCAATTAATTAATCTAATTAATCCATCAAAATTAATTATATTAATTAATTATCAATTAATTATCCTTAGATAATTAACAACATTTTCATTAATTCCTTACTTAAGAAAATTATCTTAGATTAATTATTCATAAATCATCTTTAATTATAAATTAATTCAAGTTATAAATTAAAATCTAATAAATAAGTAAATACTTAATTATTTCCAAAATAACTCATTTACTTATTTATAACTTAATTAATATTCAAAATGTATTTAAATAATACATTTCTAAAATTTAATTCAACTTTCAATTTAAAGTTAACATATCATAATTTTATTTAATACTTAAAAGAAGAAATCTTTTAAATTTAAACCTTTGTTTGGAATCAAATTCATATTTGAATTCTACTTAATAACATTTTTGTTCAATATTTAAAACTTTTCAAACTGATTTGAATTAAAACAGGTTTTAAAGTAAAAACTGAAATCATATTTGAATTTGATTTCAAACCCAATTTTAAATCTTGCTTATCATTCAAATGTTTCATTTTGAATTCAAAGTATTCCTGAATCTGATTCAAATTCAAACCTGAATTTGAATCTTAATTTTAAACATTGAATTCCTTTAAAATTTTAAAAGGAAACAAAACTGCATTTAACTAAAATCTGGATTCAAAACTTGATTCTACACTTACACTGTTTTTTTCCAGATTTGAATTTAAACTTAATTCCAATTCAAACCTAGATTTGAATCTTGTTTTTAAATATTGAATCCACCTTTAAATTTTTAAAAGAACAAAACTGTTTTTAAGTCAAAACTAGATTCAAAGAACCCTGAAACAAAATTACACTCTTTCCAAATTTAAATTTAAAACTAACTTAAATTTAAATTCATCATTTAAACTTTTTATATCCATATACTTACTTGAATTCAATTCAACTTACTTGAATTTAATCAATGCTTTAAAAATGTTGAGTTTCCAGATTTTTTTTTTTTAAAAAAACAACTCTCAGATCTACACTATTTTCACACTTTTCAAATTTAAGTTTAAATCTTACTTTATATTTGAATTCTTCAATTTAAACTTTGGAATTCATATCTTACTTGAATTTAAACCACCTACACTTTGAATTAAATCATTTGCTTGTAAACATTTTAAATTTCCAGATTTTTAAAAAAAAACACAACTCAGGTTTACAGCCTGCACAACTAACCCGAGACATCAATAATTTACTTCGGGTTAAACCTTCTCCCGCTTCGAGTCAAAATACAATCTACCCGGGAGTGACTCGAGTCATCAAAACCTGCACACCAAAGTTTCATCTGTGCCTCAAACCTGTCAACTATCACTTCATCCTACTCCGGCCATTTCACGACCTCCATCTACATCCATTGCTCCACTTATACCCCCTCTTTCCAATTCCAAAATGTGGCAACACTCAGTGAAACAAGGGAATTAAAAAAAAACTACAACATCTCTTTCCCCAGAAAACAAAGCTAGAACCCTGTAAATCCATTGCTGTTGCTGCCCACTCCTAATCAACTACAAGGAGTTTTCTCTCCCCCCCACTACCCAGTCAACATTCCATCTTCAGGGCAGGAATCCAAGTTTCAACATCCATTTCATTATTTGATATTTCCAGAATATAAAAATTTCTGCACAGACCACAGTCCCTAACTTCTCAGAAGCTTTAAAACTGATACATGTATTAAATATCCATGTTTTAATCATGCATTAAAGCTTTAACTAGTTTTAATAATTTTAAGATATAGACAACTTACTCCTTGAAACTATTTCTGTGGTGATTGATTTCAGAAGTAACAGAGTTTTTTTTTTTTTTTTTTTTTTTTTTTTACTGTCTAAATAAAAATTTTCAAACCTAAACTAAACTGAACAAACACATTATGTATACACAATATCTCCTAACTAAGATTCAGACATAAGATGTGGATTTGTATTTAAATCCAAGTAATAGCATAATCATGTCTGCAGAAATTCATATTACATCTATCTGCATATTCAAACATAATCACATTCAACAGACAAGCTTATATTCAACTCATGCACAAATAAAATCTCAAACAACTTGCAGCAAATGAGGTTACTTACTAAAGAGAAGAGAACAGAGTAGTTATAAATTTCTACTGTTTAAATTTTCTTATTTAAAAGGGCATTTTGAGTTAAACTTTAAAGTTCTGCAGAAAAGAAGGAACTGTTTTTAAAACAGAAAATTTACTCACCACAGAAAGAAAAGCAGAGAGCAATCCATATGAATTCATCCCTGCAGCCTGAATTTCCATTGCATTGTGAATCTGCTTGCATGCTGGTGGGAATTTTGGTGATATCTTGATGCTTGCAGGCTTTTTGAATCTGCATTTGATGTTGCCATGATTTTGGTCTGCATGCTTCCAGATTCACCTTGCTTGCATTGATCTTTCAGGATGCAGAACTTTGTTTGCAGAATTGATTTCACAATTTGAAGATTTGATTTGCAGATGTATTTCTTTTGCAGGGTATAAAGCTTTTAATTGCAAATTAAAAGAGTTTTGCATATTACAGAATTTGTTTGTAGATCTAACTGAATTAGGTTTGTGGAATTTTCTTTTGCAGGGTTTACAAGAATATGCAGATTTCAAAACTTGATTTGCAGATCATATATGGTTTTGATGACAGAACATAGATTAAGTTTAGGTTGTGTAATTTTGAGTAAAAATGGATTTTCAGGTTTTAGATCTGTTTTTAGATTCATTAAAGAAGATAAGGGTTTGAAACAAAAGATATGTTTTAAGTTTTATCTAAACTAATAAATTCAAATATTCATTTAGAAATGCCACTTGTTGTTTAGATGTAAAAATTAATTACATGTGTCAAATTTAAAACATGAAACTTACACATGTATGAGTTTAAATATAAAGATAAATTCTTTGTTTACTAATGTGTTAATTAAAGATAAATCTATTTCTAATTTAACTTAAGATATTTATATATGTTTATTTATATCTAATCTTTAAATGATTGCAAATGAATTATCTTTACATGATTAAATGTTTGCTTGAATATTTAAAAAAACTATTTAAAACCAATTTCACAAGAGAAACTTTTTAAAAGAAAAGAACAATGTTGAATTATTTTATTCAAAAGTTTTTCAAATTAACATATTATACTCAAATATAAATAAACTAAGTTTATTTCAAAACATATTTAAAAACAAAATAAACTTTACTATAGAATACAATTTTTAACTATATATTTATAACAAAATATTTACTATAATTACTTTCTAATTTATCAATACATAAATTATACACACACACAAATATATATATATATATATATATTAAATTTGAAAAGATCTTTTATTAAATTAAAATAAAATCAAAACACCTATTTACAATGTATACACATATATACATTATGAATAAAATATTTTTAAATCAGCTTAGAAAGAAAATTTTATCATTTAAATATTTTTAATATTTTAAAACAATAAGATTTTCAAATTAAATCACTATTATAAATTTCAAAAGAAATTATTTATCCAAACTAAATAATTATAAATTTTCAAAAGAAAATTATGTTTGAATTAGATTATTAAATCTGTATTCACATTTTAAAATAAATATTAATGAAATTATTAAATAAATATTGCCCAAATTTCCGGGACATCACATTCCTCCCCCCTTAAAAGAATTTCGTCCCCGAAATTTAAAAGCAAAGGTAAATTTAATAATCTCCTTAAAGATTTTTTTTTTTTTATCACAAGCATATATCAAACATATGCTAACAATCAAAACAACCAATTCAACCAATCAAACAAACCTAATTATCCAAACAAATTCTGGATAACATTCTATCGAGTTTCCCCAAGTATATATATATATCGCGGGATACTCGCTCTAGAGAATCCAAACAATCAATACTAAGAAGCTCCAAAACTCTTATACAACTATATCTGCAACACTAGACAAGATATCAGACTGCAAACGAGTCTGACTCAACAACCAAAACTCCAGAACTACTGGTTCCACAACCAGAGATAGATCATACACGTATTCCCTCAGAGATACGTGAAACTCATCGAATCCCAGTTATCCAGACTTGCAATCCAATCCTGTAGATCAATCACTTAACCTTTAAGAGAAAACAGAAAGGTCCAATCTCTTATCCACAAATCTTTCCTGTCGATCCTGGGCTGCCTTCAACTTCTAGATCAATCCAATCCATCACACAAACCTACTACAGATATCAGAAGACTTCCGATAAACTACACTTATTCGGGAAAACAGAACAGATGCTCAAGACATCCAAGTCTCCAGATTAAAGTGAATTTCCCGTAGAAATCTTCTGATCCAAGACAAAACACAAATCCCCAATGAATCGGGTGATGCCTCTATTCTGGAATAGCTGCCACCATGCTTCCACTGCGCCACTCTGATTGAGAATGCTGTTGATGAACACGGGTATAAACTTGATCAACTTATTCCGAAAACATTATTCATCAAATTCCATAAAATCTCCAAAAACCAAGTCGAAACAGAACTCAATCTCCTGGTGCAGATGCAAAACTTAACTCCTTCGAAGACATCCAGAAAATACCAAACCACTTCGATAACTCAAACATCTTCTAGAGATACTTCAATCCAAACAAAGGTTACTCAGAAAACTTCCGAATCATCGCAAGTCACTTTTGCGATTCTACTCAGTTCAGATTGTTCTCTCTTCAACAAACAGAATAGCCAAAGCCTTCAAAACAGAAGGGAAACTAGTGGTCCACCTTCAACCACAAACATCACACCCAGCTGAGCTTCCAGAAGAAATGGACAAGCTTCGCCATCTGCCCGGCCTACTAACAAAAGATTCACATAGACTTCAGAGCCATCAAAGAGACAGGCCCCTCACTGCTGCTACTGCTGCCAAAACTTCCTTACCCAAAAACTTATCGAACCTCAAAGCTATATCAATGCTGGCTTCAGTACTCCAAACTGATCCAGACTCAAGAAAATATACTCACACGAGTGAGATCAAGCTTAAAAATCCAAAGATACACTCCGAATCTTGAAAAGATTCTCCTTCAAAGATCAGAAAAATCCTTCACATCAAACTGCCAAACTACTCAAGATGCCCAACACTGCCCTAGCAGAACACTTCCAAGCTCAAACACTCAGAACTCCAACCATTGGTAGTTGTGTTACACACACCACTACCCTATCTACCTTTATTACTTATTGGAAAACCTGAACAGGTAACCCAACAGATAGGTAGAATTAAATATATATATATATATATATATAATTACAAGTACGCTCTCTCAAGAAAGACACCACTACAGAGCCTAGGTATTCACTCAACCTACTGCTCTGATACCACTTTGTAACGACCCAACTTCCATACTCCAGGAAGTTGCATCGCTAAGAAGAAAGAAAGGGATAGAAGAAGAAAAGAAAGAGAAAGAAGAACACAAACAACATCAGAATCTCACAGCGGAACGAATAAAATATAATATATCACATAATACTTTACATAGTATCATATACATCAGAGTTTTACAGCCAATACAACACATACTAGACAGTTATAAACATTTGTCTAGTTATACAACTCTAAACAGTACAAGGAATAACTCAGAGAGACGACTCAGAGATACCAACACAGCGGAAAATAGATAACTACAACGCAGAAGCCTCCTGCTCCATTTGCTCCTCCATAACTCGTCAAAGCAATCCTGAATCACTTGACTACTCATACATAATATGAGTACCCAAGAGTTTAATAAAACAGAAAATAAACACTCGGGTCAGACAGGGGTCTGGTGTGAGTAAATAGTTTAAAAGTTGCTTAACTTTAGAAAATCCTTTGAAAACAAAAGGTATCACGTAAGACTTCCCACACATAAACATGGAAAAGTTTTTACCTTACGCTAACCAAAACATTTGATAGGAAATCCAGTGATATTATAATAGTGTCTAGGGTTTTCAAGTAAATAAGAAATAGCCGAAATTGTTACATTCATTAAATTCCGGCTACTAGCCACAAAAGTGGGTAATACAAACAAAACCGTAGAGTCTCGTAGGGAAAATGGGTTTCCAACAATGGCAGGGCCACTGGGGTACCGCCCGTCACAGTACGTGGCCTAGATCACAGTACCGAGGATTACTCCCTTCATCCCCTGCAACACAAGGCCGGAACCATCCCTTACTGGACAGTCCCGAACAAGACAACCCCGCAGTTGGCCGCGACCCAACTGCCCACACAGCCGAAAAAAAAGGGACCTCTAGACAGGGGAAAATCTTGCTCTCCAGTGGGAGCTACCCACGAAGCCTTGCTGCACCTCCCCTGTTTTAGCCATTCCCGGTTGATGAGGCTTGAGGTTACGATTACCTTTATAGAACACATCTATCTTAGAATGCTCATCGTCCACCTGACGATGTGCTGAAAGCATTCAATCCATACAAGTTCGTTCCGGGTTCGAACGAAACCGAAGGCACTATCTCGTTGCACTCATTATTGGAATCACCCTCAGAGTCAACGACCATAGCCCTTGCACTCTGATTCACCATCTCGAATCTATAAGCACTATTCCGTCAAACTCATTACGGAATCACCCACAGAGTTATACTGACGTATAGCCCTTACACCTCGAGTCTTCACTTGCTCCACTTGGATTAACGACCTAACGTTTAATTGGAATCGATGTGGTTTTCGGATATCCAAATATGGAAACCCGATCCCGGTCTCACCGAAACCAAACGCCATTTTAATGTCCAAGTTATACTTAAGGGTTTTAAACAATTAACTCATTTTATTTTATCTATTTCACACAGATAGATAAACTACATATATCATAACAGATAACTCATAACATTATCACAACAGATAATCATCACAACAGTCAATCATCACAACAACAACCATCACAACCAAATAATCAATCATACTATACTAAGCATCCATATCCTATAGATACACTCATCTCATTTCTGAGATCACAATCATCCAAAGGTATATCAATATCATTCAAAAGCAATGATATATTATCCATCATTTATAATTAATTTAAAATGAATTAAATTAATTACTTCTATCCTTAATTAATTTTAAAATAAATTAAATTAATTACTCACCTATAAATCCTGCTTACAAATCTATGGATTAATCAACCTAGTTAATTAATCATTCATTAAGTATTCAACTTGATTGAACATCTATGATTAATCATTTACTAATTACAATAAGTAATTAGTCTTTAATTAATTTTATAAAATTAATTAACCTTAATCATAAGTGATTAACTTTTAATTACTTAATTTATTAATTAACTATAATTAATTACATTCACCCTTAATTAATTACAATTAATTAATCACTTAATTAATTAATTAATATTCAATTAAACAATGCCTTAATTACATCATTAATTATAATAATTAATGATCTCTAATTAATATTTAAATTGATTACTCAATTAAAAATTAATTACATTTAGTAATAAATCAAAATACATTTATTAATCACCTTGATTAATATTTAAATCCAGTAATTAACTACCCTTAATCACTTCCTTAATAAATTAATTATCCAATAATTAATTATCTATATAAATTAATCCTTGATTAATTACAAAAGTAATTATCCAAATTACTTTTAAATAAATCACCTTTCCTTAATTACATTCCAGTAATTATCAATTACAACTTCTCTAAGTAATCCTGCTCCATAAATTACATTAAGTAATTATTATCATTTAATTATTAAATTATTACTTAAATTAATTGAACTAAATTAATTAATTTAACAAAGCACATTATCAGAATTAATTACAACATGTAATTAATCCCTTAATTACTTTTATAGAGTAATTATATTTAACCAATTACAATTAATTATCTTCAATTAATTAATCTAATTAATCCATCAAAATCAATTATATTAATTAATTATCAATTAATTATCCTTAGATAATTAACAACATTTTCATTAATTCCTTACTTAAGAAAATTATCTTAGATTAATTATTCATAAATCATCTTTAATTATAAATTAATTCAAGTTATAAATTAAAATCTAATAAATAAGTAAATACTTAATTATTTCCAAAATAACTCATTTACTTATTTATAACTTAATTAATATTCAAAATGTATTTAACTAATACATTTCTAAAATTTAATTCAACTTTCAATTTAAAGTTAACATATCATAATTTTATTTAATACTTAAAAGAAGAAATCTTTTAAATTTAAACCTTTGTTTGGAATCAAATTCATATTTGAATTCTACTTAATAACATTTTTGTTCAATATTTAAAACTTTTCAAACTGATTTGAATTAAAACAGGTTTTAAAGTAAAAACTGAAATCATATTTGAATTTGATTTCAAACCCAATTTTAAATCTTGCTTATCATTCAAATGTTTCATTTTGAATTCAAAGTATTCCTGAATCTGATTCAAATTCAAACCTGAATTTGAATCTTAATTTTAAACATTGAATTCCTTTAAAATTTTAAAAGGAAACAAAACTGCATTTAACTAAAATCTGGATTCAAAACTTGATTCTACACTTACACTGTTTTTTTCCAGATTTGAATTTAAACTTAATTCCAATTCAAACCTAGATTTGAATCTTGTTTTTAAATATTGAATCCACCTTTAAATTTTTAAAAGAACAAAACTGTTTTTAAGTCAAAACTAGATTCAAAGAACCCTGAAACAAAATTACACTCTTTCCAAATTTAAATTTAAAACTAACTTAAATTTAAATTCATCATTTAAACTTTTTATATCCATATACTTACTTGAATTCAATTCAACTTACTTGAATTTAATCAATGCTTTAAAAATGTTGAGTTTCCAGATTTTTTTTTTTTAAAAAAACAACTCTCAGATCTACACTATTTTCACACTTTTCAAATTTAAGTTTAAATCTTACTTTATATTTGAATTCTTCAATTTAAACTTTGGAATTCATATCTTACTTGAATTTAAACCACCTACACTTTGAATTAAATCATTTGCTTGTAAACATTTTAAATTTCCAGATTTTTAAAAAAAAAACACAACTCAGGTTTACAGCCTGCACAACTAACCCGAGACATCAATAATTTACTTCGGGTTAAACCTTCTCCCGCTTCGAGTCAAAATACAATCTACCCGGGAGTGACTCGAGTCATCAAAACCTGCACACCAAAGTTTCATCTGTGCCTCAAACCTGTCAACTATCACTTCATCCTACTCCGGCCATTTCACGACCTCCATCTACATCCATTGCTCCACTTATACCCCCTCTTTCCAATTCCAAAATGTGGCAACACTCAGTGAAACAAGGGAATTAAAAAAAAACTACAACATCTCTTTCCCCAGAAAACAAAGCTAGAACCCTGTAAATCCATTGCTGTTGCTGCCCACTCCTAATCAACTACAAGGAGTTTTCTCTCCCCCCCACTACCCAGTCAACATTCCATCTTCAGGGCAGGAATCCAAGTTTCAACATCCATTTCATTATTTGATATTTCCAGAATATAAAAATTTCTGCACAGACCACAGTCCCTAACTTCTCAGAAGCTTTAAAACTGATACATGTATTAAATATCCATGTTTTAATCATGCATTAAAGCTTTAACTAGTTTTAATAATTTTAAGATATAGACAACTTACTCCTTGAAACTATTTCTGTGGTGATTGATTTCAGAAGTAACAGAGTTTTTTTTTTTTTTTTTTTTTTTTTTTTTTTTTACTGTCTAAATAAAAATTTTCAAACCTAAACTAAACTGAACAAACACATTATGTATACACAATATCTCCTAACTAAGATTCAGACATAAGATGTGGATTTGTATTTAAATCCAAGTAATAGCATAATCATGTCTGCAGAAATTCATATTACATCTATCTGCATATTCAAACATAATCACATTCAACAGACAAGCTTATATTCAACTCATGCACAAATAAAATCTCAAACAACTTGCAGCAAATGAGGTTACTTACTAAAGAGAAGAGAACAGAGTAGTTATAAATTTCTACTGTTTAAATTTTCTTATTTAAAAGGGCATTTTGAGTTAAACTTTAAAGTTCTGCAGAAAAGAAGGAACTGTTTTTAAAACAGAAAATTTACTCACCACAGAAAGAAAAGCAGAGAGCAATCCATATGAATTCATCCCTGCAGCCTGAATTTCCATTGCATTGTGAATCTGCTTGCATGCTGGTGGGAATTTTGGTGATATCTTGATGCTTGCAGGCTTTTTGAATCTGCATTTGATGTTGCCATGATTTTGGTCTGCATGCTTCCAGATTCACCTTGCTTGCATTGATCTTTCAGGATGCAGAACTTTGTTTGCAGAATTGATTTCACAATTTGAAGACTTGATTTGCAGATGTATTTCTTTTGCAGGGTATAAAGCTTTTAATTGCAAATTAAAAGAGTTTTGCATATTACAGAATTTGTTTGTAGATCTAACTGAATTAGGTTTGTGGAATTTTCTTTTGCAGGGTTTACAAGAATATGCAGATTTCAAAACTTGATTTGCAGATCATATATGGTTTTGATGACAGAACATAGATTAAGTTTAGGTTGTGTAATTTTGAGTAAAAATGGATTTTCAGGTTTTAGATCTGTTTTTAGATTCATTAGAGAAGATAAGGGTTTGAAACAAAAGATATGTTTTAAGTTTTATCTAAACTAATAAATTCAAATATTCATTTAGAAATGCCACTTGTTGTTTAGATGTAAAAATTAATTACATGTGTCAAATTTAAAACATGAAACTTACACATGTATGAGTTTAAATATAAAGATAAATTCTTTGTTTACTAATGTGTTAATTAAAGATAAATCTATTTCTAATTTAACTTAAGATATTTATATATGTTTATTTATATCTAATCTTTAAATGATTGCAAATGAATTATCTTTACATGATTAAATGTTTGCTTGAATATTTAAAAAAACTATTTAAAACCAATTTCACAAGAGAAACTTTTTAAAAGAAAAGAACAATGTTGAATTATTTTATTCAAAAGTTTTTCAAATTAACATATTATATTCAAATATAAATAAACTAAGTTTATTTCAAAACATATTTAAAAACAAAATAAACTTTACTATAGAATACAATTTTTAACTATATATTTATAACAAAATATTTACTATAATTACTTTCTAATTTATCAATACATAAATTATACACACACATATATATATATATATATATATATTAAATTTGAAAAGATCTTTTATTAAATTAAAATAAAATCAAAACACCTATTTACAATGTATACACATATATACATTATGAATAAAATATTTTTAAATCAGCTTAGAAAGAAAATTTTATCATTTAAATATTTTTAATATTTTAAAACAATAAGATTTTCAAATTAAATCACTATTATAAATTTCAAAAGAAATTATTTATCCAAACTAAATAATTATAAATTTTCAAAAGAAAATTATGTTTGAATTAGATTATTAAATCTGTATTCACATTTTAAAATAAATATTAATGAAATTATTAAATAAATATTGCCCAAATTTCCGGGACATCACAGTCTGGCACATGCATCATGATCTGGTTATATCCGGAGTAGGCATCCATAAAAGATAGCAATTCATGCCCCGCCGTTCCATCCACCAACTGGTCATTCCTGGGTAACGGGAAGCAGTCCTTGGGGCAGGCTTTGTTTAGATCTGAAAAGTCAATGCACACTCTCCATTTCCCATTAGATTTTTTAACCAGTACTGGATTTGAAACCCAATTCGGATATGTGGATTCCCTGATAAAACCATTCTCCATAAGCCGATCAACCTCTTCTTTCAATGCTGCTGACCTTTCAGGACCTTGAGTTCTCTTTTTCTGCTTTACCGGTGTAAACTTTGGATCAATATTCAAGGTATGCACTGCAATTTCTGGAGATATTCCACACATATCAGCATGAGTCCAAGCGAATACATCCAGATTTGCTTTCAAAAATGATATCAAAACATTTTGAACCGTTGCATTAAGCTGCGAACCCACATTCAACACTTTGTTCGGGTCTTTCGGGTCAACAGGTACCGGCACTGTCACTTCAACTGGTACCACTCTATTCTCCCCTGCACTGGCTTTTCTGGGATCCATCTCTCTTCGTGCACCGCTGTGTTCGCCTGTGCAGGATCCACCCTGTAATTGCTACAAGGTTGATTCTTTGATGCGGACTGGGGCCGCCGCATCTTTTCCCATTTCTCTCTTCCTCGTTTCACGCAACTCTGTAAGATAATATTCTCGCCCAGCATTCTAATCCCCTCTCACCACACCGACTCCATTATCTGTGGGGAATTTTATGGTCACCTATGGGGCAAGAACAGCTTTGAATGCCGCCAGAGTTGGTCGACCTAGGAAGGCATTGTAGGTAGAAAACTCTTCAACGATAACAAAGGTCTGTTTTCGAGCCACTTTTCTCTGCCACTCTCCAAGCTCTACGAACAAATCGATAGTCCCAATTGGCTGTTTTGGCTCCCAAGTAAAACCAGCAATCTTTAGCGATGAAGCTTGAACGTCGGCCATTGGAATCTTCATCTGATCAAAAGTCTTCTTGAAGAGAATGTTGCACGAAGCTCCACAATCAACCAGAACTCTTTTCACAGTAGCTGACCCAATGCCAGCGGAGATGACCAAAGGATCAATGGTAGGAGCTTCAACACCCATCGAATCCCTAGTACTGAATATAACGTCATCATTAAAGGTTTTCTGCTGCTTCAGGGGCGCAGCATCTTCTAACACAAAAACACTTTCATCTACCGGTGCATACTTCAAAGCACGGGCGGATCTTTCCATTTCGCCCCAACTCTTGCCAGCTGGGTGAGGGCCCCCTGTAACCACATTTATAACAGGCCTCTCTGACTCATGAGCTGCCGCCTCCTCACTTGAGCTAGGACGATGAACAGAAACCTGTTGTCCTTGAGTTGATGAAGTTGGGCCATTCTTGCTTATTTTTACATATTGCTGGAGCTTGTTTTCCTTCAATAGTTCCTCAATTACCTCCTTCAAGTGACAGCACTCGTTAGTATCATGCCCGGGTTGGTTATGGAACCGGCAAAACCTTCCATTCTTCTCGGCTTTGTTATTAACTCTTTGCTTAGCTGGCGTGGGGAATTCGACCGTGTCTTTGTTTGCAAAGTAGATG
Organism: Allium cepa; assembly: GCA_030765085.1. Classification (NCBI taxonomy): domain Eukaryota; kingdom Viridiplantae; phylum Streptophyta; class Magnoliopsida; order Asparagales; family Amaryllidaceae; genus Allium; species Allium cepa. The sequence continues at coordinate 174,251,937 of CM060938.1, forward strand.
TTCTCCGAGGTATCGGTCAGAGGGGTGAAGTTAAAGGGACGACCTTTCTTTGCATCTCCTTGCCTCTTTTGACCATCGTTCCCCCTCTTCTGATTGCTAGGTTCCTTCTTATTCGAAACAACATTAATATTTCCAGCCCCTATCGATGCCACCTTAGCCGGTGCTTGGAGGCTTTCCAGACGCATGAATTCATCGGCTTTTTTATAAAACTTGTCAAGCGAATTCGGTTCTTTCATTTTCAACCACATCCCAAACTCACTTGTCTTATCAATAGCCTTCATCAGGTACGTCAAAATCATTCTCGGCTCTGCATTGTCTACTTCAGCCAGAGTTATATTGAAGCGATTCAAGAAGGCTCTAATGGATTCTCCAGGATTCTGCTCCAAGCTGGACAATGACATTATATCATTTGCCTTTGACGCATACAATCGAAATTGTTCCTTGAATTTCCGAGTCAAATCAGAAAATTGGTCTATCGATCGAACCGGGAGCTTTGTGAACCAAAGTAAAGCAACTCCTTCCAGGTATACCGGAAAATACCGGCATTTGATTTCATCAGAGGCTCTGGCACCCCTCATGTGCCAATCATACTTATACAGAAACTCATTAGGATCGCTCGTTCCCTTGTAAGCTGGAATAGTTGGAGGGACAAACTTCCTTGGGAATTCTGCCTTCAGAATCTTTTCAGTGAATGGAGTTTTGCTTGGAGCGAAACCCCATTCTTTCTCATCTTCATTTCTTTGCATACTTTCCTTCATAATCTGACGAACCATGCCTGAGAAATACTCTTCATCATTTTGAGGCTCAGCGGGACAAACATCAGCCATTCTCTCCGAATTTTGTCTTGACAATCGCTCACGGAGGGTTGGTTGCGGCCCCGATCCTCCGGCTTGGGGAGGTGTCCTTTCCACTGGGTCAGCTGGCCTATGAGGGATATTCCTTCCTTCCACGTTCTGCACTTCATCGATAAGGTTTCCCTCCTTAGTTGCCGGTTGGTGGTTTTCCTCAAATAAAGCATTCAACCTTTCCATCATTAGGTTATTTTGAGCTTCCATTTGTCGATGTAGCCCAGATACCACGGCGTCCAGCTCTGCCCGTGTAACTCCGACGGTTGGAGTTGTTTGACTTAAAGGAGGAGAAGTGGCAGTAGCCTCACGAACATCGTCGGATCTAACAGACTTGCGTTTTCTTCCGGGGGCCATTATTTCTGATAAACTTCTGGTTTTTAGAGAGATCCTTTCTACAAATTTCTGTGAAGCTATGATGAAAGTATCCCGAGTTGGGTTCTCAGTGAAAGCACCAAAAATGTTAACGTAAAAAGTCAGACGCTAACACCCCGATGCAAATAAAGACTGAATGAAAGCACCACCCGTTAACACGGGAATCAGAAAAATCGGCAATCCACTGAAAAAGCAGTTAGGGACACAGAGTTTATAATGGTTCGGCTTATAATCAAGCCTACGTCCACTTCAATCCTTTTTTATTGCTTATATGATTACAATCCTTTACAATTTCCTTCAATTACAATTCACTTCAAAAGACAAGTAGCTAGAAAAACTTCGGTGCAAGAGAGTTCTCCGAATTCATGGTTGAATATGTTGAATCCCTGTTTGAAGTTGACTGAAGCTTCTTGTGAGTTTTGAATGTTGGAATAAGGCTCGGCTTGAAGATGGCAGAGTCTCGATGCTTTGAAGAAAATGATTGGAAAAGTCCCCCCTAAGTTGGTGATAGCGCTGTATTTATAGAGGAGTTTCCATGCCAGGTCGTAAGTAGTAACCGACCTAAAATAGGTCGTGGATCGTAGCCGACCTAAGATAGGTCGTAGGTCGCGCTCCATCTCTCATGCATGGCTCACGGCTTAACTGGGATAAGCATGCTCTTCTGGATTCATATCACAAGTCCCAAGTCGCGGACGAGTTAACAAGCCACGGCTTAAGTGACGCTGCATTGGATTTGTCTTCGTTTGCCTAGGTCGCTTACGACCTAACATAAGTCGTAAGTCGGTCGCGACTTAAGTGTGGCTGTTTTGAGTTTTTCCTGTCTTGAGTTGCTAAGTTGGTAACCCCTTTAAGTCGTTAGGTCGGTAACCTTTTAAGTCGTTAGGTCGTAACCTTTTAAGTCGTTAGGTCGTCCCATTCTTTTAGGCAGTTAGGTCGTCCACCTTTAGCTCGTTAAGTCGCGGACCCCCGGGTCACTGAACTCATTAGGTCGCAAACCTCTTTAAGTAATTAGGTCGTTGAACAGTTAGGCCGCCCCACATCTTAAGTCATTAGGTCGTAACCTTTTAAGCCGTTAGGTCGTAACCCTTTAAGTCGTTAGGTCGTAACCTTTTAAGCCGTTAGGTCGTAACCTTTTAAGTCGCTGAGTCATTATCAAAGCGGAGTTAACAGTTCATATCAAAATAAATTAATCATAATTATCTACATAGATAAATTATTTGAAATTAATCTAAATTTTAATAACTTAAAAATAAATCTTTTCTATAGGTTTACAAAATTTATATCAATAACTTAATTGGAAAAAATAACATTTGGAAATAAATTCTAAAACAAAAAATATCTAATTTAAACTTATAAATTTCCAATAGAAATTTAAACTTAGTCTTTAAATCATTACTTAATAACTTGATTTAATATCTTAAAATGAAAACATTCTTTTTAAATTATATTTCAAAACACTTCTATATTTTTTTTACTAATTGAAATTCAAAATTCACTTAAATAATTAATTTCAAATTCAAACCCCTCAACATTTTAACTTTTGAAATTGAATTCAATTAATATTATTTTTATTTTATTTTTTAAAAAAATGATTAACTTCCTACTTACACAAAACAAGTTTTAACAACTAATTTCCTTTTAAATTAAACGCAAGTATTAACTGCAACTAAAACACTACAGGACCAAGACAAACCACTCGAGTACGATCCCAGGATTCACTCGCGTCAACCCCATAGCAACCAGGCAACAATCTTCTTCGAGTCATTCCTCCAGAAACACGAGTACTAACCCGAGACACTGTCATCTTCTACAAACATAATTTCAGTGCACCCATCAATGTGCACGGTGCACATACACCCCAACCTCCGGCCAACGGCGATCATCACGACCAACATCTATCATCACTTCACCCCTCGCGAGCCTGAATTCACACCCAGAATCACAAATAAGCGCGCGACTCAAAATATCACCTTACGTTCGAAACAGCAGGAAAAACGAATCACCAAAAACCCCCATAGCCGCCGAACCCAACGTTGATGAATTTCGTCGATCAACCTGAAGATTCGCCACACCAAAATCATCATCTACCCCAAATACGAACACCTTCGATCAACTATCCAAGTCGCAAGAATTTCCAAAGGCAGACCGAAACCCAAACAAACTAAAACCCTAATATCTTTAAATTCGAACAAATCAATCATTAGAAAAAATCTTGAACAATTTTCCCATAACCAACAACACACAATCATGCCTTGACCACGATTTCAAATCAATTTATTTTGTGGATGATCGGCAGTTCACCAAAGACCCAAAAACCTTCAGACCCAAAATTCACACCAATACCTCAATTAAAATTTACAATTTATATGCCTAAATTCGTGATTTACCATCATGATTAAATGCATGAAATTCATTTTTGAACTTAAGACAGTAAATTTTTTACAAAAAACTTGGTTTACTGTAATACTTTTGTTTATACATATCTGCTATTCTAAAAACTATGGAGCTCTCTTTAAAGTCTTTATTTTCCATTTATAAACAGATTTTGTTCATGCATACAAAACTAATATGGATCAAATTGGAAAAAGATTTGGATTTCTTGAAACAAAAGACACAATCTTCTTCTTAATCAAACAGGGCATAATCATCACATACACAGTCCAAGTTGTATATAGATATAACTATAAAATTAATTATAAAAACTAAATCAATTCACATGCAACAAGATCAGTATTCAACTTGACTATTTTTAAAACCAATTTACTCACCTTATATTTTGCAGAACACAACACATAGCAAGTTTTGATTTCTTGCAGTCTTTAACTTTTATTTGAAAAATACTTTGATGTTTGCTGGTAAAATCCTACTGCATGCCTTTGATTTGGTGATTTAAAAGTTGAAACTTCCAGGTTGAATTCATTTGCATATGCAGATTTGAAGAACCTCCATTTAGTTGCAGTTAGATTGAAGTTGATTAGCATTTGCAGTTTTCCAGGTTTTAAATTTGCTTCAGATATTGATTTTTTTGTTTAAAATATTTCAAATTTGAAAAGAATAACAGGCTGCCATTGAATAGAGTTAAGAAGTGAAAACAAAGAAGAGAAATGTTTGAAAAAGAAAACAAATCTTCTTCTAAATACTTTTATTAACATTTAAATAAGTATGCCACTTGTTATAAAATTAAACAAGTGTCTCAACATGATTTAAAAAGTTTACAAGTGTTATTAAAGTGGTCAATATGATTACATTTGTCTTAAGTATTTTTAAATTAATTTTTCATTTAATTTTAAATGAAAACATAAACTAACATATTAATTTACAAAGTAAACAAATACTTAAATATATGTAAATAAGTTTACTTTTTAAAAGAAAATATTCTAAACTAATTATAATATAAATATAATCTTATACATGTATTTAAAATCTAAACAATATACCCAAACATTCATAATCATTTAAAATTTAAGTATTATAAAAGAAAACAAACAAAGCTTGTTTAAATCATTTTTAAACTATCTTATTTAAAATAACAATTATCCTATATTTTTGGAAACAAATTGAATTAATCTTTAAATTATCTTTTTGAAAAAAATATTATGTTTTAAAACAAAGCTTCAATTACAATATTTATTCATATATAATTTATTAATAGATTAAGATTAAATTTCAAAAAAATTCCAAATTATAACATACACAAACATATATATTACAATTTGAAAATTTAACTTTATTTAAAACAAACGATATTTCTATTCACAATATATATCAATTATATATATTATAAACAGAATAAAATTTCATTAGCTTTTGGAAAAACAATTCCTATCAAATTTTGCTAGATTAAAAATTTATTAACCTTTAAAGATTACATTTACCAATTTAAACTAAAATTATAAAGAAAATTTATCATACTGATTTAATTATTATTACAGATTATTAAATCGATATTGCCCAAAATTCCGGGTCGTTACAAAGTGGGATTTGCTAAGAAGGTAAAACATAACCTCTAGCGCTACACCTGGGAATGACTAAAATCATGGGAGATGCAACGGGGCTATGTAGGTCGCACTAATTAGGGTATGTCATCACCCTTTTAAATCACTATTTATGGTTTAATGGATTTGGTATGTACATGAGAGCTCTTAGGAAAAGGTTGCAAAGCAACCGGGTTGATGGCATATTTGACTCTACACAGTAAGGGGTAGGCCAGTTTTGTATTGGCAGAGAGTCTAGGCGAGGCCCTTGGTTTATTTTCTAGAGGAGTACTATGGTAGATGGTACCATAGTGCCTTGTCATTGATGGAACACATTCTCTAATAAGTGTTGTACGTACTTAGTTGTGCCCAACTATGCTAGAACATGAAATGAAAGACATTTCAACTATTTTATATATTTATTTTAAATCCCTAGATGTATTATAATATCATTTAATTTTGAAAATGAGAAAGGTTAGGTTATCTTAAGGTAAAAACATGTCCATGTTTATGTGCGACATGGTCGTACGAGATACCTTTATTTTTGAAGGGTTTATAAAGATAGAAATCCGTATGATATAATTTAGCTTTCTCATGCTGGTTTACTAGATTGATCTGAACGTTATTTTCGTATAATGCTTTGGTTAGCCCGAGTATATTTTCATATTTAGCTAGATACTTTGGAGCTTCAAGAGATGAGTTGGATGCTCAAAGACGTATTCACATATTTTATCTTCCACTTTTTTATCTTGCTTGTATTTATCAACAATTGTAAGGACATGCTGTTATAAATACTTAGGATAATGATAGGTAAGTTTGCTGCTCCGATGACGGAAATATATTAAAGATTTTTTTTCTCTTTGTAATCATCTGTTGTGTATTATATACTACTTGTCATGATGTGAGATTCTATTCTATCTTTTCATCCCAACAATTTGTCTTTCCAGCACATGGATGTTCGGCATGTAACAACCGTGATTGTATTAGTATCGACTTTAAAAGGCCGAAAAGGTGGGTCGTTACAGTTGGGTATTAGAGCCAAACGTTAAGCGAGAACCTTGACCTTTGTGGGGTAAATCTCATTAGAGATAGTGTAAATGACACTCTAAAATTAGTTTTAGTGTTATATATATATATATATATATATATATATATATATATATATATATATTGAAAGCTCGTATTTATTGGTGCTATAAAAATGTTTAATCTTGTGTTGTTTGCTCTTTTGGTAAATGAAATAAGTTTACCTGGGATTATATTTTATATAATAGGAATAATTATAAAAAATTGATATAGCTATTTTTGTGTGTTTGTTTATTGGGAAATGACAATATTCAATTATTATCCTTTACGATTTGATTAGTCATGCTCATCCAGTTTTGAGCATGGACTATTGCCTGTTAATTTATCAGTTTTTTTCCTTTTCAAAACGTGGGTTAGGTAGATAGAAGTTATAGGAACATCAAAATAACATCTTGTGAATTAAGTTTCACAATTTGACTATAAGGAGTTCATGGATAATGTTGGGTTAAACTTTGATTTTAATAAATAAGTTTACTAAATGAAAGCTAGGATATTTGGTAATAGATATTTGGGAAATGGTTTGTATATGTTTAGTTTATAAAAAAAGCATTTTGGATAAATTAAAGGATATTTGAGGATATAAATCCTGGGGTCTTTGGAAAGATTTCGAATGATTTATGAAAAAGAAATAATTGCTTTATGTGAAGTATTTTTAACTATAAATATTATGGAAAGAGAATTTTGAAGAAAGGTGTATTTTCATTGGATTGGTTCGGGGAATGAGTCTCGATTTTGTTTTGTGATAATTTGAAAAATCTTCTAAGTTACAATCAGATGTTTGCTTAGGCGAAAGTTGTAGTGCACTTAGAAAATTATTCTCTTTATCATTGTACGATTGAAACAAGTTCGAATCCGAATTTAACCAAAGCAATTAGCAATTGATATTTGTTAAATCAATTTGTATGGAAATATATACGGCATTGTTCCAAAGAGGGAATTTTGAAAAAAAAGATGTATTTTTAAGTTAACTAGTTCGAGTGGCTCGAAAAATAAAAAAAAAATGGAAAAGAGATTTGTTTAGATGGTAAGCAATTCTGTTATGTATTATCCTTCTGAATAAGGGAACGTATGATACTATTTGGCTGTAATCGGTACCTTGGTATCATTTTGGTGTTACTATAGCTATATATATTTCTGTGGATTAAATATAATCTGATGTCAGAAAGGATATTGAAATATAAAATTTTGCAAAGTAAAAATGGAATTGATGTTTTGTATATACTCTCCGGATGTAGAAGAGTATTATACAGTTAAGTAGAATGAAGTAAAATTTTGAAATGTTTTATAAATAGAGGAATGTCATTATAAAATGATTATTTAAATGGTTTAGTCTAAATTTCCTTATATTTTCCATCCTTAGAATTTTTGAGATGAAATTCTTTTAAGGGAGAAAGAATGCAACAACTTAAAATTTTTAACATTTCAAATAGGAATATTTTATTCGTTTAATTATTCAAATTAGTTTCAAATATCATAAATAATAAGAAATTAAATTGGTTATAAAATGGCTTTATTTTTAACGATGAACTTTTATGTGAATTTGTAGGATTTTTCCATCATTTTTAAGTTGGAAAGTATTTAAATTATCAATTGACGTATTTATCAGCAAACGTTAGCATTTTTGGAATTTTACAGAATTTAGTAACCAGTGTATTTTATTATTGTTTTGTGATCGCGTCGCATTATTATGCACAATTGTACTTTTATTTCTGGCATTCGCGATTCATACACGAATGAGATATTGTGTAGCGGAGTACTGTAAATCTGTGTTTCTTAATTTTTGTCCATATCAAATCAAATTCAAAATTTTCAAACTAGTATTAATTTTGGTTTGCTTGATTTGATGGGTAGCTTAAAGTTTTGGTTTTTTTTAATTTATGTTGAAAGGTTTTGGGTTATAAGTATATCATCATCATCACACTTCTTTTCATTTCACTTTTGCACTTGATTTTTCCTCCTTCCATTTTTTTCTTTTCTTATTCATGAATAAAGAAATGTAAACTCACTGAACCTATAAAATTTACTATCCCCTAGTCTACTCAAAATTAGTCAAATCTTCCAACATCAAAGTTGTTCGTTTCCTCCTATATTATATTTTGAAAATAGTCATACAAAGTTTCATCAAGCATTCTGGTAGGAATTGCACAAAAATAATGGATGTCGAGAAGTTGTGAAAATTCGACAATCATGAAATGGAGATCGGAGGGTACGGTTCGGTTCGTATAGTCGAGTTGAGGTTTTTAGAGGCGGTTTCATGATTTTTAGTGGTTTATGGTGGTCTTTGTGGCAAGATGATAATTTTTCAATCATCCAGCTTTTCTAATGGTTGGGTGGTCGAGGGGAGGAATGGCTGAGCTGGGAGTAGCATTGGGTGATGATGAAATCATTGGAGGTGGTAGCGAGTGCTCTAGCGATTGGAGTTGCTTGGATAAGGTCAAACTAGGATTTCATAACATTTGGTTTTATGGTTTGGAATTGAGACTGTTGTCAGCGGAGTGAGGCGCTGAGTTGCCTAAGCTAGGGACTGGAGATGAGGTGGTGAGTGGGCTTTCTAGTGGCATAGACAGTAGAGGCTATGTATGGTCGAGGCGGCAACTGGAGTTAGATGAACGAGGAAAGCTTCGATAGCCTAAATATGTTTCTTTGGTTGGCTACGTGGATGGAAATTGAAGCGGGGGGTCGTAGATATGGAGTGCAATGAGAAGAGCTCGAGAAGTGGGATTCGCTTGTGGTCGAAGATTGGAAAATGGTGGCAAAGAGGGAGGGTGGAAGCGGTACACGTACATGTGTGCACTTCATGTGCAAGCATTTGAATCGATTTTGGAATAGAGGAGCAGTAGCATTGCGGGTTTGGGAGTGTTAGGCTGGCCTCGGCCCATTCGAATTGCGTAAGAATAAACTCTAATTTATTAGTTAAATTTTTATAAAATAAGTGTCAACTTTGAAAAGGTATATCTCACCCGTTTTAAATATATTCGACCCGAGAAATTTTGTTTTAGACTCGTATTGACGAATACCATGCTTTGGTATAAATAGTTGCTAGTTTTAGCGTAGTATATTTTTGTGATAAAATAATAATGATTGTATAATATTACGATGATTTACGTAATAATGCAGTTAATTAATATTACTTCATTAATGACATCCGTTTAACAGAATAAAACATCATTCTACTACATTTAAATAGAATAGTTTATTTGGGACATCTGATAGCACTATTGTATTAATTTGGACATTTATTTATATACCAGTTGATTAACACTGGATAGTGATGTGTTAACTAGTGATTGTTAATTATTGAATTTATTTACATATATGCCTCCGTATGTAAATACCAACAATATGGCTTAGAAAATTAAACTGAATTAAATGGTACCTTGTCCTCGCTAAGACTCCTTTTGAATATGTTTTTATGTTAATTAATTATTATATTAATGATAAAGTTAATTAATCGTTATGTTAATGATGTTTAAAGTTAATTAATCTTTATATTAATGGTGTTTTAAAGTTCACTAATTATTATATTAATGTAATTTAAGTTATTTAATTATTATATTAGTGATGTTTAAAGTTAATTGTTATTATAGTGATGTCTAAAATTATTTATTTATTATATTAATGATGCTTTAAGGTTAATTTATTATTACACTAATGAAGTTTTAAGTTAATTAATTATTATATTAATGATGTTTAAAGTTAATTAACTATTATATTAATGATGCTTTAAGTTTATTAACTATTTTATTAATAATGTTTAAAGATTAATCAATTTATTGACATTGTTTAAAATTAATAAGTTGATTTATAAAAGGTGGTTATAATTAATAAATTGATTTATAAATAGTGTTTTAACTGATAATTTTTTTGATAAAAGGGAATTATTTTTAAATAAAAGATTTACAAAAAGGGAATCTATTTAATAAAAAGGATTTATAAAAAAGAGTTAAATAAATTGGAAAGAGACCTTGGAAATTAGAAAAGAAGTTTAGTTTTAGATGAATAACATACGAAGATTTTGAAACATATACTTGACGTTAAACTTTGAGGTAGAGAAACTTTTACCTACCCTGAAAGGTAAGAATGTTGTTGAGTCAAGATTTGAGAGGCAATGATACCCAACTTGAATCACTTCATTATTGTCTAAAGGATAGTTTAAGTCTGAAATCAAAGATTGATGTTCGATAAATAAAATATTATTTTCTGTATAAGAATTGGATCACTTATGAAAATCAAGTTTATGAAACTAATAAATAAATCTTTCTTAATTAGGTGGTATGGAAATATTCTTTCCATACTTAACACCAAATGTAACATTCCTGATTTTTAAGCCTAATTAATTTGGAAGTTAATATAAAATTTTGGTAAAATTATGAATTAATAGAGAATTAATTTGAATATTTGGGAAAGAATATGTATATAAAACAGATTTAAAATAGAATTTGAAATATTTAAATTCAAATTTAAATATCTTAGAAAATAAAATGGTATTTGGATTTTTCAAAATTAAATAAGATATATCTTTATTTATATAAATGGATTTTAATTTGGAAATTGATTATAAAAAAATTCAAAGATGAATATCTTATAAATAAATATTGGATTTATTAAACTTTATGTTTCAAGGAACTAATATATATAGTATATTGTTAGTAATGAATAATTTGATTTCAAATCATTTATTTTAAAAAATTGTATAAGTATAAAATAAAATGTATAAATATAAATGTAGATAAGAATAAATAAAATACTTTAATATACATATCTTTCGAAACGAAACCAGATTTATTAAAGGATCATTTCTTTAAAGATAAATATAATTTGTGTCTATATATATACAGATCTATCTCATAATACATAATTAATGTACAAAACATAAAAACACGTTTCATGTAACGACCCAGAATTTTAATTTATTAAAATTTGAATATTTAATTAATTTTAAATATTAATAAGTGAATTTATAAGTCAAATAAATTTTATTTTGAATAATTGGATTTAGTTGAATAATTAAATCGATAATTTAATATGTTAAATTATGGAAATAAATGAAAACTGAGTTAAATATGATTGAAAATGATTTGTAAAATTTTATTTTATCATACAGGAGTTAGAACGATATTTTAGAACTTTTAAAATCGAATTAAAAGTTTATTTGTGAAAATTGAATATTTTAATATTTAATCAACTAGTAAAAATAGCTAATTTTTGAACAGTTTCAGAATTGGACGAAACTAGTTCCATTGGATCCATAATATTTAGTTATTACCGGATTTCAATTTTCGTAGCAATCGGAGTTATCGTTTGATCGTGGTAGCTCGAAACGCATCGAATTGTTTTTAATATTAATTTGGCGAGTTAAAATAGTCATTTTCCAAAAAGTCTCGGATTTCGACGAAACTAGTTTCATCGGATCCGTAATGTGATATTATTGTAAGGTTTCAAATTTCGTGTCAATTGGATTTACCGTTTGTCCGGTACAAATTAAAACGCCTAGAAAATCGTTTAAATCGGTTTAATTTAAATTGAACGTTTATTGCCATAACTCGCACAGATGACCGAATTAGCTTCCGAAACCTATTCCATTGTGTCCGGAACGCGGGATAAACCCTAGAAACGTCGGTCACTGCGCGTAAATCGGAGTTCGGAAATTCCGGAATGAATAGTGTTCAATAATTTCCTATAAATAGACCTTAATTTCACAAATTTGAGAAAAAAATAAAACCCTAGCCTAAGTGTTCGTGGCCGCCGCTTTCATATTGATGGCCGATGTTGTTCCATTCGATTCTCCTCAAAATCTTCCAATCCGTAAAAGATTAGCCAAAACGTTCAACTAGAAGTTTGTAGAGCATGAAGAGATCTTGAAATCCATACGGTGATGATGGGTTTTGGAGCAACGAGGTGGAGAGGTATGACCTGCGTTCGGCTGCGTTTGGGCACGAAAATCAACGTGCTACAGCGGGCCGAGCTTCATGCTGTCTTGGCCGAGTGTTGTTCTTGTCATGCTATTCGAGATGGAGTATCTTGATCGTGGTGGATGTCGTCGTAGTGGAAGCATAATTTAAACCCTAAAAATGTAAATGGGTTCGGCTATACTGGAGTTTCACGCGAAGAAGATGGAGAGGGAGTGCGCACGGCCTGGATTCAAAGAAATGGGATCTCACGGCTGTAAATGGCCTAGGTTAAAAAAATTAAAGTAAATGTTGTAAATTAGTTATTAAAAGTTAGTATAAACTTTGAAAATGCATAACTTTTTCATACGAGGTCGAAAACACGCGAAACCAGTTATGTTGGAATCGTATGGACGAGCACTACGCTATGGAATTGGATTGGAGTCGTTTGGAGTTAGTGAGAATTTCGGGTAAAATTAAACGTCCGTTTAATTTTATTCGAAATAAATCGCCAAAACGAAATTGAAATCAAGGTGAGAACTTCTCACTCAATCGAATCAGTTTCGATTTTTATTTTAAATAGTTAGATTTAAAATATTTGAATGCATGTTTGAATGATGACTGGTATCTATTGATTGTTAAAATAGACATTATGCGCCGTTAGTAAGCGGATGTTATTTATTAAAAACATATACCGCGAATATTTTATAAACAGTGAAATTGGTATTATATATAATAGCAATATATATAAATTGGCATATGTATATATTGGAGTTATTGATTTCCCGCATTTGTATAACGGATGAGACCCTATTGCGCCGTCTATTAAGCGGATAATATTTAAATCCCATATACCGCGATAATTCCGTACTGGAGCGGAATTGGTATTGTGCTAATGTTTGTGGATGCAGGAAAACAGGTTGGAGAGATCCAACTGGATTCCTCAACAGTATTTATTTGATTTTGAATATTTTGATATTCATTGATTATCATATCGATATATGATATTGTTGTTGTCGTGATTGACTATTTGGTGTGTAGCATCAATGGACCAAATTTTGGAATTTTAAAAGGATTTTAAAGTGATTTTTGAAAGTATACGTTTATAAAATAATTTTGGAATTGATTCCTTTTAAATAAATAAACGTTATAATTTTAATGTTATAAAAAATTATATTTTTGAGAAATATAGTTAAAAAAAAAACTGATTTTTGAAAATATGGGGTTAATGATTTTATAAAATAGTTAAAACGGGATTTCTGAATTTATTATAAAAAGTTAAAAATAGGATTTATGAAATTTGATTATTTTATAAATCAAAATGGTGAAATTATAAAGGAGATTAAAGATGTTTTAAATTAATAATATAAATTGATTTATATAAAAGATTTATAAAATTGATAATTTATAAATGAAAATATTTGAATTATAAAACGAGTTTTTATAAGTGTTAGAATGAATTATGAATGAATTTCATAAATGAATGAAATTTATAGAATTATAAACGGTGAAGTTATAAATGGAATTTTATAAGCAGTAGGTTTATAAAATTTATAAAGTTATTAAAAGAATAGATTTGGATAAATAATTGAATCTTATAAATTATAAGATTTATAATTATGAAGTTTAAAGGAACGATTGTGCAAACAAATAAATTCTAAGTATTTAACTTATAACATGAACTTTTGTTTTATAATTGAGTTATAAATTGACTAGGTTAATAAAGGAATTTATAAAAGGAAGTTGTTATAAAATAAATAGAAAAGAATTTATAAACATTGTTTTATAAATCCGTAACGACTTATTTTGATAAGAAAATTTTTATAACTTATTTATGGAGTTATATTCACGTTTTAGACAGTGAATAATCCTTTAAAATGAAATGTATAGAAATGATGAAATTGGTTAACGTAGTATATTCACGTTTTTGAATAGTGAATAATATGTTAAAGAAAATGTTTAAATTTGATGTTTTAAATAGAATTAAAACGATCTAACGATGTTTTAAATGCGTTGAGATTCGAAACCATAGATTCCAACATTTATTGTTGAAATAGATGTTTTCGAGAAATAGAAGGAAATGGTGGACAATAACACTGTTGTTATAGTAAATGATTTCCGAAAGGAAATGTTTTGTATAGTATTGGGATTTATATATATCTATTTTAATTTCGAATCCCTATACTAGTGATTTTGGGTTGTCGTAACGATGTTTTACGCAACATTCATTTTGGCCCAAATAAATATGTTAAGAGAATGATTTCCTTAAAGAATGAAATATATACTTAATCTCGATTTAAGTATATTGAATATTTTCCAAGTGTTGAAAATAAATAAAATTTGTGAATTACTTATGAATAAATAAGTATGGAAATGTTTTTCCAATATGAAATGAAACGTTTTGAGAATCTATCTTTTTGAAGATAAATTGAAATGAATAATTGAAATCGTATATGCATGGATATTGTGAAATATAAATTCACTATGGAATTTACAAAAGAATGGGGAAATTTGTTTAAAAAAATAAATATTGATTTATTTTTGAAGTGTGAAAATTATATATCTAGTAAAGATATTTTGGAAAATAAATAATTTGGAAAATTATTTGGAATCAGGTGATGTTGTGCATATCCATTGATAGTTCAATAACCGACTATCAATATTTACCCTTGAAAGGTATTTGTTGGGATTTGTTGAATTTAAATGCTACACTTGTTTTTAAACTTTCGCGCTCATTATTCGGATTACCCATTCCGAATAGTGATACACGTAATGGATAGCATTGATGACCGGTGTTGAAGACCGGATATTTTTGAAAGCGAAAGGACAACTCGTCGATTGTCTTTGCACCGAGTATCTACGGTATAGAGACTCCCTATGTGATGGGAAGTCCGGACGTGATTAGTGAATATCCGGATTGCAAGGACTTCTTTGTAAGTGCCTTCGGTTCTGTTCGAGCCCGGAACAGACTTGTATGGATAGTATGTCTGACATTACAAATTGAGATATAAAGCCGATTTATTTCAAATATATTTCTGTTGGTGGCGGAGAATTTATTCTTTCAGCTTAACACCCTTCTCTGAGACGTACGAGCTCAGAGGTTATGTAGTTGAAGGTTATCAGCGATATATTCCCAATTTGGTAACGTGACATGCTGAGTGTTACTGTAAATGATCATTGTGTGGATTATTTGTGATAGGATCATTTATTTGATCGTCTATCCTGGTGACCATTTCTATGATCATTTGTTGACCCAAAGCATGGCTTTTGTATAAAGTATGTTTTTGTGGACGTGACTTCGTCGAGCCTCACACCCCGGGAATGGTCAAAACAGGAAAGATGCAGCAAGGTTATGAGGGGTAGCGCCTTTTAGGGTATGTGCATTTCCTTCTGGAAAGGGTGGTATCATGGTATGGAGCCCAGATACTTACTCATGTTGAAACACTTTATTTATGATTGTGTGTGGTGACGAGCGCTCGGATAAAGGTCCAATGGGACCGGGGGATGGCATATTCGTGTCAGTTGTTACCCAGTTAGGGATAACCCGGCCTTGTGTTGGCAGAGATCCTGTTTGGTTCTCGGGGATGTCCTTCCAGAGGCGTTCTCATGTGGCAATGGGAAGTTCCTTGGCCTGACCATTCATTGGAAATCCAAAGAAACAATATGATCTTGTACGGTTTTAGTTGTATAACCTGCCATGGAATGTGGCGGTAACCTGCTATTGAACATGGTTGCTATAGTAGGCATAAGTGCGGAATGTCTATGCTGGCTAAGATTTATATCTTTATTTTCGAAATGAATTTCTCTACACTATGCACTAGTAATAATATCAAATGTTCTTTTTAATGCGTATCAAGCATCTTTGACTATCATAAGGAGAAATCTCCTCCGATTCTGCGTTTGCATTGTGTGTGTGTGCGGGAGGCCTTACGGTAGTATCATTTTTAAAAAGCATTGCGAATTAACTTTAAAAATATTCCTCTATTTTGATTTTTAAAGATAAATAAACTGTTTTGAGTTCTCACACCAGTCACATGACTGACTCGGAGTTTATTGTTTTCCTTCCTAAACTCTGGGTGCCCACCAATTTCCACACGGGCAGTCAAGAGTTAAAGTTTATCAGGATATTCTGGATATTCTGGAGTTGCCGGATGCAAGATGGATGGCATGACATATTATTAGTATATAGTATTTCTTTTCCGCTGTTTGTTGTTTGTTGTTGTACACTCTGATGATGTAATGAAATGTAATGTATAAAATGTAATAACTGATATAGTTCTTTGTTTAAAGATTATTCATTTATTTATTATATGTTGTTCCGCTGCGAATTGTGAGATTCTGATATTGTTCTGTTGTTTTCTGTTCCGTTCTATTTTCTATTTCCTTTTCTCTGTCTTTTCTATCTTTTCCTCTCTCCTTCTTTCTTTCTTTTCTTTTTCTTAAAGCCCTAACTATTCGGTTTTTCGGCAACGAAAAATTTTCGGGACGTTACAATGTGGTATCAGAGCATATGGTTAAGCGACAACCATGGTTCTGTTGGGTATTACTCATTAGAGATAGAGTCAGTAGTGCTCTAGAATGAGTTTGAGTGTAATAATAGCTATGAGAGCGTATTTGTTATCGAACATAAAATTGTTTTATATTGTGATGATTGGTTTATTGAGTGGCATATGAACTTTCGTCAGCACGGTCTGCAAAACTATGCCGAAGGGGTTTTATAAACACTTGAATAGAATAATTCGACACAGTATTGTTTTAAATTGGGTAAATGAAATAATTTTATCTTGATTATATTTTTTTTATAAAGAAATAATTTTTCAGAATTATTAACGTGCATATAAGTTGATTGTTTAGTTTATTTGAATAATCTAAATAAAAGAATAATTGTATAAGCAAATGAATTATAAGAATTGAATTATAATTAATGTGATTTACAATTGTGAGATAAACTTATATATATAAGAAGTGAAACTATATGAATATATTTATAAATATGAGTTGTAAATGAAAGAATGAAATTCAAAGTTAAATGGAAATTTACTTTAGAATTTAGAAGCTGAATTGATTTATAAGTTGGAATTTAAGTTATGTAAAAACAAGTGATGTTTGTAAAATGGAATATAACTTAAGAGATGTTGAATGAAGTTGATATTAGTATCAAAGTAAAATAATAAAGTGAAGTGATAAATGTGAACTTGAGTTATATACATGAAATTCAACTTTTGTAATTGAATGTGAATTAAGTTGATATGAAATAATGAATATAAGTGTTAATTCATTAAAATCTAATGTTATTGGAAGTTGAATAATTGAATGAATATAAGCAAAATAATTTGGTTGCAATTGATAAACATTGGTTGTTATATGGTTGTTAGTTGATTGTATATAATTCATTAAGTATTAATGAAATAGAACTAATGAAATTGAAAGCTAAAGTAATTGGAATTCAATTGGAAGTTAAGTGAATCTTAAATAGAATTGAATTTGATTTGGAAGTGAACCAACTTGAATATGAATTAGTGAATATAAACTAATTGAAAATGAATGTTAGTAAAAACATCCACTGTTAATGAATCAAATGTGATTAAATTAAAAAACCATTTCATTAAATATTAATGAGAATATGAATGAATATTTATTGGTTATGAATTTGTTGGATGATAGTTGGTTGATGGTTGAATATATTGCTTTTGTTTCATTTGCTATGTTGACATATATAGTTATTATGTTGCTATATGATGTATATCGATACTATTGTCTACATACATGATTCTCATGTTGTTTGTTGAGTGTTTAGTAGGTGCGGATCGCGTTTGCTTCGCATTTGGAGCTCGCTTTCGCGCTATATTAGCCGTATATGCTCGCTAATAAAATATAAGGTACATATCTCGGATTACATACCGTACTTTTACATTTTTTCCCTGCGGGATGCCTCATTACTTGATGAGATGTATATTTGTGATATATATACTGTCATTTCTTTCGGATCGAGCCGCGCAAAGGAGACTATGACGAATTTTTTCGAAAATTTAGGGCGTTAGAAAAAATTTGAGGAAATTGGAATTTTTTTCAAAACTTTAACTTTGATTTGGGAATTGAAAGTTAAACAATAGTAGTTGTTTTTGAAAAGATAACTAAGTATGATTTGGAAACTTAGTAAAGTATTGTAAGAAGTTTGACTATGGATTTTGGAAAGTTAATGAATTCTGTAACTTTTCTTACTTGTTAATTTCGAGGACGAAATTCTTTTAATGGGGGAAGATTGTAACGACCCAGAATTTTAATTTATTAAAATTTGAATATTTAATTAATTTTAAATATTAATAAGTGAATTTATAAGTCAAATAAATTTTATTTTTAATAATTGGATTTAATTGAATAATTAAATCGATAATTTAATATGTTAAATTATGGAAATAATTGAAAATTGAGTTAAATATGATTGAAAATGATTTGTAAAATTTTATTTTATCATATTGGAGTTAGAACGATATTTTAGAACTTTTAAAATCGAATTAAAAGTTTATTTGTGAAAATTGAATATTTAATATTTAATCGACTAGTAAAAATAGCTAATTTTTGAACAGTCTCAGAATTGGACGAAACTAGTTCCATTGGATCCGTAATAGTTAGTTATTACCGGATTTCAATTTTCGTAGCAATCGGAGTTATCGTTTGATCGTGGCAGCTCGAAACGCATCGAATTGTTTTTAATATTAATTTGGCGAGTTAAAATAGCCATTTTTCAAAAAGTCTCGGATTTCGACGAAACCAGTTTCATCGGATCCGTAATGTGATATTATTGTAAGGTTTCAAATTTCGTGTCAATTGGATTTACCGTTTGTCCGGTACAAATTAAAACGCCTAGAAAATCGTTTAAATCGGTTTAATTTAAATTGAACGTTTATTGCCATAACTCGCACAGATGACCGAATTAGCTTCTGAAACCTGTTCCATTGTGTCCGGAACGCGGGATAAACCATAGAAACGTCGGTCATCGCACGAAAATCGGAGTTCGGAAATTCCGGAATGAATAGTGTTCAATAATTTCCTATAAATAGACCTTAATTTCACAAATTTGAGAAAAAAATAAAACCCTAGCCTAAGTGTTCATGGCCGCCGCTTTCATATTGATGGCCGATGTTGTTCCATTCGATTCTCCTCAAAATCTTCCAATCCTTAAAAGATTAGCCAAAACGTTCAACTAGAAGTTTGTAGAGCATGAAGAGATCTTGAAATCCATACGGTGATGATGGGTTTTGGAGCAACGAGGTGGAGAGGTATGACCTGCGTTCGGCTGCGTTTGGGCATGAAAATCAACGTGCTACAGGGGACCGAGCTTCATGCTGTCTTGGCCGAGTGTTGTTCTTGTCATGCTCTTCGAGATGGAGTATCTTGATCGTGGTGGATGTCGTCGTAGTGGAAGCATAATTTAAACCCTAAAAATGTAAATGGGTTCGGCTATACTGGAGTTTCATGCGAAGAAGATGGAGAGGGAGTGCGCACGGCCTGGATTCAAAGAAATGGGATCTCACGGCTGTAAATGGCCTAGGTTAAAAAAATTAAAGTAAATGCTGTAAATTAGTTATTAAAAATTAGTATAAACTTTGAAAATGCATAACTTTTTCATACGAGGTCGAAAACGCGCGAAACCAGTTGCATTGGAATCGTATGGACGAGCACTACGCTATGGAATTGGATTGGAGTCGTTTGGAGTTAGTGAGAATTTCGGGTAAAATTAAACGTCCGTTTAATTTTATTCGAAATAAATCGCCAAAACGAAATTGAAATCAAGGTGAGAACTTCTCACTCAATCGAATCAGTTTCGATTTTTATTTTAAATAGTTAGATTTAAAATATTTGAATGCATGTTTGAATGATGATTGATATCTATTGATTGTTAAAATAGACATTATGCGCCGTTAGTAAGCGGATGTTATTTATTAAAAACATATACCGCGAATATTTTATAAACAGTGAAATTGGTATTATATATAATAGCAATATATATATATATTGGCATATGTATATATTGGAGTTATTGATTTCCCGCATTTGTATAGCGGATGAGACCCTATTGCGCCGTCTATTAAGCGGATAATATTTTAAATCCCATATACCGCGATAATTCCGTACTGGAGCGGAATTGGTATTGTGCTAATGTTTGTGGATGCAGGAAAACAGGTTGGAGGGATCCAACTGGATTCCTCAACAGTATTTATTTGATTTTGAATATTTTGATATTCATTGATTATCATATCGATATATGATATTGTTGTTGTCGTGATTGACTATTTGGTGTGTAGCATCAATGGACCAAATTTTGGAATTTTAAAAGGATTTTAAAGTGATTTTTGAAAGTATACGTTTATAAAATAATTTTAGAATTGATTCCTTTTAAATAAATAAACGTTATAATTTTAATGTTATAAAAAATTATATTTTTGAGAAATATAGTTAAAAAAAACTGATTTTTGAAAATATGGGGTTAATGATTTTATAAAATAGTTAAAACGGGATTTCTGAATTTATTATAAAAAGTTAAAAATAGGATTTATGAAATTTGATTATTTTATAAATCAAAATGGTGAAATTATAAAGGAGATTAAAGATGTTTTAAAATAATAATATAAATTGATTTATATAAAAGATTTATAAAATTGATAATTTATAAATGAAAATATTTGAATTATAAAACGAGTTTTTATAAGTGTTAGAATGAATTATGAATGAATTTCATAAATGAATGAAATTTATAGAATTATAAACGGTGAAGTTATAAATGGAATTTTATAAGTAGTACGTTTATAAAATTTATAAAGTTATTAAAAGAATAGATTTGGATAAATAATTGAATCTTATAAGTTATAAGATTTATAATTATGAAGTTTAAAGGAACGATCGTGCAAACAAATAAATTCTAAGTATTTAACTTATAACATGAACTTTTGTTTTATAATTGAGTTATAAATTGAATAGGTTAATAAAGGAATTTATAAAAGGAAGTCGTTATAAAATAAATAGAAAAGAATTTATAAACATTATTTTATAAATCCGCAACGACTTATTTTGATAAGAAATTTTTTATAACTTATTTATGGAGTTATATTCACGTTTTAGATAGTGAATAATCCTTTAAAATGAAATGTATAGAAATGATGAAATTGGTTAACGTAGTATATTCACGTTTTTGAATAGTGAATAATATGTTAAAGAAAATGTTTAGATTTGATGTTTTAAATAGAATTAAAACGATCTAACGATGTTTTAAATGCGTTGAGATTCGAAACCATAGATTTCAACATTTATTGTTGAAATAGATGTTTTCGAGAAATAGAAGGAAATGGTGGACTATAACACTGTTGTTATAGTAAATGATTTCCGAAAGGAAATGTTTTGTATAGTATTGGGATTTATATATATCTATTTTACTTTCGAATCCCTATACTAGTGATTTTGGGTTGTCGTAACGATGTTTTACGCAACATTCGTTTTGGCCCAAATAAATATGTTAAGAGAATGATTTCCTTAAAGAATGAAATATATACTTAATCTCGATTTAAGTATATTGAATATTTTTCAAGTGTTGAAAATAAATAAAATTTGTGAATTACTTATGAATAAATAAGTATGGAAATGTTTTTCCAATATGAAATGAAACGTTTTGAGAATCTATCCTTTTGAAGATAAATTGAAATGAATAATTGAAATCGTATATGCATGGATATTGTGAAATATAAATTCACTATGGAATTTACAAAAGAATGGGGAAATTTGTTTAAAAAAATAAATATTGATTTATTTTTGAAGTGTGAAAATTATATATCTAGTAAAGATATTTTGGAAAATAAATAATTTGGAAAATTGTTTGGAATTTGGTGATGTTGTGCATATCCATTGATAGTTCAATAACCGACTATCAATATTTACCCTTGAAAGGTATTTGTTGGGATTTGTTGAATTTGAATGCTACACTTGTTTTTAAACTATTGCGCTCGTTATTCGGATTACCCATTCCGAATAGTGATACGACGTAATGGATAGCATTGATGACCGGTGTTGAAGACCGGATATTTTTGAAAGCGAAAGGACAACTCGTCGATTGTCTTTGCACCGAGTAGCTACGGTATAGAGACTCCCTATGTGATGGGAAGTCCGGACGTGATTTGTGAATATCCGGATTGCAAGGACTTTTTTGTAAGTGCCTTCGGTTCTGTTCGAGCCCGGAACAGACTTGTATGGATAGTATGTCTGACATTACAAATTGAGATATAAAGCCGATTTCTTTCAAATATATTTCTGTTGGTGGCGGAGAATTTAATCTTTTAGCTTAACACCCTTCTCTGAGACGTACGAGCTCAGAGGTTATGTAGTTGAAGGTTATCAGCGATATATTCCCAATTTGGTAACGTGACATGCTGAGTGTTGCTGTAAATGATCATTGTGTTGATTATTTGTGATAGGATCATTTATTTGATCGTCTATCCTGGTGACCATTTCTATGATCATTTGTTGACCCAAAGCATGGCTTTTGTATAAAGTATGTTTTTGTGGACGTGACTTCGTCGAGCCTCACACCCCGGGAATGGTCAAAACAGGAAAGATGCAGCAATGTTATGAGGGGTAGCGCCCTTTAGGGTATGTGCATTTCCTTCTGGAAAGGGTGGTATCATGGTATGGAGCCCAGATACTTACTCATGTTGAAACACTTTATTTATGATTGTGTGATGATGGTGACGAGCGCTCGGATAAAGGTCCAATGGGACCGGGGGATGGCATATTCGTGTCAGTTGTTACCCAGTTAGGGGTAACCCGGCCTTGTGTTGGCAGAGATCCGGTTTGGTTCTCGGGGATGTCCTTCCAGAGGCGTTCTCATGTGGCAATGGGAAGTTCCTTGGCCTGACCATTCGTTGGAAATCCAAAGAAACAATACGATCTTTTACGGTTTTAGTTGTATAACCTGCCATGGAATGTGGCGGTAACCTGCTATTGAACATGGTAGCTATAGTAGGCATAAGTGCGGAATGTCTATGCTGGATAAGATTTATATCTTTATTTTCGAAATGAATTTCTCTACACTATGCACTAGTAATAATATCAAATGTTCTTTTTAATGCGTATCAAGCATCTTTGACTATCATAAGGAGAAATCTCCTCCGATTCTGTGTTTGCATTGTGTGTGTGTGTGCGGGAGGCCTTACGGTAGTCTCATTTTTAAAAAGCATTGCGAATTAACTTTAAAAATATTCCTCTATTTTGATTTTTAAAGATAAATAAACTGTTTTGAGTTCTCACACCAGTCACATGACTGACTCGGAGTTTATTGTTTTCCTTCCTAAACTCTGGGTGCCCACCAATTTCCACACGGGCAGTCAAGAGTTAAGGTTTATCAGGATATTCTGGATATTCTGGAGTTGCCGGATGCAAGATGGATGGCATGGCATATTATTAGTATATAGTATTTCTTTTCCGCTGTTTGTTGTTTGTTGTTGTACACTCTGATGATGTAATGAAATGTAATCTATAAAATGTAATTACTAATATAGTTCTTTGTTTAAAGATTATTCATTTATTTATTATATGTTGTTCCGCTGCGAATTGTGAGATTCTGATATTGTTCTGTTGTTTTCTCTTCCGTTCTATTTTCTATTTCCTTTTCTCTGTCTTTTCTATCTTTTCCTCTCTCCTTCTTTCTTTCTTTTCTTTTTCTTAAAGCCCTAACTATTCGGTTTTTCGGCAACGAAAAATCGCGTACGTTATATTTCATAAATTAATTTGAAGTAGGGATTTAAAACAAAATTGATAAATGTAAATTTGGTTAAGGTCTTTAACATAAAAATACTGATTTTGACAAATGTAAGCATTTTATAATTTAAGGAAACATGTGTTGCTTAATTCTCATTTGTATTTACAAGTGTTAACATTATCACAAGTGGCAAAGGATAAAATATTCTTTTAATTAAATTTTATAAACATGTATAAGAAAGAGTTAGATCAGATTTCTCAAGCTCTTTCAAAATTGCAAAACAAATTCAAAACCTGGAAACCAAAAACAAAGCAAATCAAAACCATTTTCAACTTGAAACCAGATCTGAAAACAAATGAAATTAGAAACAAAATCAAGTTGTAAATCAGGATTATCAAGTCAAACCTGGAATAAGCTACAAAACTGAGAGCAATCGAATTAAAGCAATCAAGATGAAGCAATATAAAGATCAAAGCAACTCAACATCAAGATTTCCTCAGTAATAAAGAATCAAACCTGTAATCAAAGATCAAACAATAGTTTTCTCAAACATTTCAAGCCTGGAAAAATAAAAAATTCTAGTTCAAATGCAAAGTTCAGGCAACCTAAAACAAGCCCAGAAAGTATTAAAGCAAAACAAGATCAATTCCAGCTTTGAGTCAAAATGCAATGTTCCACTTTTCAAACTATCCAGGCTTGTTCTCTGCCTTTTTGTTCAAAACATCAACTACAGGTGAGCAAAATTTCTAAAACTAAAAGCTTGAATCTGTTTTGATGATGCTTGAAATGAAGTTATTGTGATATGTTTGAGTGTTTCCTGGAATATCATTGAATAGCTATGGGTATATGAATGTAGATGTATGTATGCAAATATATCTTGTCCCTGTTATAACTACAGTTCAAAAACAACAAACAAAAATTCATATCTCTCAATCTAAACTATGTTAAACTATGATTTCTGAAGAAAAATTGTTTGAAACAAGGCATATTAAGGTTTTAAATTCAGTGATTATTTCAAAAAAAGTAAATTACAGAAGAAATCGAAGACATGTAAAATATTTATCATATGGAAATTATGATTTGGTTATATAAATAAAATCGTATTACAAATTGATGAATTTTGATAGTAATTTTATAATTTTTAAGTGTGAGATTGTCGATATATCTTGAGATGATCAGAGGAAAGGATTTCGTCAATCCTCGATGGTCGGAGATAGTTAGGGTGATGAAATTGATACTGGAGGAAGTTTAAGACGTGGTGAACTCGAGAAAAATGCTCGTAGCATTTCTCCATCATCAGAATGATTGAGCGGCGACAAGTTAGTGTTACGAACATAGTTTTGTTCAATGAGGAAGACTGGGTGATCCCGTCATCAACGATGGATTGTAGGCAATCACACAAGGGTGAGATGTTGCGTGGGCCATCGTGGCATCTCTGGTCACGGCGGCGTAGTTGCAGGCATTAGTTGGTGATCGCGCGAGGAGTTTTGGTCGATCAAGCAAATTCTAGTATTCGATTAGCTTGTTCGATTTCTTCTCTCTGGTGATTTCGTGGGAACTGGGTTGTGGAGTTGTCATTGAAGTCAGGGCTGACTCATGGGTGATCGCGATGGTGGTCGAAGGTGGCTCAGTTGATCATGCACGTGCACGAGTGTCGCATGTGTCAGTGTTAGTGAGTTTGGTTAAGGAAGAAATAGATTGCACGAAGCAGCTCTCGGTGGAAAAAGGGGATAACTTGAGTTTGTGATTGAGTGGTCGTGTAGTTGTTGATAACAGAGTTTATTTTTTTTTTAAAAATTAGGTTTGTTTAGCTCGGGGAAGTTGTGAGACTGGTTCGAGTATTATCTCGAGATTTTGTAGTTTGGGCCCAGGTATTATGAATGGGTTTGAAAATTTAAAAGTAAAACTTTTTATGGGTTTTAAAAAAAAGAAAATCCAGGTTTGTCAAATTTAATTTTAAAACAAGTTTTAAAGTTTTAAATGTTAAAGTAAATATTTTTAAATTGTTTTCTTTCTAAATAATTATATATTGGGATAATTGTTTAATTTAAAATCTTTAAGTATTTTCAAATATGATTTGATGAATGTGATTTACGAAGTAATTGATTAATTAATTAGTTAAAGGTGATGATTAATTGAGGGTAAATTAATCTATGATTAAAGGATAATTATGTGAAGTTGTTAATTGAGGATTAATTTATTTTTGTGATTAATTAAGGAATCATTATTTTAAGTAAATTTATTAAGGGTATTAATTAATGAAGTTAATTAACAATAAATAATTAAAGGTAATTAATTACTTCAAGATAATTACTTAATTAAAAGTAATTAAATAATGATTAGCAAGTTGATTAATAAAACGATTAAAGGATAATTACTCAAAGTAATTAAATTGTGATTTATTAATATAAGTAACTAGGGATAATCACTTATTTATAATTAATTAAGAATAATTAATTAGGGGTTAATTAATTAATGTAATTAGGAATAATTATGTGACGCCCCACCTCTATACCTACGCTAGCCAAAAACACTACGGTGTAGTGCTGTCAACTAGCACGGAGAATAAGGCTGTTGAGGAGCGACCATCCATGTGATTGCTTATCACACGGTGGCCATAAATAATCTTCGAAAACAAACATAGAAATAAGCATAACACAAATCAGTCACATACATCCATATCATAAAGGCGGAAGAAGATATGAATATATAACTAACACATGAAAGTGTACATTAGAGTAGTGGTCAAAAAGATCCACAATAATACAAAAAAATAGCAACACGTGCTATACAAAAGAATACAACTATGAGTCTATGTCTCAAGTGTATACAACAAAAACTGCTAATCTAAACAGTTAGCCAAAAGTCAGAGTAGCAAATCCCGGGAAGAAGTCAAGCAGAAGCACGTGTAACATCTCGGTCTGACCCGAGTATTATTTAAGAAAATAATAAACGGATCAGTCTAGCTATAAATATCAGATGACATGGTATAAAATAGAAGATATGACATAAACATAAAATATCCATACTGACGTACTACTATAAGTATGCAAATGATGATCAACAGAAGTTCAATCAATAAGAGATAAATCGATATCACAAGAATCTTCTCAAAGATCCAAAGAGGGCATCATACCCTAAACTTGTACTCATAACAAGTCAATGACATAAATTCCAGAAATCAACACAAGAAATCCAGAAATCACAGAAAAAGGGAAAGAGGCCTATCACATGACGGTCCGAAGACCATGGGGAGCTACCCCATATGGGTGAGTCGGAATCACCCAGATGAGGTCCAGGCTAACCAAATAGAAAAAAGGTATGTGTGAGTGGAATCACACAAATGGTGTCTAGCCTAACCTCGCAACAAAAAGGTATGTGTGAGTGGAATCACACAAATGGTGTCTAGACTAACCTTGCGACAAAGAGATATGTGTGAGTCGGAATCACACCTATGAGGTCTAGTCTAACCTTGCAAACAAAGAGACATCGCACAATTGCTAGTCTAAATCATAAAATGATCGTCATGATCAACGAGAAGTGTCAATTACAATAAGCTGGTAAATATATGTGCTTAGCTTCATGTCCCATAACCACTAGCTTAACTTAAATATTTACGAACAAATTGTAGATCTCCACTAGAAAATTGTCACAAGAGATTCAATCGAACAAGTCCAATATAGTTATAGACTAGAATTGTGAGAAATTAATTAAAGAATAATTAAATAATTAGAGGTTAATTATTTAATGATTAAAGTTTATTTTATTTATTAATTAAGATTGATTAACTAATAATTGAAGGTTAATTAATTTATTAAAAGTTAATCAATGATTAATGGTTTATAATTAATTAATATTAATTAACCAAGACTAATGTTTATTCATAAGTATTGATCTGATTTAAATTAATCAGATAATTAATTAACCTTAATTATGGATGTTTGGATTGTACTGAATGCCTTGTATTGTTTGTTATCCCCGATGTGTTCTACTTTGTGATATGAATTGAATTGATTTGAGATGTGATAAATGTAATTTATCTGTGATGAATGTAATTTATTTATCTATGATAAATTTACATTTTATATCTGTGAAATCTATGAATGAAGATAAGAGTTATAGATTATACCGTTTACCGATATTGATATGATTGAATATGTGATGATTGATGATGTTGCACTATTGTGTAAAACCCCTGGACTACACCTTACACACATAAATACGGATTTCACAGGAAATCGGTTAAGTCACATATAATTTGAATCTAATATTGTTTTATTCAGACAATGTAATGGTTTTAAAGTTGAATTCTGAATTGAAATAATTTTAGGAATGGAATTGTGTAATATCTCAAAATTTTTAACAATATCAATTTAATAATATACATTAAAAATTAAATTGGTATTGATATTTTGTTAATAATAATTCAAATAGATTTAATAATCTTCTTCAATAAATATTTAATTGGTTATTTTATCTTTTAAAAATAATAAATTGGTTTCTATTTACAATATAAATATATGGTTTATATTTTAAATAGATTAGCATTGTTTTAATTTTAATAAATAAAACATATTTTTTCTAATTCTAACATCTGTAGTAATTTGGAAAATTTGTTTTTATTTAATATTTAAGCTTTCCAAAGATAAATAAATAAACTTGGTTTAAACTTAATAAGTGAATCATGTTTTAAAAATTCTAATATATACATTTTAATTTGGAAATTTTGATTTAAATTAAGTATTGAGTTTTTAAAACTATTTAATAAATAAATATATGATTTTAAATTTGATAAGAAAAATATTAAATGTTTAAAATAATTTGGCTCGAGTTTTAAATTTAGAATGAATTAACAAAAAGTTTTATGGCTTAATAAAATAGATAATTTATTGATAAAAATACAATTTCTTTTAAAATGATTTTAATTTAATAATAAGATATTTATAAAAACAATATTAATAGTGTATTGTCTTTATAAATTGATTTTGAATAAAATTTGCAATTGTTATTTCAGATTAAATTTATATACATAACTTGATTTGAAAATAATTGATTTTGGATTTGATTTGAATTTAAAATTCCAAAGTATAAATCTTAATTGTTTTAATTTTTTTATATGTATAAGTTTTATTTATAAACATGGTTTGTTTTTATTTCTTTTTATAAATTTATATTCATATTTAATATAAACTAACAAATTAAAACTAGGCTTAATACACACATTAATTTGTAAATTAAGTACCAATTATTTTAAAGGGACAAGTGTAGTATTCTTAAGGTCTCATTAAACAAGTGTTAAAAGATTAACATAACAATGTGACAAATGTAGAAAATTTGTACAAGTGTAAAATTTTGTTTTACGTTTTCTTTTATTTAATTAGATCTGAAATTCATCTAGATAAACTTACATTTCATTCATATTTGTTTTTTCATTTCCTAAATCAAAAAGAAAACTTTAAAACACCTCTTTAAAATCAGTAACTCCTCTTCAAAATTCTGCATTCCTTAGATCTGAAAATCATGTTCAATGCATAAATCAAACCTTGCATGTTCAAATCTAAACATCCTCATAATCAAAAAGCTTGCGTATTCAAATTCCTCAAAATCAAATAGGCCTGCATTCTGTTTATAAACCTGGAAATGAACAAATCTGCTTGCGTCTTCTCTCTGCACAACTTCAAATTTGAAGCCTGTTCATAAGCATCTGCATGCACCTGCATCTTCAAATCAAGTATAAAGTTTTGACTCTGGCAACTGCATTTTCAAATAAGCAAGCAACTCTGTTCCAAAGCAAAAGCATTTTTAGCATTTCTGTTCTCTGCTTCTTTTAAAGGAAAAAAGGTGAGTAACTTTAAATCTTAAATTTTAAATATGTTGCATGTTAAATGTTTGATATAAAATAATAATATTGTTTGTGTATTTTTGAAAATCGGATGTGAAGATGATATGTGTGCATGTGTTTACTTAATTTCCTGTTCTGTTTCATGGATTTGCCTGGCACAAAACATCATCTATAAAACTTATCTTTTAATTTAGCATCTGAAATGATGAAAATTTTAAAGTAAAGTTGTTTTATTTTTCTTAAGTTAATATTTAAAAATTTTAATTGAGTTAAAATATAGGATGTTGCCTCTGTAAACACAGAAAACATCATGCATGTGATTTTTACCATAACCTAAACAAGTTAGTTTAGTAATTCAGTAGTATAAATCAAAAATACTATCTGAAACTTGATTTTTAAATCCAGAATTGGGATTTTTAGAGTATGGTTAAGGTGGCAGTTAGTTATTGAACTTAAAATGGAATTTAAGTAAATTCTGATAATCTTTGAATGGGGAGATCACGGGTTTCATTCTGAGGGAAGTAAATTGAGTGGGGAGTAAGGAAAAAATCATTAATGGTGATAGAATTTCCCAAAAAGGTTGCGGCAGTGGAAATCAACTTGGAACCCTAGTTTTCACTTTGTCTTTAGAATCAATCATTTTGGGTATGTAGGAGCGACCGAGTGCTATGATATTTTAGGAAGTGTGAGAGTGGTCATGGTTGAGTTCGAGGCCGGAGGGGCTAGTCGTCAGGTGGACGGGGCGGTGAGAGATCGCCATTGACAGGTTTGTGGCAGAAAACCTGATTTTTCTGTTCCAGGTTTTGAAGTGGGTGGTCGAATTTGATTTCTTGATTAATGGTTCAATTTGATGATCGCGTATGGGTGTGCATGGTGCTCTTAATATTCGATGAGTTGAGAATTCTTGGGTGTTGGTTTATTTTGGGAGGAAGCAGTTTATTCTCGAGTCAATGCTCGAGTCATTTGAAGTTTCACCCGAAGACTGGTAATTGATGACTCGAAGCAAAATAGGTATGTGCTCGAGTATATTACAGTTTACAGGTTTTGTTCAGGAAAACCTGACAGTTTCAGGAAATTTAAAACAAAATTTAAATAAAAAGGAAGCATAGCAAGGTTTGAATTAAATTTGAAGCAAGTTTAAATTATGAATTCAAATGAATTTGAAATCCAGTTTCAAATAAATAAAATTTTATGAAATAGAATGCTTATCAACTAAAAGTTTGGGCAGTATTTTATACAGTAATTTAGAAATCCGAAAAATGAGATTTAAAACTAGATTTTTAAATGTAAGTTAAAATCTGAATTTGAATACCTGAATTCAAAATTGGAATTTGAATTTGAAAGTTTTCAAAATAAAATAAGTTTATGAATTCAAATGTTATAATTAAGTTTGAATATTTTAGTATTTATAACATGTGTTTTATAAATCTGAAATGAAATTTAAAACAGGATTTTAAATTTAAATTTTTGAATCTGAATCTGAAACATAATTTGAATTCTAGTTTGAAATGAAGTAAGATTTTGAATTTAAATGTTTCAAAATCACTTGAATATATTTAAAGTATAATTTAAATTTATTTAAATTGATTATGGGTTAAACTATTTTTTTTAAATTGACCTTAAGTAATTCTTTAATATGAAATAAAAGGGTTTTAAATACTTAAACCTTGTTTAAGTTAAAAATGGATTACATTTTAAATCTTAATTTAAATTGAAATTTAGATGAAATTTAAAAGCAAATTGTTCATAAATTATTTTGATAATGATAATTAAATCATGAATAAGATTAATGATTTACATTAAAGTTGATTTGAACTTAATGATTTATAATTCATTAATTGATTAAGGTAATTAAATTTTGTAATTAATTAATTTAATTAATTAATAATTTGGTTAGTTAATTAAATAATTAAGGGTTTTATTTAATTAATTAAATGATTAATAAGTTAATTAAGATTGATTAAATTTTAATTAAGAAATCAATTAATTAAATAAGATTTGATTTAATTAATGATTTGAATTCATTAATCAAGTAATTAATAATTAATTAATTTTTTGTTTATCACTTGATTAATTTAATAATTAGAGATTAATTAAATGAGTTTTATAGATAATTAAATTTGTAATTAATATTGACTAATCTCAGTTAATTACTTTAGAGAAGTAATTAAAGATTTGTTATTAGTTAATGAAGGTCATTAACTTAATATTATTTTATAATTAATTAATGTAATTAATTTTAATGATTAATTGAATTAATTAATTTAAAAATAATCATTTGAGAATTGTTTGTGTAATTACTTAATGAAAATAATTAAGGGAATTAATTACTAACGGTAATTAATTAATTTTATTTTGATTAATTTAGTTAATTAATTAAGTTTAGTTAATTTAAATTAATCACTAGTTGATTTAAGAAGTAATTACCAATGTAATTAAAAATGACTAATTACTTAGTGAAGTAATTAAGAAGATAAATTACTTGATGTAATTTAATTGAAGGATACTTGGATGATGGAGGAGTTTTGGAATTCAATTACTTTGTGTAATTAATATGTAATTTGTATGTTGAATAATTATTTAAAGTAAGTAATTAATAATTAATTACTTAGGGTAATTAATTTAGGTTTTGATAATTGAGTTATTTAAAGATAATTAAAGATGAAATTGATTAAGTTAATTACTTAATGTGATTGATCATGAGTGATTAATCAATATGGATAATTGATAACTAATTTAATAGGGTAATTATTAATAAATAATTAGACATCATTAATTTATATAATTAATGATGAAATTAAGGATGGATTAATTAAGAACAATTAATCAATGAAGGAATTAATTAATGTAGTTAATTAAGGATTAATGTAATTAATTATAATTAATTAATTAATGAAGTAATTACAGGTTAATTACCGAATTTGGTTTGGATTAATTAATTTGTGAAATTAAATGGAGGTTAATTACTTGAATGTAACTAAAGAATAATTAATCAAGGTGATTAATTAGGGTAATTTATTTGAGGGTAATTAATTAATTGATTTGTAATTAATTAAGGAGTATATAAGCAAGATTTATATGGATGTTTAATTAATTAAATTTATTTTAAATTAATTAAGGAGGAAGTAATTAATTTAATTCATTTTAAATCAATTATAGAATGATGATAAATAAACCATTGCTTGTGAATGTTGATTGATACTGATTACCCTGAATGGTTGAGATCTCAGATATGAGATGAGTGGTGTTGTGTGATTTGGATGCTATAGTTGCATTGAGTTAATGATATGAATTATCTGTTTGGAATGATAATATGGATTATCTGTTGTGATGATGATGATGATTACCTATTGTAATGTTGTGTATTATCTATCTGTGTGTTTATAGATAATATTGGATTGAAATTGTTTTAAACTTTAAAACAACTTGGACCTAAAAGACACGTTTTGGATTTCGATGAGACCGAGATCGGGTTTCCATATTTGGATATCCGAAAACCACATCGATCCAAATTAACGATAGGTCGTGAATCTCAAGTGAAGATGAAGATTAAAAGTGCAAGGGTTATCGTTGTTATCCCGCTTTTTGGCAAAGCCGTGATACCAAAAGATCGGTCAAAAAAAACACAGTTCATCTCAGAGATTGGTTGTAATTCACTTCGCTATGGATATCGATGAATTTTGTCCGATCCCGGATAAGGCTACAACTGATAGGACACGGCAAGCAAAGTCATGGAAGCCAGCATTCCAAATTTTAGGCTAATCGGAGGTCGTATGAACGAGATATGGTCGATGCAAGTTAACCAAGGAGCGTCGTTCGAACCCATCGAAAAGTTGGGGAGATGCTCACTTTGAATCCATGGGTTCGAATCCATCACTAATTGTCATGTTCGAATCCGTTGGTTTACACATGCTTCGAATCGATCGAGTTCGAATCGATCGATGACGTGATGTTGATCACTTCGAATCGATCGGTTCGAATCCATCAGATGGGCATCCCCTGAGCACGTTCGTATCCATGCTGAAGCACTGTTCCGTATCCATCGAGTCCGAAGCACTTCGAATCCATCACCATATACCCTACTTCGAATCGATCGGTCTCGTGCCCAAGCACTACTTCGTATCGATCGTCCTCGCATCCATCAAGAATGCCAGATCATTCCTTCGTATCCATAAATTCTGCCCTGTTCGAATCCACTCGGCTCGTCTTGATCCCCTTCGTATCGATCCATTTCGAATCCATTGATGCGAACTGGGTCGTGGCACACGATACGAACGAGGAAAAATCCATGGATTCGAAGTGGTCTACCCGGAGTATAAACCGGATCGAGGCGAAGTATGCGCGCCACGTCTTTACAAGACCACGTGAGGTGATCGATTCGAAGGAGTCGATTCGAACCGATGGATTCGAAATGGACAGCCGAACATGATTCATCAAACTCGAATCGATCATATCTCCCAAACCACGAGGCCAAATGCAATGAAATTTTCATAATAACTTCCATACAAGGTAAAGATTGTTCCTGCCAAGTTTCAGCTCGATTGGATCATTCTTTGATGGATTCGAAATGACTTTGAATTGATCTCAGATCGAGTCGAAACTTGGTGGGGTCGGTCGCGTGGGCCCACTCACGTGCCAGAAAAAGTCTCCCGAAGTTTGAGCGAGATCTGGTCCTCCAACACCTATAAATAGCACCCTGAAGCCTTCAGAAAAGAAGGATCTTTGGCCATTGAACATCCAGACTCTACCGAATCAAATTCCAGACTTCATTATCGCTGTTGTAATCAGATTTGAGAGCCATCATCAGTTGTAATCTGTTGTAATCGATTGAAATCATCAAGTGAATCAATAAAGACATAAGCTTCAGAGTGGACGTAGGCAAGATCGCCGAACCACTATAAATCCTGTGTTTGTGATTGTTATTTGTGAATTATTATGGTTGTTATTGTTTAGATCTGAGTTCTATATTGATTTTTGCTGATCTGTGTTCATAAACGGGTGCTTTCACGATATTGGGTGTTTGTGGTCAATTTTGACGCAAACATTTTGGTGCTTTCGCTGAGAATTGAACTCAGGAGATCTATCAATTAGAAGTTGATTCAGAGAGTTTGAAAGTTCAGATTTGAGAAACCATGATGAGACAAACAAGTAAGAAACAAAGGCCAGAGAGAAGTGAACACCAAGGAAGTCAAGAGGCTTCTTCAGGAGCGAATCAACCGTCGATCTTCATCACTAGGGACGAGATGGAGACAATGATGAAGAAACAAGAGGAGTTAATCCAGAGTTTATTTCAACAGATAGGACAGCTTGGGGCATAGAATAGAGTAGCGTATGCAGTCCAAAACGGAGCAGGACCATCCGGCGTGGCACCTGAACTAGGGGGCACACCTATGGAGAACGTTGGTCCAATCTCGGAGAGAGAAAGAGGAGCATCTTCACAACCTGGGAGCAGCAGAGGAGTAAACGCTCAGTCAAGCGGGCAGATCCCAGAATTCCTTCATGGACTCGGGGGGCAGGTCGAAAGTAATGAACAAAGATTGCATCTCGAAGACAATGACAGGTTGGCGGAGATGGTTAGAAGAGCTATGAGAGGTGGTTTGGTAAACAAAGATTTGGAGGATGTTAATAGGAGTCCTTTTACTCCAAAAATTAGAAAAGCTAGGAACCCACCGGATTTCAAGTTACCATCGTTGGACATGTATGACGGGAGAACGGACCCCACGGTTCATCTAACGAAGTATATAAGGCATACGGAAGTGCTGGGGGCATTAGAGGAGGTTATGGCCCGGTGCTTTCCATTGTACTTGGCGGGTATTGCAGCATTGTGGTTTAGACAATTGGAGAATGGATCCATCGGAACGTGGAATGATTTAATTGAGAGATTTATGAGGCAATTCAGGGTCCACATCACAAGACCCAAGAATGTGATGACGTTGGCAACTTTAAAACAGAAGGCTAGAGAGACTTTGAGGAGTTTTCTGACATGATTCAATGCGGTAGCAGCTTCAGTGGATCGACCAGATCCATCCATGGTTATGATGGCGGCTGTGTCCGGGATAGCTGACGGAACAGAGTTCAAAAATTCATTAACTAAGGATCCACCCGTGGATACAGAAGAATTCTATCATGAGGCAGAAAAGTTTTTACGATTAGAGGATGCGAATGCAGAAAGAGAAGAAGGAGAGGAGATAGAAGTTTATGCGCTTAAAGACAGAAAGCCTCTTGAAAAGGACTCAGACAAGGATAAAGGTAAAAGAAAGACCGAGAATGACGGGGACAGGTCAAAGCGGCAATGGAGGGAGCCGTGATTCACCACTTACACCTAACTGAACGAGAGTCTGGAACGAATTTATCAGGATACCAAGGAGCAGGTTCCATATCGTAGACCAATGCGAAGGGATCCAACTTCCGACGAAAGAAGATCAGATAAGTTTTGTGTATTTCATGAATTAAACGGTCATAACACTAATGATTGTAGGCTTCTGAAGGACGAGGTAGAAGGACATATAAGGAACGGTATGCTCCTTCAATATGTAAGGAGACGAACTCCAGTGGTAGAACCAGAGCGACCACCGTCTACATCAGCTAGAGGCGACCCTGAACCAGGACATCGTTTGGTTATCAATTAATTAAAATAACGATGAACAAGTCGTAAGCTTCCACTAACACAATTAAATCATTTACACATGTACGAGATCGCGAACGTTCTCCAGGCATGCTCTGAATGATCATTGACCGTTTAGTAGTGGGAACTTACACTTTGACATCCTTGCTTTGCTTTTTTTTTTTTTTTTGATTTGGACATTTGGACTTTGTTTGTTTGGACATTTCTATTTTAAAACTAATCTGTTGAATAAATATTTGATTCTGATAATTCTGAAATGGCTCAGCTACTTACACATGTACGGGGTCGCGAACGGTCCTTAGGCATGCTCTAAGATGGCGATAAACCGCCCTGACAAATGATCCAGGGACCCACTCGAACGTGAACCTGGTATCAACAATACCAAGCCCTGCCGGGCGCACTTTCTCGCCTCGAATGGCACCCGACCTCGAACTGTCACAATTCACCACGAACGGCACCCGACCTCGAACGGTCACAATTCGCCACGAACGGCACCCGACCTCGAACGGTCACAAAATCGCCTCGAACGGTACACGATCACGAACGATCACAACTTGCCTCGAACGACACCCGACCGCGAACGGTCACAACTCGCCCCGAACGGCACAACTCACCTCACCTCAAATGGCTCGATCGCGAACGGTCGTAATTTGAGGTCCGCCACTTGACGGCGTACGGTCGCACTTCACCTCAAATGGCTCGATCCCGAACGATCGTCATTTGAAGTTAGGCGCTTGACCATGAACGGGCGCACTTCATCTCAAATATCTCGATCCCGAACGGTCGTTATTTGAGGTCGCATAAAACTACAAATTCCTTTGCAGGACATCAATAGGATATGAACATCCAGCTCATGGCATTACAAAACACGCCTTCCTACCTCAAGGCATATTTTGGGGGGGCAAATGTTATCCCGCTTTTTGGCAAAGCCGTGATACCAAAAGATCGGTCAAAAACAAAAGACAGTTCAGCTTAGAGATTGGTTGTACTTCACTTCGCTATGGATATCGATGAATTTTGTCCGAGCCCGGACTAGGCTACAACTGATAGGACACGGCAAGCAAAGTCATGGGAGCCAGTATTCCAAATTTCAGGCTAATCGGAGGTCGTATGAACGAGATATGGTCGATGCAAGTTAATCAAGGAGTGTCGTTCGAACCCATCGAAAAGTTGGGGAGGTGCTCACTTTGAATCCATGGGTTCTAACCCATCACTAATTGTCTTGTTCGAATCCGTTGGTTTACACATGCTTCGAATCGATCGATGACGTGATGTTGATCACTTCGAATCGATCGATTCGAATCCATCAGATGGGCATCCCCTTAGCACGTTCGTATCCATGATGAAGCACTGTTCCGTATCCATCGAGTCCGGAGCACTTCAAATTCATCACCATATACCCTACTTCGAATCGATCGGTCTCGTGCCCAAGCACTACTTCGTATCGATCGTCCTCGCATCCATCAAGAATGCCAGATCATTCCTTCGTATCCATAAATTCTGCCCTGTTCGAATCCACTCGGCTCGTCTTGATCCCCTTCGTATCGATCCATTTTGAATCCATTGATGCGAACTGGGTCGTGGCACACGATACGAACGTGGCGAAATCCATGGATTCGAAGCGGTCAACTTGGAGTATAAACTGGATCGAGGCAAAGTATGCACGCCACGTCTTCACAAGACCACGTGAGGTGATCGATTCGAAGGAGTCGATTTGAACCGTTGGATTCGAAATGGACAGCCGAACGAGATTCATCAAACTCGAATCGACCATATCTCCCAAACCACGAGGCCAAATGCAATGAATTTTCATAGTAGCTTCCATACAAGGTAAAGATTGTTCCTGCCAAGTTTCAGCTCGATTGGATCATTCTTTGATGGATTCGAAATGACTTTGAATCGATCTCAGATCGAACCGAAACTTGGTGGGGTCGGTCGCGTGGGCCCACTCACGTGCCAGAAAAAGTCTCCCGAAGTTTGAGCGAGATCTGGGCCTCCAACGCCTATAAATAGCACCCTGAAGCCTTCAGAAAAGGGGGATCTTCGACCATTGAACATCCAGACTCTGCCGAATCAAATTCCAGACTTCATTGTCGCTGTTTTAATCAGATTTGAGAGCCATCATCAGTTGTAATCTTTTGTAATCGATTGAAATCATCAAGTGAATCAATAAAGACATAAGCTTCAGAGTAGACGTAGGTAAGATCGTCGAACCACTATAAATCCTATGTTTGTGATTGTTATTTGTGAATTATTGTGGTTGTTATTGTTTAGATCTGAGTTCTATATTGATTGTTGCTGATTTGTGTTCATAAACGGGTGCTTTCACGATATTGGGTGTTTGTGGTCAATTTTGACGCAAACAATCGTCGTTAGCTCTGAGGGTGATTCCAAAATGAGTGTAACGAGATAATGCCTTCGGTTTCGTTCGAACCCGGAATGAACTTGTATGGATTGAATGCTTTTAGAACATCGTCAGGTGGACGATGAGCATTCTAAGTGATGTGTTCTCTAAAGCTAATCATAGCCTCAAGCCTCATCAACCGGGAATGGCTAAAACAGGGGAGGTGCAGCAAGGCTTCGTGGGTAGCCCCCACTTGAGAGTGAGATTTACCCCTGTCTAGAAGTCCCTTTATATTCGGTTGTGTGGGAAGTTGGTTGCAAACAACTGCGGGGTTGTCTTGTTCGGAACTGTTAGGTAAGGAATGGTTCCGGCCTTGTGTTGCAGGGGAGCGGGCGAACTCCTCAGTACGGCGATCTAGGCCACGTACTGTGGTGGGCGGTACCCCAGTAGCCCTGCCATTGTATGGAATTCAAAATCCAATAAGTGCCAATGGTTTTGATTGTATTACCCACTTTTGTAGCTAGTAGCTGGAATTTAATGAATGTAACAATTTCGGCTATTTCTTGTTTACTTGAAAACCCTAGACACTATTATAATATCACCGGATTTCCTATCAAATGTTTTGGTTAGCGTAAGGTAAAAACTTTTCCATGTTTATGTGTGGGAAGTCTTACGCGATACCTTTCTTTCAAAAAGTTTTTAAAGTTAAGTAAGCTTAACCTGTTACTCACACCAGACCCATGTCTGGCCCGGAGTTTATCTTTGTTTTCTTAAACTCTTGGGTACTCAAATTTTTATGAGTAGCCAAGGGATTCAGGTTGGCTTTGACAAATATTGGAGGAGCAATGGAGCAGGAGGCTTCTGCATTGTAGATATATAGTTTCCGCTGTGTGTTCTCTGTGTTGTGTTTGTATTAAGTTGTAAATACTAGACAGGTGTTTATAACTGTCTAGTATATGTGATGTGTATGCTATGTATCTCTGATTAATATTGTATATTATGTAAATACTTATGTTATTAATATAATTTAGTCGTTCCGCTGTTGAGATTATAGTGTTGTTTCTTCTTTCTCTTCTTTCTTTTCTCCTTCTATCCCTTTCTTTCTTAATTCATGATACGTCTTTCAGGTTAGTGGAAGACGGGTCGTGACACAGGCTCTCCTAAGATTTTTTTTGGTCCAACCCAGAGTACGATCGGGTTCGACTTGGGGCTACTTGGGAGAGGGAACTGATTACCAAAACTCAAGTTTTTGCATTGCATAATCGTTTGATTCACTTTGACCAATACTTAACTGATCAAGCATCGTTGCTCAACTGTTAATAGGATGGTTCTTATCCAAAGAACAATCATGTTGAACGTGTTTCGATCTTTGAATGATTCTGTTGCATAGCATTTCAAATTTCTGCACTTT
Source organism: Allium cepa (assembly GCA_030765085.1). NCBI lineage: Eukaryota > Viridiplantae > Streptophyta > Magnoliopsida > Asparagales > Amaryllidaceae > Allium > Allium cepa. Next base: position 174,292,073 of record CM060938.1, read on the forward strand.
CTATGATCCTATAAAAGAAAATTTTCCGCATCGCTTTGGACAACGATTCCTTTATTGATTATCTGACGATAAGGGGTAAGATTCGATGTACTTCTATCGTGCGACGTGGCTCGTTTTTCTTGCTGAGTAGGCAATCTGCACAAGATGATCTGTTCGTTATGTACATGACACGAGACTCACACGTATATTAACATTCCACTTGCCTCGGTCGACTTTCAGAATTCGACTGGTCAACGCACGTCGACATGCATTGGATTTCGAGCGCCAATCACATGGGTATAAATTTGAAATAGAAATTTGAAATAAAATATACCCGACCATGTTGTATGCCAAGTTTTCCTTTCTAGAGTGACTCGTCACTCGTGTAGATTTTAAGTTGGCGCTAGTCTATCAACTCCTTCCAAATCTAGATCTACTATCTCATAGGCCTCAACTTCTGCGACATCCGGACCCATCATTCAATCACCTCCAAACTCTAGAGAATGATTGTTTCGGTAAAGTCAATTCAAGAGCAATGTTAATGAATAAATTCTTCAACAAACAAAAGTGTATAAAAGATGGGTTAATCAAAGAGAAGCCTTTCCAAGGCTAATGGAAGCCTCTTTGAGGCTAATATGAGTCATCGAAGTCTTAGGTTGAGAGGTGTATGGTTCTGAGTTCATCATGATTCTTTGTTCAATCGCCAAGCTGGATTATATAAGGTCAATGTAAATGTATAGGTTCAATATGTAAGTACAAATATGTCATGCAAGATCAGGGTTGAAGTCAGGTATGTTATATAACCCACAAGGTCGAAGTTAGATACACTATGCGAATCATAAGTTCAAGTAGGTCAAAAAATAAATAAACTAAGTCAAAAGATTATTCAAGTCATTAGTTGAGAGAAACTATGAAATTATTTAAGTTCCAAATCCTTATGTGTACAAGGTTCAAATTGTACAATAGTCTCTAAAAATCTCTAATTCAATTTAGGGTTTACAAAGTTTAAAAGGTAAGAAATAAGATGAGAGAATTCGGCATTCATTGGCTTCGACATTCATTTTCATAGCCTTTCATATCCATTCAATTTGATGGTGTTCTTCTTTCTCCTACAACTAAAACTCAAATAAAGGAAGTTTTCAAATTAGCGACATCATTTAAAACCTTAAAATCCATACATTTGGGTTAGTACTAATACATGATTTAGTACTAACATATTTTTTTGCTTTATAGTATAACTAATATAGCATTTGGTATCAATCGATTTTCTCGACATCGTTGTACTTGTGTAGCGTTACATTTAGGATGCTCTATGTTAATTATTGAAGTTTTTGGTTCATATTCCTGGACCTATTTTCTTATCATTGTTTAACAATTATTTTTGCACTTCTAGCCAAGAAAAAAGTTTAAGTTTTTCTTACAAACTTGATAATAGTTATTCCATAGTTATTGACTTGTATAAGAGTTATTATGGACTTTAAAACTTTTTATTGTTTAGATATCAGGTAAATTTCCTATCGGCCCTTAAGGTGAGTATTCAAATTTGGAATAATATCACTTGGTAAACGGATGGAGGGCTAAGCAAGAAACTCTTCAAGGACTACAGTATGAGCTCCCAAGCTTTTCTTCTCGAGCTAATTCTTCTTTGGTTGTTGGACATTTTTTTCAATATTAAGGTGCTTGTAAAATCTTAGGTTAGCCTCCTTTGTTGTTCAATTTTGATTCTTGTCTTCTTGTGGTAATTTTATCTCAAAACTTTAATAGGCTTTGTTGATATGTTAATGATCTGAGGAAATTAAAATTTTAATTGACAAAAAAAATTAAAAAGTTACCGGGTGCTAATTTTGAAGAAAAATGTTAGAAAACCTTCAGATAATAAGAAAACTAGAAATCTCATATATCATCTAATAATAAGAAAGCCAAAATCCCCTTCGATAATAGGACGACCAGAAAACCATCTGGTAACGAGAGACCATATATCCTCATTTGATGATAGTAGAAGCCTAGAAATCCAAACTATGCAATGATAGAAGACCATAAACCCAAATCTATAAATGAAAGAAGACCATAAATCCACGTTTGGTAGACCAGAAATCCATAATTGTCAATAACAAAAGGCCAGAAATTCAAATTTGGTAATAATAATAGAAGAAGACTAGAAATCCGAATATGGTAATAATAATAGAAAACTGAAGATCTTTGTATGGCAATAATAGGAGGCCAAAAGTCCAATCAAAAAATAATATGAATAGTTCAATTCCATAAGAAAACCTGAAATTCAATGGGAAATTCAAAAACCATTAAGAAAGCCATCAAGGAAATTAGAAAATCAATTAAGAAACTTGATCAAAAGCTTGTCATAATTTTATTTAACAAGAAGAAATTTTGAAACTCATTTGAAAACCATCTAGTAATAGTAATTCGAGTAGAAAAGATTTTGCAGTTCTATCTTATACTAAAATGTTATAACAAAAACTTTACACTGTGCTAATTCTTCGGATAACACCAGGGATTCCTTGTCCATTCAGAGGACTACCTCTTGTTAAGAGATATGTAATTGTTAAGGTGTTAGTTTATTATTGTATTACTATTAGTATATTGTGGCCAAGTAGTTTCGTTCAACTATTCAGTAGCTCAACACGTGGTTTTGTCCGACCATCCAACCATTCAACAAGTAGTTTTGTTCAGCCGTTCGGCTTTTTTAGCCATTCAGTCCTTCAGCAGGTAGTTTCATTCGGTTGTTTGATTGTTCAGCAGGCCCAATTAGTTTATTGATACTTATTACATATAGACTTGATTTTAAGGTTCCTTAGTCCTAGGTCCAGACTAGATCGATCCAAAATATGTTTTAACCTATTCCTTCGAATGGATCTATTCTTAATAAGGATTTGCTCTTTACTTAATTCCTTTTGCTTCTTCATTGGTCTTCGAATTCTTTTATTCCTTTTATCTTCTTGAGTTTTGCTTCTGCTTTGAGCCGTAGTCATCTTTGTTCCATTTACTTATTTATGCCCCTTCTTGGGCTTTGTCTTTGTTGGGGTTTTGGACCTCTCCGTCTTTTATGTTTGTCGCCTTTCTTGGGCTTTGCCTTTGATTTGGGCTTTGCACATCTCCATCCCATTTTTTCGTTTTGTGACCTTTCTTGGGCTTTGCTTCGAACTTTGGTCTTCTTCGTTCCATTTTGTTTATGGTTTCAAACGTCCTTGTCCATTTAGTTGCTTATGCCCCTCCTTTGGTTTTGTCTTTGTCTTGAAGCATTATGGCTTATACTTGATTGATCTTCCTATTAAAGATTGATAGTTAGTATTAGACTAGTCCCACTCTATATGAGGTGCTATGGATTGGACGTTAGAGGCTTTTGTCCCTGTTTCTAGGAGGTGCTTCAGATTGGACATCGACGGCTTTTGTCCTTCCCTTTAGGAGGTGCTTCGGATTGGATATTGGAGGCTTTTGTCCCTCCCTCTAAGAAGGGCTCTAGAATGGATGTCGGAGGCTTTAAAGAAGTTTTTCTATTAATTTTTTTTGTGCAAATGATTTTTGGCCAATAGAAGTATTTTTGAAAACCCTTTTGAACATCAACTATTCTGTCATGAAACTTCTTTTTAAAAGAAAGAATTTTCTATATAAGGACCCCTTTATCAAATTGAGGATTTATTTTTACGAAAAGATTTTGGATACTTGAACTCTTGAATAGCAGTTTTTTAAATCATTCACATAATATGAAAATGAATACCAAATAATAGACTGAGTGGTGATGATTCATGAACCAATAGTCCTTTAATCGAGAATAGAATCTTCTGATAAGAGTTTTTCCAATGCCAATTAGTCATGGTAGTTCTAAAAAGTTTTCGTTAGAAAACATGTAGGTCTTTCTTTCCTAAAAATTTCAAAAAGCTTAGAAAATACTTTTGTAAGGACACGTTCAACCAAAATCTTTTGTGCGCATTTACAAATGCTAGGTAATAATTTTGTTTCGAAGAATTTATAAATATTTCTTGAATTAGTTAAACATTTATCTTCCTAGATCTATAGGGTATAATCCTTCTTGATTTTTGAATGTAAGTTTTCTTAAAGACATGCTTAGAAAACTCTTTTTTTGCAACAAAATGACTTATTGAAAAAAAAGTTGGTGTATTTACCTCCGCCTTTATATATATATATATATATATATATATATATATATATATAATTGCATCTCCTCAAATTTTTCGTAGCAAAATGGAATGTCTTGTTTATAAGTCTAAAAAGTCATAATTCATGAACTAATAGACTATTTCAGATAAGAGCATGCTTTTTCTAAGAACCTCTTCTTTTGGGAAGATTTCAGATATTTACATTTCCCTAGAATCTGGCCTATGATGGAATATTGATGGTAATGCATTGATTCAAGCTTTGAGGTAGAGGTCCATTTAATCCTAGATATTTGATCTATCTTTTCTTTAAAGGAGAACGAAGATTGGTTATGCTTTGGTAGGGAAACTTAGATTCTTCCATGCGAAGTGGATTGGTTTTGTTTTACCTATAAAGGCACTCGAGTTTTGTATTAAGACAAGATCAATTTCAATATGAATAAAATAAGAAAATTTTATGAGTAAAAATAGTCGATGGTGGGCAACTGCCACAAAATCCATAATTTGGCTAAAATCTGAATTTGAAATCATAAAGCTACTTCTCTCTTTTAAAAGAAGTTAGACTTTGAGTGTTTGGGTTATTCTTGTTGAAATGAGAAATCCTTCAAATTTCTTTAATGGATTCCTTTGGAGATCCTGACTTAATCATATTCTAGATTATTCTTGATAAGATATGGAATTCATCAGCCTTATGTCCATTTGCTTTATGATAATAGAATTAATCTCCTCCTTTATTCGGACGATGTCGTATTTTGCAAGAAGTGGAGAAATTTCATCATCTTTTGTTATGGCAAAGATATAGGAGAGGGGTTTACTCAAATTTACATATTTGGATTCAGAAATCTCCTTCTACTCCTATTCCCTTTTGGCTTCACGCCGAGATGTTCGAAATTAAGCTTTTCCTCCTTTTGATTTTGCTGAGATTTCTTCATGGAATGACACATCTCCACCATTTGAATGAATTTTTCTATCTTGAAGTGGAATTTTAGTAGATCTTTACATCCATAAATATAAAACTCTTTCCAAAATGGAGTTTGCTCAATTATCCTTGAGTGAATTACCATTATTTTTTCTCTATCGGTCACATTTTATGCTTTCAATGCTTCTATATTAAACCTCTTTAGGTATTCTCCAAGCAATTATCCTAGCTTTTGCTTGATATTAGCCAACATGCTAGAAACTATAGTTGGGTCTTTGTATATGTAAAACTGCATTATGAATTCATAAGGAAAATGTTCCCAAGAGCATATGACCATTTCCTAATAATACCTATACCATTTCACAGACGCTCCACAAAAAGTTATGGGAAAGAGCTTACAATGAACTGCCCCAACTTCATTATACAAATCCATTTAGTTTTCAGAAGCTAGAAGGTGATTATTTGGATCAGCGGTTCCGTCATATTTAGTAAAGGAATTTTGGCGTGAGATGGGATTTTAACAACAAATATTTCCTCCAACAAAAGGAGATTTTCAAATGAGATTATCCTATCTTAGGTTATGAATTTCTTTCTCCTTAAGCATGTCCTTTGTTATTTGGTTCGTTTCACTAACATAATTGTCTCTATCATATTCTTTGATTGATTTACCAAATTATTTAAGGGGCTCTCTTGCTTACTTTCTTGGTTTTTGTTTTGTTGACTTATGGTAATCCTTTTGCTTTCTTTTGTTCACAATCATGAAGAATATGCTTCTAATTCCTCATCTGGGAATTTATTTGAAAATTGTGCTTCATCTCCTTCTTCCATAAGCTACATCATCTTAAATGATTCTTGAAATGAAGTTTCTTCAAGATGCTCTCGCACAACTATCAGTTATTGCATTATATCCTAAATTTTAGTCTCATTGCTTGCAAGACATGTTAAAGCTAAAGGTTGTCCAACTTCTATACTTACTAAATTGAAGCTTGGGATGATATTGTCTTCCAAAGTTGTTTGTGATGTGGCTTCTCCATTTTGGATGTCGTAACCATTCCTGTCTCTTTCCATTTTCTTCGTAAAACAAAAGAACCTTACGCAATTAGTTTGTGGAGAGAGTTATAAGGAATTGGAGGTTCAAGCCCTCCTTCTAGCTCCAAAATGTTAACAAATAAACTCATCCACACCCAAAAGCGTATAAAAAGTTGGTTAATCAAAGAGAAGCCTCTTCGAGGCTAATAGAAGTCGTCAAAGTCATAGGTTGAGATGTGTATGGTTCTAAATTCATTATGATTCTTTGTTCAATCGTTAAAATTGAGCTATATAGAGTCAACGTCAATGTGCAAGTTCAGCATGTAAGTCTAAGTATGTCATACAAGATCAGGGTTAAAGTTTTGTATGTTATATAAGCTACAAGGTCAAAGTTATATCACTATGCGAGTCACAAGTTCAAGCAGCTCAAATAATCAATATACGAAGTCAAAAGATTATCCAAGTCAAGAGTTTGGAGCAATTCAATGTGCTATGCTATGCAACTTTTAAATTTCCAAATCCTTATGTGTACAAGGTTCAAATAGTGCAATAGGCTCAAAAAATCCCCAATTCAATTTACAATGTACAAAGTTAAAAAAGTAAGAAATGAGATGAGAGAATTTGGTCCATTTTTACTAAACGCCTTGGTCTATATTTATAGGGTTTGGCAAGTGGAAGGCTTCAACACTCATTGGCTTTTGCATTAATTGCATCATCGAACATCAAGGTTGGTACATTATCGTCTTCGACAATAGCTGTGTCGTCGAGTATCAAGGTTGGAACTTTTATATCTAAATAGTGGGACTTCAGTATTGGCACAATAGAGTTAATATTAAGAATCATTAAGCTCGACGTTGATAATTCCTTCTCCACTGACCGACATTCACTGCATCTATATATTTGCATTGATGGAAGGCAACGTTATCCAGCAGCGACTTCGATAATCCTTTTGAATACATCGACGAATATAGCTAATGCCCGTCGATGATGACTCCGTGGCTTTGAGATCTTCCTAATTGATGGTTTGTGGCATCATACGGTACTCAAGAAGGATGTGGAAAAATAATAACAACGATACTAATGACCCTCGATGTCGATATTTAGTAGCTGATGAAATGCGGCATTCTCCCAATGTCGATGAAGCGCGCTAAATGAAAGATGAAGTGCATCGTTGATTATAATGAAGAGCAGCATCACTTTATATTCCTTTGGTGTCAATAACCTTGGCGCCTTCATAAAGAAATGTCTTTGAAGTGCTTGTGAATGTGTCACTTTTATTAACTACCTTTAAGGTTGTTGATGATGAGCTTGCTTCAATGGACAAGTAGCAACGTCGACCAGATTCAACATCAATGAAGTGCGCCATAGCCTAATTTGACACTTCATGATGGCTTATAATTCTTGGTTTCATTCAATAGCATGGTATTCCTTTTCCTACGAAGAACTATCCAATTTCCTCAATGTTAATCCATCTATACAGGCTCAACGGTCATATGTCCCCAAGTGAAAAGAAGAGGATAGTGATTAGGTTCGACATCATTACTTCCTTTATTATCGAAGAGGATGTATACATGTCTTCGAGACTCATCTATCTTTACGTTCCAGTGTACATTATATGAGTATTTTTGATCATACGTCTTCAAGAGTGTTGAATAGTAGTCATCGTGAATAAAGTGCGTTCATTCACCGTAAAAGGCGATATCATATATATATATATATATATATATATATCTTTTCTTGCATATCTTCGAAGTTGATAAGATGCGGCATTGGCCAAGCATACATCAACATCATTCCTTATCATATATGGTGATGCTTGAGTGGCGACTTCAACATCATAAATGATGTGCGACATAGAAGAATACTGATAATAGTTAAGGAATGACACTGTTTCTTCAACATTATCTTATGGTCCTTGACGTTGATGAGGACTTTGACATCAACATTCGTCATTAGCGCTATCTTATTATCTATAGCTTTGAAGTTTGATTCAAGCCCTTAGTCTCGATATTGATTTCTTGGTTGGTATCCTTGGAAAATTATAGGAATGACATTTGCCCCCCTCCTTATATAAAAGAAGCTTTTTACTCTTTAGGGTAAAGCCATAAATTTTTCTTACTTTTCTTAGCATTTCAAATCCATTCAATCTGATGGAATTCTTCTTCCTCCTACAACTTAAACTCAAATAAAGGAAGTTTTCAAATTATCAAGATCATTTAAAACCTTAAATTTCATATAGTCGGGTTAATACTAATACATGATTTAATACTAACATATATTTTCTTTGTAATGTAACTCATATGGCATTTGGTATTTTTCTCGACATAGGCTGACTGGTGTAGCATTACATTTAGGATGCTCCATATTAATCATTAAAGTTTTTGGTTTCTATTCGTGGACCTATTTTCTTATCATAGATTTAACATTTATTTGTGTTCATCTAACCAACACATGAACTTTTTCTCACGAACTCTATATTAGTTATTCAATAGTCATTGACTTGTTATAAGAGTAATTTTGGAGTTTAAACCTTTATATCATTTAGATATCATGTAAATTTCCTATGTGCCCTTAAGGCCAAGTATTCAAATTTTGAGTAATATCCCCAGATAAATGGATGGAGGGCTAAGCAAGAAACTCTTAAAGAGGACTATAGTATGGGCTCCGAAGCTTTTCTTCCCAAGCTAATTCTTCTTTGGTTGTCGAAGATTGGCTTTCAATATTGAGTCACTTGTAAAATCTTAGGTCAGCCTCATTTATTGTTCAACTTTTGATTCTTGTCTTCCTGCAGTAAATTCTATATAAAAACCTAATATCTGCTTTGTTGATATATTAATGCTTTAATGAGACTAAAAGTTCATTTGATAAAAAAATTAGAAAGATATCAGGTGTTAATCTTGAAGAAAAAGATTAGAAAACTCTCTGATAATAAGGAAACTAGAAATCTCGTATATCATCTAATAATAAGAAATCCAAAATCCACAATGTAATAGAAAGCCAAAAAACCATCTAGCAATAAGAGATAAAAAATCCAAACTAGGCAATGATAGAAGACTAGAAATCTAAACCAGGTAACGATAGAAGACTAGAAATCAAAACCAGGCAATGATAGAATACCAGAAATTCATGTCTTGTAATAATAGAAAACCAGAAATCCATATCTGTCAATAACTGAAGGTAGAAATCCAAATTTGGTAATAGCAATAGAAGAAGACCTCAAATCCAAATCTGGAAATAATAATGGAAAATCAAAAATCCTTGTGTGGTTATAATAGAACGCTAGAAATCCAATCCAATAATAACACGAAAACTTGAATTTCACATGAAAACCAAAAATTCAATAGGAAATTCAAAAATTATCAAGAATGCCATTAAGAAAATTAGAAATTTAATCAAGAAACTTGGTCAAAAGCTTGTTATGATTTTGTCTAGTAAGTAGAAATTCAAAAACTCATCATAAAATTGTCTACTAATAATAATTTGGGTAGAAAAGAATTCTCAGTTCAATCTTGTACTAAAATATTATATCGAATTTTTTTACTGTGGGCTTATGCTTTGAATAGAACTGTAGATTCCTTAGGACTACCTCTTGTTTGGAGATATGCAATAGTTAAGCTTTTTATTTATTCTTTTTATTACTATTATTATATTGGAGCGAAGTAGTTCCATACAACTGTTCGGCAAGTTGTTCAGTCTGATCGTCCGGCCGTTCAACAGGTAGTTCCATTCAGCCATTCACCTTTTTCCTGGTCTATCATCAGGTAGTTCCATTTGGTTGTTTTGCCCTTCATTTTGTTGTTCCATTCAACTGTTTGATTGTTTAAAGGGCCCAATTAGTTTATTGGTACTTATTATATACGGACCTTGCTTTGAAGGTTTCCTTACTCCTAGGTTTAGATTAGATCAATCAGAAATCTATTTTAACATATTTCCTTGAATGGAACTATTACTCAAAAAATCCACCTTCCGCCTAAGTCAGAACATCTTTAAGAAAAGGACGAAAGGAAAGCAGTTTAGATCAGACCTTCTGAAGAAGTTGAAGGGATGCAGTCGATAATATGAAGCAATTCAAGACCGTTTAGGGGGACGAAGGGTTTCATTCCACGGTATTCAAGAAGCTCTTACCTTCCGAAGAGGGCAAAGAATTTTGGGCAAGGGCATACGACTCTATAACAATTTTTTGTAAGCATAATAAGCCTTTCGGGTCGGTTGGAACAGCCATTAGATACCTTTCGACGATGTCGAAAGGTTTATGATAAAGCCAACATTCAAGGAAAGCACAGCTCTAGTCAGCATTCAAGTAAAAAACAACCTTCTAACAAGGTCGAAGGGTTCGCAATAGTCAAGTAAAAGAGAAACCCTCTGACACGGTTAAAGAGTTCACATATCATGTAGATAACATACCTTCCGACAAGGACAAATTGTCCCTAAAAGTAAAAAGAAGAGTAGACCCTTCAACAACGCTCAAAGATCCACGATGGCATGCGAAAGGAAAACCTTTCGAAAAAGCCAAAAGATTAGCAACTGCATATAAAAAGTGAAACCCTACGACCCGGTCGAAGGCACAAGGTCGAAAGCATAGCTACCGACATCTATATATAAGACCTAAAGGGTCTTGTTTTGAGGATGGATTTTCTCTCATTCTAATCTTTTAACCTCTTAATCACAGCTTTGTAACCCTTTTTGGGTGTTGATTTAGGGAATTTAATAAAGTGAAGTTTTTTCCTAAATAAAGAGGGAAGTCCTGAGCTTTGTGAATTACTTTACTGTTTACTTAAATTTTTGCTGGCTTAACTCCTGTTTTCAGGTTCAAACCCATCGAAAGGTTCTTGTTGACAAGGTCAATAACATTCCAATCCGAATAACTGATCCAAACCTTCAAGGCCTAAAACTCCATGATTTGTACCTTCCAACAAGGTTGACAGCTTAATTGGCTAAATGGTCACTAAACCTTCTGAAACCATTAGCTCAATGATCTAAACCTTTCGTCAAGGATCGAAGTCTACCTTTAATAGGTTTAACTTAGAGAATCTTAACCAAATCGAAAGGAGAACCTTTGTCAGGAACAACAAACAAGCTCATCAAGGTCGACAGGATAATTAATTCAAAGACTAAACCTTTCAACAGTATCGAAATCTCTGACCCAGGCACAAACAGCATGAGGACCTAAATTTAAAGGCAATCTTTAGGGGTATTACATCCTTCATTCAAACAAGTCTATCCACTCTTCTTAAAATAACTTTGGGGTGTTGACCATAATTTTGGTTAACATTTTGGCATTAGAAGGTGGGGTCAAACCTCCGAAATTGTTTCCCTAACACTACAATTCTCTGATCCCCATTGGACCAATTCTACATCAAATTCACCTATTTTGGTTTGATCATGGCCAAAAGATTTAAGAGGTCTGAACAAGGGTCCTCTGAACCACACTTGAAAAGGTATTCTTATGTAAATATGAAAGACTCCAATCAGGATGATGAACAAAGGTTGTGGCTCAAAGCCTTGAGGATAATAAACAAAAAGAAGCAGAATCTTATGATCTCGAGAAATGGAGCTTAAACCCCTTTCATGTAGGACCAACCCTAATTTTTTCACTTGGAAGAAGAATAAAAGGAAGTGATAACATTTTTTACCAAATGAGGAGAAATATTCAGTCATCTTATCGTGGGACTTTCTTTGAAAAAGAGATAATAAAGGATTATGATAGTTTCACATATAAATGGAGTAAGATTATAAATGAGGCTCATCATTCAAGGGAGGACTATGGACACGTCAAAAAATCTACGATTGAAGAAATAAGGATGATAAAGGAACTACCTAGCGGAAGTGTAAAAGTAACCAAGAAATTTCCAACCAAAACCTTAGGACTGGAAGGAGGATCCTTGAAAGAAGATCAACGAGCAATAAAAAGAAAACCGACTCCTTAAAAATAAATATTTAAACCAAGCTGCAAAAGAATTAGACGCCAGTCAAAGACGGCTCAAAAGTCAAGATTTCTTGGAGAATATAATCTTACAACATCAATCGAAGACATTTATATTGGAACCAAAGAGGAACTAAATTATTGGCATTATCAGAAGAAAAAGCCAGGGATTGAAAGAAGATTTAAGGGATCATATTGCAACTTTCATCTCATAAACGGGCATGATACAAATCAATGTAAGGTGCTTGGGAAAATGATCTTACACTTTCTATAACAGGGAAAACTGAAGCGATTTTTAAAGGACTGAACAAATCATGGAACAAATACTCTATTTGCAAAATAAGAAGTCTACATGGTTGGGAGTAAAACTCACCTTAAACTTGGACTACCTAAAATGTTAGGCTAACAATAATGGTTGAAAACCCTTGGTCGCACCAAGATGGCCAGGTCACCTCTTGGAGGGAGGCGTAAGCCTTTATTCATGCCAAAGTTAGAAATGGCCAGGTTAAAGCAGCACAAACCCTTATCTACATCATGCTATAGTCAAGATAAGGCACCTCCTGGAGGGATGGGTAATCCCTTGGTCTCGCCATGCTATGCCCTGGCCAATGTATCAAACAAGCCCTTAGCCGCATTACACTTTGGCCAGGTTAAGGCGCCTTCTGGAGGGAGGTCAGATAAGTCCTCAGGCCCTGCTTAAGAATAAGCTTGCCGAATGCATCGAAAACCCAGATTAAACATTCAACTGACTAAGAAAAGTCTATGCCCAAAATGGGCATCATCTAAAGTGATAAATAGCCTGAAATGGGCAGTACTTAAATAGGTACTAAAATTGGACTAAAGAGTCCCTATGTGAAATAGGCCAAAACAAATGGATAAAGAAAACTCGGGCCGAGAAAGGAAAAACATACATGATATCACCAAAGCCTAAAGATAGTGCATTCGACAAAAAGAATCAGATAGAATTCTCCGACTTCTCTTCATGAACATCTACCAGATTGGTATTCTGGTCATCTATTACTTATTACCAGAAATGATATTCCAGTCTTCTATTACTTATTACCAGAAATGGTGTTCTAGTCTTTGTTACTTATTATCAAAAATAGTGTTCTGGCCTTCTATTACTTTTCGCCAGATTGGTTCTCTAGTCCTTAATTATTAATCACAAAAAATAGGATTCTGATCTTCTATTACTTAATTACCACATACGACTTTCTGGACTTTTACTATTATTTCTAGATTAAAGATCATAGTATCCTATTAGTAGTTATGAATTTCTGTCTTTATGTTATCTATCATCGGGGATGATACATTGGGCTTTTATTGTTTATTACCAAGGAAAGGCATTCTGATGTTCTGATATTACTTTTTGCTAAAACCGACATTCTAACTCAACATCACTTATTATCAGAGGGTACCGGAAAAATGACTTTTGAATTATCTTAATATTTTCTAATACCCTAATCTGGGTTTGGTGACACCTTGTAAAACTCCATCATTAATACCAAAATTTGTATGTCAAGACAAATGTTTATTGAAAACCGTAATCTGGATATAAAATCTTTGGACTTCTATTCATCTCAAGTAATTTGACCCGAGTCAAAGAATATTATAAGAAGAAGATCGCTGTTAAAAGAATCTTTGAATGAGAACTTCGAACTTTGTACTCCCTTGATAACGAGGAATGGATCAAAGAACTACCACATCAAGATTTTAGACATTGATATCCCATCAGGTTCTTTATCCAGAAAATGTTAAATTTCGATAGCTATGTGCAACTTATTACCAACTAATTTTAGGCATGCCAAACAAGTAAAAGGAGGTAAATCCATGATCATCCCTCATCATGGATAAAGATGAGACCTTAACATTTTAAATGAATTGCTTTTCATACAATTGGCAAAACGATTTGCTAATCTAGGAAAATGATATGTTTAGATTAAATATGTCAATTTTGAGTTAACAATTAAGGGTACTATTTGCTACATGTTTCTCAGAAAAGTCAAAGTAACAAAATATCTAGATTCACTTAATCAAGAGAGGAGTTATGAGCTAAGACGGAAAGTCGAGAAGTGCACCAGTCTTCAGGAGACACGTCCAAATGAAAAGACAAATAAGGTGCAAAGAAAGGCAGCAAAACAGATATTATTTTAAAATTATGGATAATCATTGCATTATTTTGCATAGCATTACTAAGGCATGTAAAATATATCCTATATATATTGAGATTCTTATGATTTCATCAACCGTTCTTGCAAAAACCATAGATATTAAAGGATCAGCACTCGAAACTGAGTTCCCATATATGGATTCCAAGGATTTTCATATTGCTTGAACACCTTCTAATCTTGTTTCCAACTCATCAATCCTCTCACAAAACATGGTCATTCCGAGTAGAGGTCGATATGAGTATCTCCATCAACAGAATGCTTTAAAACTTCATTATCTTGGTCCCCTTTAACTTTGAATTCTCAATTCCCTTGGAGAATTCTTGAACAATGTAGCATTGAAAGAGATACTTTTTATTCTACACCTTTGCAACAAGGTTATCAGAGAGTTGGAAATAGAAGAATTGTTGCGGAATTAACTTTGTTTGAACTCCTTTCTTAACCTATCATTGATTAATACAAATTTCGAAAAAAGGGCTTCGAAATCTTGCTCTAGTGTCCTACATAAACAAACAAAACAAAAAATCAGATTTCTTTATTTCAACCATAAGATTACACATAAAAGTGTGTTTATTGTTGAGACTTGCTGTTGCTAATAAGATACAATTCCCCATATGCTTTTAAGTTAAAAGCCTATACTATAAAAACTTCCCTAACCTTATCAAGAGGGTTGGGAGAAGAAGCGCATTGAGTATGACTATCTCTCAATTATGATTCCAAATCGTTCATTTGATAAATGAGTTCGGGCCACTTTTCAAAGAAGTCTATTGTGAGATTTGTCTTCAATTATCGTTTCAGTATGATGGTCGGTTCATCTTCTTCCTTAATCTTAATAACAAGTGTAATTCTTACGATTAATGATATCTTTCGTGCCATTTCACGGTTTCATTGGTACAACCAAAACACTCGGGAAGAACTTTGTCATGAACCACTATTCCACCACTTCAGCTCAATAGTCTATCTCTAATCATGTCAACATGAGAAAGTAAAAGTTTGGGGGTGATGTATCATAGCAAAATCCGGCTCATATTTTAAATTAGAGTAAAATTATATGTATATATACCTTTATTAATGTGAAAATGGAGTACAACTCAAAATAGAAGCAAAGTCAAGAGATTCCATAACAACTTTCATTGTCTAGGGTTGAAAGACAATGTTCCTAACTTTGCATAAGGCATTAGTGGAAAGCACAACTATTGAGTTAGATGATACAATAACTTTGCCCAGAATGATAACTAGTGTATATCTACTATAATCCCATTTCTTGGCTACAAGTTTATCGTAACATGGCCACTTATCAACATTGAATAAAATATTCTAATTTCTTTTAAAAGAAATTTTCCTTCTACTCTCCGAGGAAGCCGAATAGGAAGCGTGCATATTCTATGTATAAAAAATCGTTAACGCAAGGTCTTCAATATTGAGCCATTTTTAAAGAAAGCCTTCCTCTATATAGCATATTGGCTTAGTTGATCTCCTAGGATGACATGATCTAAGGAACAAATAGTTTGAAATAAAATAGTGAAGATAAGCTAAACGTAAAATATGTAACAAAAAATAAATGTATACACAATACAATTGCTCGTTATCTATTTATGATCACTCCCCTAGTTCATATGAAATAGACTTGGAAAAGAACTCTAAAATAAATTTTACCTATAAAGCTTGAACTATTTAAAGGAATTTTTTTGAGAAGTCAATTTTATTCAAAGCATAATACAACATGCCCCAGGATTTAGGTCAGGCCCTCAGGCCCTAATTTATATAAATGTAGAAACACTTAAGTAAACCCGCACTAAATTCACCTAAATATAAAAGCTCCACGACTAAGTGTCAATAATACCTTTTATACAAAATTAGTCAAAATGTCTCTCTCTCTATCTATCATCCATAATAGGGTTGGGAACTCACCGTTCTCTTTTGAGAAACGTCATACCAAAGACCCGCTTTCTCTAAAAAAGGGGGCTTCGCATAGATATTCAAAAAATACTAATGAAAAACTTGTCAATAAAGCATGGGTTCCATAATAATCCACTAATTCTTAAAAAACGAGCTTTCTTACACAAAACCTCACCAGATAACTTAGCCTTCATTTGCTTTCTAATTAAAGCTAAACTATAATTATACAAAATGACAAAATCAATTAATGACAATCTCTATATATACGAATAAGAATGTCTTATTTTTTCCACCAAAATCCTTGTTAGAATCTATTCGTCTTCTCCCTTCTCCCTTTTAATAATTATTATATAAGCATTTATCTCTACAAAAAAACATCAAACATCAATGGCAGCCTGTAATCTCCACCAAATTCACCCTGATTTTTCTGGCTATGCATCAGCATTAGGATTATTGAATCAATCGTAAGAAGTGGAGGAAGTAAATAGTGCACAGTCCAGTAACACAATTCATCTACAACCTAATGTCTTTAATTATCACATAATAACAGCATACTCCATGCTTTATGATTTGGCTAAAAATACATTCTGGATGGATTTGGCCATTTGGGACGCTTACAGTGAAGAAGTAGCATTGATAACATATTCACCTTACCAGCCAATCTGGGTTGAAACCCATCATCATCAACCCAGTCAATTTGGCTCCAGACTTACCACCTTTTCCAAATGAGCTATAGTGGGGAAATCAACTTATCTTTTTTTTACTAGTCTTCTTTGGTGTTTAGTCCTAGGAAATTAAAATCATTTTGAATATCCATATACTGACAAATTATTTTGATAAATATAACATGTAACAATATATAAGTAAATATTTTAGTGTGTTAGTGTAGTTAAATTTCTAAAATGATGTTGTGCAGTTGAAAATGTGTTTGATTATTTGGTACTTTGTTATATGATGTTTTGCTATACAGAAAGGAATCGAAAGGTTTAGAACTCTTCAACCCCTATGATCGCTTATTGTTGAAGGTTCTAACCACTAAACTATTTAGATCTTCCAACAATAAGAGGAAGTTGAAAGTTAGAATACCTTCCGATCTTGTCCAAAGGTTCAAGGAAGGCAAATTCATCATTGCCGCCTTAGTACCGTTCGGAGGGGTGTAAAGAACATTTTAAGTTGCCGAAGTGATACTTAGATGGGTTGTAGGTTACCCTATTAACTTAATACTAAATGCAGTTTTAAAGTCCTCTCTAGAAAAATGAGTGAGCGGGAAAAGCTAATCTAAAGTTTTAAATCGAATTTAAAAAGTGACCTCTTTGTTCTAAAAGAAGTCAAGCAGTTTGAGAGAATTCTTTTACCTCTACTTGGTAATTAAGTTTGCAAGAAAAAGAAGTTGGAAACTTTTTAGCTTTCAGAGAAGATGACTTGGAAAGTAAAGGGTATCCCTTCGCATGGGGGGAGGGGCAAATTTTACTCAAAAATTCACCTTCCACCTAAGTCAAAAGGTCTTTAAGCCGAGGATGAAAAGGAAGGAGTTCAGATCAGATCTTTCGAAGAAATCAAAGGGATGCAGTTGGCAATATGAAGAAATTCAAGACCTTTTGGAGGAAACAAAGGGTTTCATTCAATAGTATTCTAGAAGCTCATACCTTCCGAAGAGGCCAAAGAAGTTAGGGCAAGGGAATATGGCTCTATAACAACCTTTTCGAAAGAATAATAAGCCTTTTGGGCCAATTGGAACACCTACAAAATACTTTTCGACGGTATCAAAAGTTTATGATAAGGACAACATTCGAGGAAAGCACGGCTCTCATCAGCATTCAAGTAAAAAAGCAACCTCCGATAAGGTCGAAGGGTTCACAATAGTCGACTAACAGAGAAACCCTCCGACACGGTTGAAGGGTTCACATATCATATAGATGACAGACCTTTCGACGAGGACAAAAGGTTCCTAAAAGCAAAAAGAAGAGTAAACCATTCGACAATGTTTAAAGACCCACGATGTCATGCCAAAGGAAAACCTTTCGACAAATTTGAAAGGTTAGCAAATGCATATTAAAAGGGAAATCCTTCGACCCGATTGAAGGCACGAAGTCGAAAGCATAGCCGCCAGCATCTACATATAAAAGTTGTAACTTCTTAATCACAATATTGTAACCCTAATTCGGTGTTGATTTGGGGAATTTAATAAATTGAAGTTTTTTTCATAGATAAAGAGGGAAGTCCTAAGCTTTGTGAATTACTTTACTATTTACTTAAATCTTTGCTTGCTTACCTCTTGTTTTCAGGTTCAACCCCGTCTAAAGGTTCTTGTCGATTGGATCGACAACACTCCTGATAACTGCTGCAACCCTCCAAAGCCTACAACTCTATGATCTATACCATCCGACAAGGTCGACAGCTTATTTGGCTAATTGGCCACTAAACCTTCTGAAACTAATAGATCAATGATCTAAACCTTTCGATAAGGATTGAAGTATACCTTTAAAGGGTTCAACTCGGAGAGTCTTAACCACATCTAATGGAGAACCTTTGTCAGGAACCACAAACAAGCTCATCAAGGTCGACAGGTTAATCAATTCAAAGATTGAACCTTTCGACGACATCGAAAGGTCTGATCTTGGCATAAACAACAAGAGAAGCTAAATTTTTAAAGGCAATCCTTAAGGGTGTTACATCCTTCATTCAAATAAGTCCATCCACTCTTCTTTAAAATAACTTTGGGGTGTTGACCATAATTTTAGTTAAAAGGACCTATTTTTAATAAGTATTTTCTATTGGCTTAATTCCTTTTGCTTCTTCATTGGTCTTTGAATTCTTTTATATCTTTTATCATTTTGAATTTTCTTCTACTTTGAACTGTAGACATCTTTGTACATTTACTTATTTTTGCCCCTTCTTGGGCTTTGTCTTTGTTTTTGGTTTTGGACATCTCCATCTTTTTTGTTTGTCCCACTTCTTGGGCTTTGGACATCTCCGTCCTTTTTGTTTTTTATGCCACTTCTTGGGCTTTGCGTGGGACTTTGGTCTTCTTCATCCCTTTTTGTTTTTGGTTTTGGACATCCTTGTCCATTTCATTGCTAGTTCCTCTCTCGGGCATTTTCTTTGTCTTGAAGCATTATAGCTTATAGGTTGTTGAGCTTCCTCTAAAAGATTGTTAGTTAGTATTAGACTAGTCCCTCCCTATAAGAGGAGCTCTAGATTGGATGTTGGATCCTTTTGTCTCTCTCTATAGAAGGTGCGCCAGATTGGACGTCGGAGGCTTTTGTTTCTCTGTATAGGAGGTGCTCCAGATTGGACGTCAGAGGCTTTTGTCTCTCCCTATAGGAGGTGCTTCAGATTGAAAGTTTTGTTTGTGAAAATGATTTTTTGGCAATAGAAGTATTTGTGAAAACCTTTTTGAACATGAACTACTCTTCTATGAAACTTTTTTTTGAAGAAAGAATTTCCTATAAAAGGACCTCTTTAAGAAAGCGAAGAATTATTTTTCCAAAAAGTTTTTGGATATTAAACTCTTTGATAGCAGGTTTTGAAGTCATTCTCATAATAGAAACACAAATATTATAATGAGTAGTGATGAATCATGAACAAATAGTCCTTGAATTGAGATAAGGACCTTCTGATTAGAGTTTTGCAATGCTAATGTGTCGTGGTAGTTTTAGAAACTTTTCGTTGAAAAATATGTATAGGTCTTTCTTTGCCAAAATTTTCGGAAAGCTTAGAAAATGCTTTTTTTAGGACATGTTGAACCAAAATCTTTTATTTGCATTTATAATGCTAAGAAATAAAAAGACTTGAAGATTTTATAAATCTTTCTTGAAATGGTTAAACATTTATATTCCCTGATCTATAGGGTAATAATCTTCTTGATTTTTGAAAGTAATTTTTCTTGAACACATGTTTAGGAAACTCTTTTATGGAAATAAAATGACTTGTTGAAAACAAGCTTGATGTAATTGCCTCCACCTCTATATATATAATTTCACCTCCTCAGGTTTGCTTAGCAAAAAGAAATGTCTGGTTTGTGAGTTTAAAAGTCATGATTCATGAACGAACATGCTTTTACAGACAAGAGCATGTTTTTCTATAAGAACTCCTTCTTTTGGAAGATTTCAAATATTTACCTTTCCCTAGAATCTGGCTTATGATGGAAGATTGATGGTAATGCATTATTTAAGCTTTGAGATACAGATCCATTTCACTTTGGATGTTTGATCTATCTTTCCTTTAAATGAGACCAGATATTGGTTATGCTTTGACAGGGAAACTCAGATCCTTCCATGTAAAGTGGATTGGTTTTGTTTTGAGCTATAAAAACACTTGAATTTTATATTGATACAAGATCAACTATAAAATGAATCAAATAAGAAAATTTTATAAGTAAAGGTAGTCCATGGTCGACAACTGTCATAAAACTCCATAATTTGGCTGAAGTATGAATTTGAAGTCGTAAAGCTGCTTCTATATTGTAAAAGATGTTAGAATTTGAGTATTTGGGCCAATCTTCTCAAAATGGGAAATCCTTCAAATTTCTTTAATGAATCCGTTAGATATCTTGACTTAATCATAATTTAGATTATTCTTTACTAGACATGGCATTCATCAGTCTTATGTCCATTTACTTTATGATAATCACAATAATCTCCTCCTTTATTCGGCTTAGGATGTTTTTTATTTTGTAGGATGTAGAGAAAATTTCATCATTTTTTGTCATGGCAAAAATGTAGGAGAGATGTTTGCTCAAATTTACATAGTTGGATTTGAAAATCTCGTTCTGAATTCCCCTTCTACTCTTATTCCCTTTTGGCTTCTTGTTGAGATGTTTAGAATTAAACTTTTCCTCTTTTTGATTTTACTAAGATTTCTTCATGGAATAGTACATCTTATCCATTTGAATTAATTTTCTACCTAGGATTAGATATGAGTCAGCAGAATAGGGATCTTAGGGCTAAATTAACACTAGAAGGGGGAGGGAGTTGTGTTTAGTTGATTTGTTGAATATTTTTCAAATTCTTTAGAATTCTATGAATGGCACAATTAACAATCACATAAAAAATTATAGAATCAAAGTGTAGATAAAAGTAAATGCAGTAAAAGTAAAAAAACAAAGAACACGTCAGGATTTTATATTGGTTCAGATTTACCCTAGATCCAGTCCTGCAAAATTCCGTGTACGGATTTCTTTTCAACTGCAAATACAATCTCGATTTTAAATCATTGAGACACATCCTCAAGAATCTAGACCTTTGGGAAGAGTCACTTGATTTCTGTGCTAGAAGCACACGTTCTTGATTTATGTGCTACTAAGCATATCCATTTGGTTTTACGGGCTACAATCATGCCTAATTGATTTTACTAGCTACAAACACAACCACAAGTATAGCAATATGATTGGATAGATTTTTATAGACGTGAATCTTCGATCTTGATTACAATTAATCCAACAACTCTTAAATATCACTTTGATCTTGGTTTAAGTGAGTGAGATGAGAGAAATCAGTGAGTGGATGAAGGAGAATAAAACTAGTAATGGTTGAATTTGATTTTGGTTGAATTTTGGCAGAGTTAGGGTATATTTTAATTTATAAATTAATGAGTGGAAAGAAGAGAGAAGAATAAGAAAGTAGTCGTTAAAAATTCATTTGGAAGTCTGGTATATATAGTAAAACAATAGTCATGGCCATTTGCGAAGGGATACGATGAAAAGACGGTTCCATTCAAATTTGAATTTTGAAAATTACGGCCACTACGTCGACATATAGGGATTAGATATGTCGACATATCCTTCATAGAATTGAAAAATAGTTTAAATATTATTTTGGAAGTCCGTTGCTTTGTAAAAAAAATTAACACTTTGTAGAATCATTGAAATATTGTTTGTGCACATTTTAATCAAAATATAACTTAGTAAAACTTTATAAAATAATTTTGAAAGATTTAATAAGAGTATTTAGTATAACGTAAATAATATATATATATATATATATATATATATATATCTATATAATCAGTATAATTATAAACTATTAAAGTGTAAACAAAAATTCAATATATATAAACTTAAGATTACTAAAACAAAATCTTATAAGTATAAGAGATTGAAAATCATTTCGAGAAATATTTTGAATAGATTATTTTAAAACCAGTGTATTTGAAAAACAGTTTAAAACTAAATTAGAGAAGGAGAGAGAGATCAGGAAAGTGCAATCAAGAACAAAAATTCTATGGCTCTATAACATATTTGGAATATTTTAAATCTTGAACTCTTTTGTACTCATGAGTCTTCAATTATCATCATCTTGAATCTACTCTTGATACTATAAAGTCTACTTAATCAACACCTGGCTAATATCTTGCGCTATGTACTATATATAACTTGATAAAACATTAGTATCTATATTTTATACAATGTCCTATTGTTGTTATCGTCAAAACTAAAACATAAGGTACTAAAAATATCCCCCATTTTGATGATGACAACTCTGTATATAAAATGTAATATAACTCCCCCGGGTTAGAAAACTCCCCTTAATCTATGCCAAGATTTTATATCTTCTCCCCTTCTCCCCCTTTGTCATCAACAAAAATAACCACCTAAAACTATGACTCTAACACTAAATCTTATTCTATTTTTAACTCTAACTCCCCCTAAATAAAACACTAATTGATATATAAGAATTATATATAATGTGATGAGAACAATAGTATAAAAATAATAAGTGATATGTAAAATCAAATAATCATGAAATAATCATAATCAATCTAAATATTCATCCAATCCAACAAATTTAATGTCACACGCCATTCAAACAAATCCATACAAATCAAACCAGTCAAATCCAACCCAAATCAAGTATTATTATTTATATACAATCATACATATTTAAGCTAGACATTTCAAGGAACTTCAACCCATCCATTTGTGCCAAAAATTTGATCCACTTTAATAGCAACCAAATATTTATCATACTTTTAATGGTACACTCTAGATTGATAGTTGGTTCTTCCTTGTTCCAGGCAGAAATCATTCACCAAGTTGCATCAAAATGCCTTTCTTGTTCCTTGATCATCTGCATTTGACTCAATTCTAAGCACCTCTAGTTTCTTAGGATGAAAGAAAGAATTTTCTTGAATGATTCTAGAGTTTGTTCAAGGGTTACACAAATTTTTTGATGTGGGGAAGCCATTATTGAAGCAATAAATTTATATAAGAAAACGAGTAAAGAGAGAGACTGAAAATAATGATTTTTGGAGTGAATAACTATATATAGGGGTAAGAAGTCGTTTGAAATGAATTGGTGTTTGGTTTTTATTTTTTCTTAATTTTTTATTTTTTTGCAAATTGGTAGTTATATGTCGACATACATGATTTGCATATGTCGACATATGCAACAAACTTTTCAAAACCACTTTATTTTACAATCCTATTATTTTGGCCTACTATTATATTTGTATGACTTTCCCGAGCGAATTGACAATGTATAGCAGTTTTTCACTAATGACAAGGGTGACAACAAGGGAACAAATAAAGATACATGAGATTCAAAATAAACTTAAAACTGGAAAATACAAATACAAAGATAGATTAAATTATCAACTAAAAAGATATGGATGAAGATGACGAAGTACCACAAGCTTGATGATGATCTTTCTAAAGAATTTATCCATTTTTTTTGGAAATTATGGTAAATCACTTTGAGAATGATTTCTTATGATACACCGCACCTCTATGCACCCTGAAAATCAGACATGATTAGAAGTACGGGTGGTCGAGTGAAATAAAGGTCCATAACATAGCACAAAGACCAAGGCAACAACATAAAATGATTAAAATATTACAACGGAAGAAAACTTTCACTATTCAATTAATAGCAAAACAGCTTCATTAAAAACAACATTATCCCAAATTTATGTCTAAAACCAAAAGTACCAAGTAATCTCCACCAAAACATAAAGCATAGCAAGTTCTCAATATAGGTCCCTATATATAGAGTAAAGTGTGAAAAATAAAAATGAAGTACACGAAGCAAAAGAAATAAAAGCTGAAGATGACAACTGCTCTAATCACCCTCCATGCTGCAAAGAACTGCAACCTAGACCCGCCCTCCTGTGATTTGGAGAAAAATGGGAATGCGTTAGGCATAAATCCTGGTGAATGAGAAATAAAATGAAGCAAAAAGAATAAAATTGTTTAGTTCCAGGTCTTCCGGGATATTGTAGTGGATGAATAATATAATGCAGTGTATCCTTCTTAGACACAGTTCCTAAAAAGCCAAAGTCTGTAGTCACTCTAGGGAAGTCAACCATGCAGTAATATTAAACGTGAATCGGCCTGTCGGACCTACTGTCCTTACCGATCCACGTGCTACAACATGAAAGTCATTCTCTTCAACCATGCACTATGACTAAATGCCTCTTACGTCTAACCGATGCCCGCTCTAACAACATCGCAGGACCCCGAAGTTGCGCTAAGGCTCTGCCAAACTGTACTCATATCCTCCAGTCTCCCCGATCACCAACGTGGACTTGTCCCTATCCAAAGTGTCGGTCCTTCAAAAGAGTGCCCGCAGTGGGGTCGACTGTGCAAAATCCTCCAACGATTTGCCAAAAGAAGCCAATTTCGGAGCACTCTTGTCCTGTTCCATCCACATCGATCTGCCTAAAGAAGCCGACGATTGCGGATGCTATCTATCCTACATACTAGCAACCTATGAATGGTAACAAACATCCTTGCGAACCTACTTACCTGATTCTAGTACGTACAGCCAAAACTATATTTTCATCTTAACTGTATGAAACACCTATCCAGACCTTTACAAGGTCAGTCTACCAAATCGCTTCCAGATTAATTAATTTTATTGTTACAATTTACATACTATTTCAATTAATCTTCTTTAGGCCATTTTTACATCCGATTTGGTTATTTCACAATTTTCCTTCTTCTTACATAAATGTATTTCAATTTCATGTCCTTCAGTCCATATGGTTTGTCTGTAATTTTCATGCCATTTTGTTACAGATTTACACTAGCCTTTAGGGTCCATTTAATTTACATTTTATTATCCACCCTAATTTATGTTCTCCTTTTAGAGATTTAATCTATACAAAACTTTTATCCAATAGCCACAAACCATCTAATTACACAAATTTCCACTTTTACATTTTTAGACCATATATGAAACAAATAATTATGCCAATTGGACTACCCAATTTTGTTCCAAAACCATATTCAAAATTATGTAATTATATCAATCAAAACAATAATTTTATTCAAGTAACATTTCTGAATTTATTCAACTAACCTGTTCTACTAATAGAAATTGAATAACAATTCTAATTCAATTTAATTAAACCAATCTTATTTATGCCATGAAACGTGAATAACAATTTATTTGTTCCAAATTTCAACCCAAACATTAATTAGAATTGGAAAGTGGAAGAAGAAGAAGATACAATAATTTACATCTATCCTCAAATAATAATAGAAATTAATTCATATTAACGTGCTAGAAAAAGAACTGAAATTGAACTACTTTATTTTTCTATTTCATATTTGTTCCCACTCACCTGGCACAAGAGCTTGCACAAATTTGAAAAAAGCTTTGCTTTAATCTTTCTCCCTTTGACTCTTATAAATTCCCCTAATTTCTTGAATATATATAGATAATTTAATTTGGTAGAGATTTGTTTATTTAGTAGAGAAAAGGAGGAAGAATAATACGCGCTAATTTTACCGTAGAATTATGGCGATGGCCGAATAAGTGATTAGGTTTAAGTTAGATGGTTTATTTATAGATTGTTTGAGTGAATATAATCCACTAGATTATTTTAGATTAAATTTGGTTCTTTCATATACTTAATGGTTATCTATTCTAGCTCATACACATCACTCAACCAATAAAATTTAGCCATCTCATCCTATTACATCACTAAAGAGAATGGGAAGTCGCCACATGTCAGAAACAATGCTTAAATACGTAGGAAAACCATGGGAAAGGAGCCAGCTTCTCAGAAGTTTCGCTCAATTTTGTCTGTCACTCACAATGCTGGTGGGAACTCCATGAAGCCTAACTATCTCCCTTGCATAAAGAGTTGCCAAAGAAGCTGCCATCCTATTACTATTAATGGGTATAAAATGAGCGCTCTTCATCAGTCTATCCACAATGAGCCAAATGTTCGTGTTCGCTCTCCGTGACCTTGGTAATCCGTCCACGAAGTCCATAGAGACGCTCTCTCATTTGAATAATGGAATATCCAATGGCTGCAACAGTTCTTTGGGCTTCTTTTGTTCCGCTTTACCCTTTGGCAAGAGATGCACTTCGATACATACTCTACCACCCTCTTCTTCATTCTGGGCCAGTAGAATACCCTCTTCATATCTCGGTACATCTTACCACCACCGAGGTGCACTGTTATCGAAGAATGATGCGACTCGGCCAACACTACATCTACTAAATCCTCACTATGGGGAACACAAAGTATACCATCCCTTATAAGCCATCCCCTAGTGTCCATGGTATAGTGCATAAGATGTGGTGTTGACTCTCTTCTACCAATCTTATCAAAAATGTTCTGTAACTCTTCGTCCTCACCATTCCTTGCTCCAATCTGCTCCATCAAAATGGGCTGGACGTCGAGGGATACTAACAATCCTGAAGCTAAATACGATGGAGGTCTAAAATCAAAGGTAGCAAAGTACTCCATATGCTTCCATTCCAAAGACAGAGGACTTAAAACCTCTTTGCATCTACTCAACGCATCTGCCACTACATTACCCTTGCCAGGGGTATAGGAAATCTCAGAGTCATATGAGGCTAAAAACTTCATCCATCTTTGGTGTCTCAAATCCAAATATTTCTAAGAGAATAGATACTTCAAGGACTAATGATTCATGAAAAGGTCAAATCTTTCTCCTAAGAGATAGTGCCTCCAAGACTTGAGAGAGAAAACCATAGCTGCCAACTCAAGATCACGCGTCGGGTAGTTCTTCTCATGCATTTTCAACTGTCTACTCGCACAACACACTAACCAACCCTCTTGCATCAGTACTACCCCTAGGCCTGTACCACAAGCATCGGTATAAACTAAGAAAGGCTTAGTTCCATCCGGTAATACCAATATAGGCACGATAATCAAAGCTTCCTTCATTCGACCAAAGACATCCTCACACTTGGCATCCCAAACAAAAGCTGAGTTCTTCTTGGTTAAGCGGGTAACTGGAGCTGATATCCTAGAGAAATCCTTAATGAACTTTCTATAATATCCCACAAGACTAAGGAAACTCCTTATGTCCATGGCATCCTTAGGGGTCTGCCAATCTTGTACTCCTGCAACTTTCGCCGGATCTACTACAAGTCCATCCTTCGAAACAATGTGTCCCAAAAAGCGAATCTCATCCCTCCAAAAGTGGCACTTGGAGAACTTTGCTTTCAACTTATGTGCTCGTAGGGTTCTAATCACCTCTTCTAAGTGAACAGTATGATCCTCCTTTCTTTGTGAATAAACCAAAATGTCGTCGACAAACACCACTACAAACTTGTTCAACGGTTCGCGAAATTCTCGACTCATCAGGTCCACAAAATATGACAAAGCATTGGTTAGCCCAAATGGCACGACTAACCACTCAAATAACTGATCTGGAGTCCTAAACTCAGTCTTCTCGATGCTATCCTCTGCCACACGTAACTGGTGAAATCTAGTGGCCAAATCGAGCTGTGAAAATACCTTGGCTCCTACTAGCCGGTTGAAGAGATCATCTATATGGGGAAGAGGATAACGATTCTTCTTCCTCAGCTTATTAATCTCCCTATAATCCACACAAAACCTGAGAGAACCATCTGCCTTAGTGGCAAAGACGACGTGTGCGCCTACTCAGAAATGCTCCTACAAATGAAGCTCTCCAAAAGCTCCCCAATTTGCTTGCTCAATTCACGATGTTCCTTAGGAGCTATATGCTTTACTGGTAAAGCAACCAGTTTGGCATTATCGACAAGATAAATCTTGAACTCGATCTCTCTTCGAGGTGGAAGGCGAGCAATCTCCTTGAACACATCTGGAAAATCTCTAACAACGGGTACCGAACTCAAACTATCGGGAGATAAGTAAGGAGAATAAAGGTAGCTTAACATGACTGATCCTCTAGGATCGTAAGATACCTCCAAGAAACATCCACTACAAGTGCCTAACCTTATTACCCACTTACCGCAATCAAGAACAACACTATACATGGATAGTCAGTCCACACCAAGAATCAACATGAACCTTAAAAATCCCAATACAAAGGCACTATAGTCAAACTCAACCCCAAAAATAAAAAAAATTCAAATCCGGACATAACTTGGACAAATAGGCCGATTCTCCTACGGGATTTGATACTACTACAGGGTCGGTCACTAAACAAGCATCAAGATGAGACCCTCTACCATAGTACTAGATGCAAAAGAGTGCAAAGCTCTAGAATATGGTACGAGTAGGAAAATCAAAGATAGATAACACACCTTCGATGGTCAACTTCTTCCCCTTGTCCACAACCGGACAAGTACTAGACGAAGGAGCTGCCCTTAAAGCATAAGCTTGACTAGGTTTTGAAGGTCCGTGAACCGTCCTTAGGCTTCGACGGACATTCCTTTTTCATATGCCTCACTTGGTCGTAAAGATAGCACCTCAGTCTCGGTCGCTATTCTGCCCCTTTACAATCCTTAGCAAGATGACATGGTTTTCCATAAGTATTGTACTTCAATCCTGTGACGACGGGGATTTTTCGCGCTCGAAAATCGACATCCATACTTCACATCGTATTCGAATGCCATAGATTCGACCGTTCAAATCCGATTCGCCGGAGCTTATAACAACATCAAGTAAATAACACAGCAGAAATAAAAGAAATAATACATTGATATGCAACACAGATACAATATCTGATACAACAGAGTGATACAATGAATATCAATATACATCAGAGATATGATACAAGAAATAGCAGCAAAAAAGAAAACGATAACACCGGCAGCGGAATAAATAACTCTAAGATAGTCTTCAAACAAGAACTCCCAATAAGTATGCACAAAGATAAGCAAATGTAGTCTGATCCAAAGACTGAACTAACTCCAGATAATTCACTACATCTGACTATCTGAAAAACCCAACTCTAGACTGCTCGTGTAGAAAAAAATTTGAGCACCCAGAGTTTAGGAAAGAAACAATAAACTCTGGATCAGTCGTGGGACTGGTGTGAGCAACAAAAACAGTTTATCTTTTAAAACAATCAACAAAAGATTTTTAAAATCAATTCGCAATGCTTTTTGAAAATGTAACTACCATAAGACCTCCCACCACACACGCAATGCAAACGCAGACTTGGAGGAGATTTCTTCTTATGTTAGTCAAAGATGCTTACTACGCAAAATCAAATCGTTTGATTATTATTATTAGTGCATAGTGTAGAAAACATTTCGAAAGTAGAACATAAATCTTAGCTAGCATAGGTACCATTATATTGTGCCCGCTATAGCTACCATATTAGATGGCAGGTTCTACAACTAATACCGTATAAGGCTCGTATTGTTTCTTTGGATTTCCAACAAATGGTCAGGCCAAGGAACTTCCCATTGCCACATGGAAACGCCTCTGGAAGGACGTCCCGAGAACCTAACCGGATCTCTGCCAACACCAGGCCGGGTTACCCCTAACTGGGTAACTACTGACACGAGTATGTCATCCCCCGGTCCTTTAGGACCTTTATCCGAGTGCTCGATAACCAACATCACACAGTAATAAATAAAGTGTTTCAACATGAGTAAGTATCTGGGATCCATACCATGATACCACCCTTTTCCAGAAGGAAATGAACATACCCTAAGGGGCGCTACCCCCAATAACCTTGCCGCATCTTTCCTGTTTCGACCATTCCGGGGTGTGAGGTTCGACGAAGTCTCGTCCACAAAGCTACGCATTTTACAAACGTCACGCGTTGATCAACAAATGATAAACATCACTCAGCATGCCACATTATCAAGATGGGAATATATCGCTGATAACTTTCAACCACATAACCTCTGAGCTCATACGTCTTAGAGAAGGGTGTTAATGCTAAGAGAATAAATTCTCCGCCACCAACAGAAATGTATTTGAAAGAAATCTGCTTTATATCTCAATTTGTAACGTCGGACATACAATCCATACAAGTCTGTTCTGGGTTCGAACAGAACCGAAGGCACTTCCAAAGAAGTCCTTGCAATCCGGATATTCACTAATCGCATTCGGACTTCCCATCACATATGGAGTCTCTATACCGGGGACCAGTCAATGCAAAGACATTCGACGAGTTGTACTTTCGTTTTCGAAAATATCCGGTCTTCACCACCGGTCTTCAAATGCTATCCATAACGACGTATCACATATTCGGAATGGGATATATGACATAAAGGCCCTCTCTCGGCTAAACCGAATAGCGAGTGCAGTATTTCAAAAACATATGGATATTGGGATTTCAATTAAGTCACAACTTAAAACCCAAAACTTTCTTTAAATGGTTAAACAAATTACCATTTCAAATCTTTAAACAAAAAGATTAATTTCACAAAGATCCATTCATAGATTTCCAAAACAATTTCATTTCAATAGGATTAACCCATTAAATCTTTAAATCAAAGATTTAACTTATAGTTTCAAACCTTTTCCAAAACTTGGAAGTCATTTTCGTTTTCAAACTTGAAATTCTTTTTAACACAAAGTGGACGTTCATTTCTTATGTGAAAGCTTTTATTATTTGAAAACAAACAATTTTCCTTTCAGAAAAATTTAATTATATTTACACGAGCTAAAGCCCTTGAATTTAAATTAAAATTCCCAAATCAATACATTTAAAGTAGTTTAACCCATATATAACTGGTATAACATCTTTAATCCCTAGTTCAAATCCTAGAATTCAATTTCAAATCTTGTATTTAAGTTTAAATCAAATTATTTAAACTTCATACTTTATCGAGTTATTCAAAATAAATCTCATCTTTGAAGTTCCATTTCAAAAGCTTTTTCACTTCAAACCCATTCCATTTTCAAAACATTTGAATTTAAAAATTCAAATGCAAAACTATTTTCAAAAATTTGTGACTTAATCGATTTCCTCGTGAAATCCATATTTGTGTGTGTATGGTGTGGTCCAGGGGTTTAACACAATAGTGCAACATCATTCAATCATCACAGATTAAAACACAGAAATATAGTTGATAAGCGATATAAACTATAATGTTTATCGTCCATTCGTAGATTCACAGATAATATACAAATATAAATAAATGAATAAATTATACCCAGCTCAATCCATAAAACAAAATGTCACAAATCAGGTATATCACAAAAACATCAGATAGGACAATCAATTCAAGGCATTCCATACAATACAATCATTCATAAGTAAGGTCAAGCATTTGATAATCATTTATAAACAAGATTAATTAATTATTTAATCCTAATTAATTCAATTCATTTCCAGTTTAATTAATTACTTATGAATTTATTATCCAATTCTGATTTATTAATTCCAAATCGTTTGATATAAATTAATTTATCAAACACTTTAATTAATTAAATTATTCTTAATCAATCATATTAACTAAGTTAACCTTTAAACTAATTACAAAATAAATTAACCCCTTAATTTATCTTTTTAAGAAATTAAACCTTTAAATTCTTACTAACAAGTGATTACACTTACTCAATTTCATAAATGATTATCATAAATTAACTAGTCTAATTAATTGTTACAATTAATCCCATAAATTAATTATTTAAAAGATTCTTAGTTAATGACCATCATTAACAAATAACAATCCTTTAATTACTTTCCGAATTAATATCTAATTATAAATTAATCTAAATCATTAATTTATAAATTAAATAATTAAGTCATCCCTTAATTATCTTATTCATTAAATCTTTAAATCATTTTAATTATTTCTAAGGTAATTCATTTCTATGTTAATGACTTCATTTATATTAAAGTGTATTTAAAACATTACATTTGAAATTTAGATTCAAATTTCATTTTGGATTTAAGGTTTACAAAGATAAGCATTAACCAAATTTACATATCAACTTATAGACCTATATAAAAGAAGTTTTAACCAAATTACTTAAATTTTTAATTAAAATTTAAGCTTTAAAATACATCACTTTTTTTTATCTTGCAAACTCAAATTAAAACAAATTATCTAACTTACCATTCAAAATTCTTTTACACAAGAACTTTATCAAAATCCAATTCAAATATTTATTTGAAAACAAATTACTGGCTATTTGATTTAAACATGTCATAAAACAATTCAGATTTTTAATTCCCAGATCTGGATTCAACATTTGATTTAAATCTTTTGATTTAAAATTTGCCTTTAACTTTGAAATCCAAAGTCATTTCGAAACTTCAAGATTCAAAAGTTGATTTAAACTCAGTTTAAATTTTTGTTCCCAGATTTTTAAATTAAATTTTTTAAAACCTGAAAACTGTCGGGTTTATTTCTAAAACCTGAAACCCTCTTTTAACTATTTGAAAACTTTTAAAATCCATTTTAAATCTAGCTTTATCTAGATTTGAACTTGCCTTTAAAACTATCTCGCATTACTTAAATCATTTTAAATTTGCTTTAAATTTGGATTTACTGTCAGGTTTTTTTTTTCAAAACCTGTAGCAACATTTGACTCGAGAAAACTCAAACTTGCTTCGAGTCTAACATCCAAAATCTCGAATACAACTTCGAGACAAACACGCAAGTTCACCCTGCTGCTTCCACACTATACAAATTCCAGAATTTCTCCTTCCTATCATCAGATACGCGCGACTCCTCGTGCACGTGCACTGGCCATCCAATGCCCTGCGACCATTCCTCTGGCCACTGACAAGTCGCCGATCGCCTACCCAAACCCCTGACCACCCTGGTCCTTAAATCAATGATGAAAACGAAATCGAGTTTGTACGAACCAAAACCTGAAACGTTCAAACCCATCACCATCCAAACCTGTCATCGTCCCAATCTCGATGCTCCGCTCATCGGAAATCACAAAACTTCGGCCATCCGTTTCTCAACACCTCCTCCACCAATCCCCCAAAACACGTCGAACTCGATCACCTGGGGTGATCGCGGCGGCTCCACAAAACTTAGTGACCCAAAAGCAAGTTCGAACCCTAAAGTTGCTTCGATACAACGATATACACAATTGAAAAATTATTTGATAATTTTCCTAAGATCAACAAGGTTCACACTAGTTTCGACACAATTTTCAACATTTATAATTGATTCATTGATTTGAAAATGGGAAAAATGCAAACCGCTCTTCCAATGTGAAACTAAAAATCTTCGTTCTTGGTTTAAAAATCATATTGAAGTATGCGGAATCAACACACATATTTGAATTCGTGTAATGAAAGATTTGTATTTTGACAAATTTTGAGTTTGCTCAGTTTCTTCTTGGTTTCCAGAAGCATTTCAAAATTTATTCAACTCAAATAAATTTGTACTTAAGTATATGTTATAACTAACAATATTTTTTTTAATGCTAAGCCCAACCATCGAGTAGATCAAGTGCAAATGAGTTTTAAATCAAAAATATGATGTTTTTAAAACTAAGACAGAGGACAAAGTGAACATCAGGTTGTACTCATTATTTAAACTTACTCAGAGAATTACATGTATATATACACACATTTCACAACTATAGATACCATATATTTATTCTTTAATTTTTTTTAATGAAATGTTACTCACCTTGATAAGTTTTAGAAATAAACAGAGCTTGCTTTTCCATGTTGATACAGCTTTGAAATTTGCAAACTGGAATCTCTTCTTTCATATCTGGCTTTGTAGTTGATTTGTTTGATGTTTAAATTGATTTTTTGTTTGAGTTTAT
This sequence comes from Allium cepa, assembly GCA_030765085.1. Taxonomy (NCBI): domain Eukaryota; kingdom Viridiplantae; phylum Streptophyta; class Magnoliopsida; order Asparagales; family Amaryllidaceae; genus Allium; species Allium cepa. Next base: position 174,326,018 of record CM060938.1, read on the forward strand.
AAGATATAGTGATGTTTATATTTTCTGCACTGCTAAGTTTTGCTGAACGAAATGAACAAGGAAGATATAAATATAGAAAAGAAAAGAAGTTTACAGTATAGGCTTTCTTTCTTTCTTTTCTTGTACAATAGGCATGGTGAAGAGGTTTGCATTAAATGCCTGAGTACCCTATGCCTCTACTTTATTTTGTTTTAGTCTTGCCTTGCCTTACTGCTACAGCCTACATATTATATTTTTACAACTACATCATCTTTCTTTGCATTTCTTTTTACCAGTTTTGTTTCTATACTTGAGTATATTTATTTCTTTTGCTTTGAAAATGGTGGCTGCATTTATTAGCTTGTAAAATAGACATTCGCTTTACTTTTATTCTCATCTTTGCATTTATTTTACAGAGATATGTTTTGTAAAACAAAGTCTTGGATGAGAGATTTGTTTTGGTGTACTTGAGAAGAGGTTAATAAATGCATGTCTTCTAATTTGTTTACAAGCTTACACTATTTGTTTATGTATGTATACTTTTTTTTTGTTCATACTTATTTTATATTTGTACAAGTACTATTTTTTTTCCAGATTGTTTTCAAAACTAAATATATATAGATGTTTACTTTTACTTGTGTGGTTATGCCTGGCCTCTATTTCATTTCTTTTGTTTGTTATTTTACTTTGTTTTGTTACTTTGTATTTTTGTTAACGCGTTGTTTTGAATTTTAACTACACTTATTGTTTGAAAATAACTCCTTATTGAAATAATTTATAAAAGAAACCATTTCTTAATTAATAAATACATATTTTCATATATTTTGTTGTCTTTGTTTTATTTGCATTCTATTTGTTATTACTTTATAGTTTTACTTTGTAATTTAAATGACATTCTAAAATAATACGTTGTTATAATTTATTTTATACTTATGCTTTAATATTTATAAGGTTTATTCTATTTTAAACATTTACTTCTAGAACTTTTTATATGTTCATTTCATATTTCATATAACTATAAATTTACTTAAATATTTGTTTAACATCAACACAAACTTTATTTCCTTGTAAAGTTTAACAATCTACTGTTTTATAATTTTCAAATATTTGATTATTAAAATTTTACTAGCATTTTGTATAAATTACCAATTACTACATAATTTTTATTCCAAAATTAAATTAATTATCAATTTAAAAATTGACTAAAATTCGGGATCGTTACAAATCCTTCCTTGGAACTTTCCTTTTTCCACCTGACCCTCCTTCTCCTCCGCTCTTTCCTTTCCATTACTTCTTCCCATCACTCTTTTGTACCACATCTCCTTTCATTTCAGTATTAACAAGTAAAGCCATCTCTACCAATCCCTAAAAAGCGGCTCCCATCGGAATGTGGCTCACCGCCAAACTCTATAGTGGTTGACTCAAACCCTTAATGAAATTTAGAACCTTCTTTTGAGGAGTATTGATTAGGTTTAGTCCAAATTGGGCAAGCTCGTTGAATTGATTAACATATTCCTTAACTGTCATATTCCCTTGCTTGGCCGTATAAATTTCTCTAGCTGTACTCCCTCTTCAGCCTACCGTAAGAATTTCCTCTCGTACCTAGTACGAAAATCCACTCAAGTCAAATTATCAGCCTCGTCCTCCACAATCTCCCACTAATAAAGAGCCTCTCCCTGCAACTGCCATGAAGCCAACTGCCTTCGAGCCAAGTCCTCCAATCCCATAAGTCCAAATATCCGCTCACAACTACGGATCCAAGCTCTCGCCTCAGTATATGACTCGGTGCCAACAAACAACTTGCCTCTTAAGTTGGTGTAGTCCTTGCATAACTTGGAAAAATCGAGAACGCCTGGTAGATGGACTAGAGCCCCTTCCATCGAAGCAGCTTCCCTAGCTGGTGGCTCTGCTCGTGCAGTAGCCTACAAATAACGTCTAAATCAAGCAAGCATATTAATGCCTAGAATTTCGGGGATATCTTTTGGTTCAGACATTTCTATCTGTGGATGTTAAAAAGATGGGATTAGGTACCCCACAAATATTCAATAGTTAGGGAGGAAGAGATATAAGGGACCCATTTCTAAAATTTCTTTTTTCCCCAAAACATATACATATACTTTTAAAAGTATTATTTTGAATATCCTTTAAAAATTATTCGAAAACCATTATATTTTTAAAATATTTTTAGGATTACCGAAACCTTAGCTTTAATACCAACTGTGACACCCCGAACCTCTATGCACCCTGAAAATTGAACATGATTAGAAGCGGGGGGTCAGGTGAAATAAATGTCCATAACATAGCACAAAGACTAAGGCAACGACATAAAATGATTAAATATAACAGCAGAACAAAACTTTCACTAATTATAAATCAATAGCAAAATAGCTTAATTAAACTTAACATTATCCCAAATTTATTTCTGAAAACAAAAGTACCAAGTAGTCTCCAACAAAATATAAAACTAACAAAGTTCATGTAACGACCCGGAATTTGAGGCAATATCAATATAATAATTCGTGTTAATAATTAAATTGATTTGATAATTTTTCTTTATAATTCTAATTTAAACTGATAAATTTATTCTTTTGAAGATTAATAAATTTTTAATCTGGCAATACTGATAAGATTTGTTTTTCAAAGATAATAAAATTTTATTATGTATAATATATATATATATATATATATATATATATTTGATATATATTGTGAATAGAATATCTTTTGTTTTAAATAAAGATTGAATTTTCAAATTGTAATATATATATATGTTATAATTTGGTTTTGTTTTGAAATTTAATTTTAATCAATTGATAATTTATAATTTAGTTTAATTCAATTTGTTTTCAAATATAAGATAATTGTTTGCTTTTAAATAAGATAGTTTAGAAAGGTTTTAAAACAAAGTTTTGTTTTGTCTTTCTTTTAAAGTACTTAAAATATGATAGTTTGAAAAGAATTTAAACAAGCTTTGTTTTGTTTTCTTTTAAAAATGCTTATTATAAAATGGTTATAAATGTATAAATATGAATGTTTTAGATTTTAAATTTTACATGTAAAAAGATATATTTATGTTATAATTAGTTATATTATAATTAGTTTTAGAATAATTCCTTTTAAAAATAAATTTATATATACATATGTAAAATTATATTTATTCAGAGAATTAAATTATGTAAGTTATATTACATTTAAATTAAATAATTTTTTTTTATTAAAAATTGCTTAAGACATGTGTAAATATGTTAACACCTTTTAATAACACTTGTAAGTAAATTAAGATTTATAAGTGACAAGTGTCTTCCTTTAAATTCTATTTTCTTTTAAATTATTATTATTATAACATAATTCATTTAAACATAAGGGGATTTGTTTCTCTTCCAATTTCCAATCTTTCTTCTTCCTCTCAAATTATTTTTCTTCCTTCATGAATTAATGATCAAACCAGGAAATCTTTCTCAAACCTGAAATTAAAATCAAAAGCAAAATTAGAATCAGCAAAATCAAACCTGCAACCAAAATCAAATCTGAAGTAAAACTAAATCTGCAAAGAAAATTTAAGCTGCAACTCCAAGTCTTTTGCAAATCCAAATGAAGTTCAACATTTTACATTATCAATTAAAGCATGCAGTAGGATTTCTTATTCAAAGCTTTTCAACATCAATTGGAAGCCTGGAAATTAACAAATCTGCTCTGCAATCAAAATAAGCGAGCAAATCATTTTTTTGAAAATAGTTTTATTTTAACTTGTGATTGAATTAAAGATGCATGTGATTAAATTTGCTTGATGATTGAAAATTTGTTACTTGATTGCATGATGAATCTGTATACCTGTGATGGAAATGAAAGTTCTGTTATTTTAACAGATCCAAATATTTTCCCTCTTAGAATTTGATAACTCACTGATCATTATTAGCCTTGAATATTTGAATAAAAGTTGTTTGTAAATGATTAATGATGACTGTAATATAGTTTCTGTAATTTTTAAAATTACAGATAATTTTATAAATAGAAAACACAGTGAAACTTTAATTTTGGTCAGAAATTAACTGCTTTAAATTCAAATTTGGATTGCATGCATGGAATTGTGATGAAAAATCATGATTTTAGATGTTACTATCATAACTTTTAATTGTGTAATTATGATGAATTTGGGGTTTATACAGAATTAGGGATTTTGTGAATTGCTGATTATCTATACATTAATTTGGTTTGAAATTTCGATCATAGCTTGTTTATGAATCATAGATTATGGGAAAAATGCAAAGTAATTTTTCAAATGTTTAATTTGTTCGAATTTGAACAAACTAGGTTTTAAGGTGGTTCTCGGCTAAGTTTAAATGTTGAAGCTTTTTCGACCTGAATTTTCGATCGAGTTCGTTCGGTTTTGGTGGAGTTGATGTTCTTGGGTGTGGCAACTCGGTAGTGGGGTTGGAGTTGGTCAACGGAGATGAGATGGTCGGCGGCGATGGAGTTTTTGGGTTCGAACTGCTGCTGTTTTGGCTCGGTTTGATCGTATTTTGATTCATGCTCAAATTCTTCGATATGGGTTTTCCATGATGCTCGCGAGTGGATTTGTGGTCTACGGCAATTGTCGCGATGACCTGAAATGGCCGTGGGAGGTGGCGCATGTGCACCGTGCACATTCATATGCACTGGAATACTTCGTTTGGGGAAGACGATAGAAATCTCGAAGGGGTTCTCGCGTTGGGTCCAGGGGCGACTCGAAGTTGTGTTTTGGGTTTTTGGCTTCGTGACTGACCCGTGTTTTTTTCGAGTTCATACTCGAGTTTTAGAGGTCGCTGTTTATGGGTAATACTATATAATAATATAAGTTGCAAAGTAACAGTGTAGTTGAAATAAAGTGAAATCAAGCTTTAAAAAAAATTATAAACAAGTTTTATAAGGAAATAAACTTACAAGTTTATAAAAGAAAATAAGATTATAAATTAAAAGTTTGATGTTTTAAAATAAAGTTAAACTTTTTCAAAAGGGTGTTAATTGATTTTATTTTAAATTCAAATTTGTTTAAAAATGATTCCTTTTTGAAGTAATTAACTTCATTAAAGTTTGAATGTAAATTTAAAAAGGAAGTGTTTGAATTTAAATATTAAATCAAGGTTTTTAAGTAAATAGTTAAGTAACTTTTTAAAAACTAAAGCTTTAAATTCATTGTAATAAATAATTTTTAAAATTAGGTAATTTAAATGTTTTAAAATTTGGAAATGATTTCCAAATGTTTTATCTCCAAGTAAGACTATTATTATGATTTTGTAAACCAAGTTTAATAATTTGTTTTTGAATTAATAAGATTTAAATAATTCAGATAATTTATTTATGGAAATAAATAAGGTTAAATTATTTGGATAATTAACTTAAGAATACTTATTTAATATCATTTGTTAATAAGTTAAGTTTGATTAAGATTTATGGTTTCTTAATTTATTAAAGATTTTCTTTAATATTAGAAGTAAATTAATTAATTGTTTAATTAATTTTAAATAATTAGTTAATTAATTATCTAATTTTAAACAATCACTTAATTATGGATTAGTTAAATGTAATTACTTAATGAAGTAATCAATGGTTAATTTTTGAATGTAATTAAGAATGGAAGAAATTAATTATGGAAGTAATTAATGGTAATTACTCATGGAATATTTTAATGGAAGTGATTATTTGTTAATCACTTGATGATATCAATTAAAGAATTGATTACTATAATTTTTGAAGTTAGTTAATTAATTATTGAGTAATTAATTAATTAAAGAATTAAGAATTATTCAATAATGAAATTAATTATTTGTTAAGTAATTAATTAAGGAAGTAATCAAGATTGATTAATAGAGGTAATTAGAAATAATTACTTATGTAAGTAATTAAGAGTTAATTACTTAATTATTTTAGTTAATTAATTAATAAGATTAATTAATTAATGAAATGTGTTTAATTAAAGATTAATTCTAAGTGTAATTAATTGAAATGTAATTAATTAATAAAGAAATTAATTAAGGATTTATTTATTAGTTCAATTTAATAATAATTACTTAATAAAGTAATTAAAGATTAATTAATTAGATAAATTAATCAAGGGTTAACTTAATTAATTAAGATAAGTAGTTTCAAATTGTTAATTTCTGATTAGGATTGATGAGTTGATCAATCACAAGTTAATTATTTAATTAAAGTGAATTATTAGTTAATGGGGATCATTAATTAATATAATAAATGATATTAATCAAGGATGAGTAATAAAAGTAATTAATTTAAGTGTGATTAATTAATTGTAATTAATTGAGGTTTAATGAAATTAAATATAGTTAATTAATGGAAGTAAATGAATGATCATTAATTATTGTAATTAATGATGGTAATTAAAGGTTAATTACTGAATATGGTTAAGGATAATTACTTGAATATAATTAAAAGATGATTAATCAAGGGAGATTAATTGAAGATCATTAAGAGATGATTAATTAATTTATTTGGAATAAATAAATGAAGGAGGATTTTAGGTAATCAAATTGATTAAGAGTTAATCAATTCTGCTTGGTTGATTGATTAATATTGGTTGATTAATTGATATTGGATGATCAATATTGAGTGAATGATATTGGATGTTTGATATTGGTTGATATTGGATGTTTCGGATATCTATGATATGTGATATGTTGCTTTGTGAGATGAATAGTTGATGTGAATTATCTATTGTGATAATATGATTCATCTATCTGTTTATATCATCCTGTATATATAAGTTTTAACTATTTAAACCATTAAGTACAACTTGGACATTAAAATGGCGTTTGGTTTCCGTGAGACTGGGATCGGGTTTCCATATTTGGAAAATCCAAAAACCACATCGATTCCAATTAAACGTTAGGCCGTGAATCCAAGTGGAGCTTTGTGAAGACTCGAGATGTAAGAACTATACGTCAGTATAACTCTGTGGGTGATTCCATAATGAGTTTGACGGAATGGTACTTATAAGTTCGAGATGGTGATTTAGAGTGCAAGGGCTATGGTCATTGACTCTGAGGATGATTCCAATATGAGTGCAACGAGATAGTGCCTTCGGTTTCATTCGAACCCGGAACGAACTTGTATGGATTGAATGCTTTCAGAACATCGTCAGGCGGACGATGAGAATTCTAAGATAGATGTGTTCTATAAAGGTAATCGCAGCTTTAAGCCTCATCAACCGGGAATGGCTAAAACAGGGGAGGTGCAGCAAGGCTTCATGGGTAGCTCCCACTGGAGAGCAAGATTTTCCCCTGTCTAGAAGTCCCTTTTTATTTCGGCCGTGTAGGAAGTTGGTATCGCGTGCCAACTACGGGGTTGTCTTGTTCGGGACTATTCGAAGAACGGTTCCGGCCTTGTGTTGCAGGGGAGTTAGGGCGGCTCCTCGGTACGTTGACCTAGGCCACGTACTGTGACGGGCGGTACCCCAGTAGCCTTGCTATTGATGGAAACCCATTTTCCCTACGAGACCCTACGGTTTTGTTTGTATTACCCACTTTTGTGGCTAGTAGCTGGAGTTTAATGAATGTAACAATTTAGGCTATTCCTTATTTACTTGAAAACCCTAGAGACTATTATAATATCACTGGATTTCCTATCAAATGTTTTGGTTAGCGTAAGGTAAAAACATTTCCGTGTTTATGTGTGGGAAGTCTTACGTGATACCTTTTCTTTTCAAAGGTTTTTCTAAAGTTAAGCAATTTTAACCCGTTTACTCACACTAGACCCCTGTCTGACCCGAGTGTTTATTTTCTGTTTTATTAAACTCTTGGGTACTCATATTATGTATGAGTAGTCAAGAGATTCAGGTTAGCTTGACGAATTCTGGAGGAGTTATGGAGCAGGAGGCTTCCACGTGTAGATATATATTATGGTTCCGCTGTGTTTGTTGGTATCTGTTTCTGTTGTACTTGAGTTGTATGGTTAGACAGATGTTTATAATTGTCTAATATCTGCTGTATAAGTTGTGTACTCTAATGTAATATGATACTATGTAATATTTTATGTGATATATTATATTCATTCATTCCGCTATGAGTTCTCTGATGTTGTTGTTTCTTTCTTTCTCTTTCTTTTCTTCTTCTATCCCTTTCTTTCTTCAAGATGATGCGATTTCCTGGAGATGGGAAGTTGGGTCATCTCAGTTCACAATATAGGTCCTCATATATAGAGTAAAGTACATGAAAGAGAAACGAAGTACATGATACAAAAGAAACAAAACCTGAAGATAACAACTGCTCTAATGACCCTCCAAGTTGGAAAGAACTACAAGTTAGACCCGCCCTCCTGTGATTTGGGGAAAAATAAAAAAAACAAAATGGTTTAGACATAAAGTCTGGTGAATGAGAAATAAAATAAAGCAAAAAGAATAAAACAGTTTAATTCCAGGTCTTCCCTGGATAATGCAGACGATGAACAATATAATGCAGTGAACCCTTCTTAGATACAATTCCTAAGAAGCCAAAGTCTGTGGTCACTCTAAGGATGCAAACCATGTAGTAATACTAAAGTCAATCGGTCTGTTGGACCTGGTATCCTTACCTATCCATGTGCTATAGCGTGAAAGTCATGTTCTTTACCCATGCATAGTCACTAAATGCCTCTTAAGTCTAACCGGCGCCGACTCAAACAACATCGTAGGACCCCGCAGTTGCGCTCAGCTCCGCCAAAATGGACTCCTACTATCTCCACGGTCATCAAAGTATACTTTCCTTTATCTAATGTGTAGGTCCTCCGTAAGAGCGCCCGCAGCTGGGTTGGCTGCGTAAAATCCTCTAATGATCTGCCTAAAGAAGCCTATGTTAAAGCACACTTGTCCTATTCCATCCGCGTCGATCTGCCTGAAGAAGCCTACGATTATGGATGCTATCTATCCTAGTACTAGGAACCTATAAATGGTAACAAACATTCTTGCGAACTTACTTGCCCGCTCCTAGTACATACAGTCAAAACCATATTTTGGTCTTAACTACATGAAACACTTATCCAGACCTTTACAAGATTTGCCTACCAAATCGCTTCAAGATTAATTAATTTTACCGTTACAGTTTTCATACTATTTCCAATAATCTGCTTTACGCCATTTTTACGTCCGATTTTGTTATTTCATAATTTTACATTTTCTTACATAAATGGTATTTCAATTTCACGTCCGTTCAGTCCGTATGGTTTGTTTGTAATTTTCATGCCATTTTGTTACAGATTTACACTAGCCATTAGGGTCCATTTAATTTAAATTTTTTTCCACCCTAATTTACATTCGTCTTTTAGATATTTAATCTATACAAAATTTTTATCCAATAGCCACAAACCATATGACCACACAAAATTCCACTTTTACATTTTTGGACCGCATATGAAACAAACAATTATACTAATTAGACTTCCTAATTTTGTTCCAAAACCATATTCAAAATTATTTAATTATATCAATCAAAACCATAATTTTATTCAAGTAACATATTCTGAATTTATTCATCTAACCTGTTCTACCATTACAATTCTAATTACCCTTAATTAAACACCATGAAACGTGAATAACAATTTGTTTGTTCCAAATTTCAACCCAAACATTAATTAGAATTGAGAAGTGGAAGAAGATATAATAATTTACGTCTATCCTCAATTAATAACTGAAATTAATTCATATTAACGTGCCAGAAAAGAACTGAAATTGAACTACTTTATTTTTCTATTTCATATTAATTCCCACTCACCTGACACTTGAGCTTGCGTAATTTTGGAAAAAGCATTGCTTTAATATTTCTTCCTTTGATTCTTCTAAATTCCCCAAATTGCTTGAATATATATAGATAATTTAATTTGGTAGAGATTTGTTTATTTAAGAGAAAAAAGGAGGACGAATAATACACACTAATTTTATTGTAGAATTATGGCGACGACTTAATAAGAGATTAGATTTAGGTTAGGTGGTTTATTTCTAGATTATTTGAGTGAATATAATCCATTATATTATTTTAGATGAAATCTTGTTCTTTCATATACTTAATGGTTATCTATTCTAGCCCATACACATCACTCAACCAATAAAATTTAGCCATCTCATCATATTACATCACTGGAGCGAATGGGAAGCCGTCACATGTCCGGAACAATGTTGAAATATGTAGGAAAATCACTAGAAACGAACCAACTAAAAAAACATCGCTCTAGATTTTGGGCGACTACGGGGTTTGATCCCCGGTCACTAAGGAATTCAATATGTGCCTTTACCGTTGTACCAAATGCGATTTTAATTTCTTTTTAATTATATTTTCCATAAAATATCGGGGTATTACATTTCTTAAGCTTTCTTTGGTTGTGAATGATCTTATCTTGATTTTTAGAAGATCTTTGTTGGATGGATAGGTGACATATTGATACTTTCCAAGGAAGTATCCACCTACTCTTCTTGTTCTTCCTCTTTGACTTCCATTTCCCCTCCTTCCTCCTTCTCTTCCTCTTCCTCCTATTCTCTTATGTCTTGCTCGTCTTCCCAGGCCAACCTTTGTACCTTTTCCACAAGCTTCATATCCATCGCTCAAAACCTTATTGTTTCGCTTCCATCAACTGTCTAACTCGTTCTGGTCGCTGATGACAATATTCATATCGATCGGTGAATATCGATACGAATCCATCCATTAACGATATAAAACAATATCTCGAAGATTGAAATGAACGTTGCAGTTTGGAGCGATACGAAAAGGATCGTATAATATTGATACGAAGAGCATGGACATGCATCGATACGAAACTGATTCTCCGCCTATCGACATGAAGAGTGTTCCTTCGATGGATACAAACAAAACACGATCGAGTGGAAGACTTGGTCACTCGGCATGAAAAGTGGATCGATCCTTAAAGATAGCACCACGTCATTGACCATCACGTGCCTAGAAGTGATACATATAGGATCGAAACCAATGGAAGCAATATGAACTCGGCTACACATTGCAAATCTAAACTTGCATCGATCATAGGTCAAAATCTACAAGTCCGAATGCCACCAAATTTTCACAGGAGCTTGCGTACAACCTCGAGAATGTGCCTGATCGATCCCATCCAAAAAGAACCAATTCTTGGTCGATACGAGTTGGATACGTATCGCTCTAATATCAAGTCGAAATCACCTGAACTCGATCCCATAGGCCCATCCATGTGAGAGAAGAAGTCCTCCGAGATCTGGGCGAGATATTTGCTACCTACGCCTGTAAATAATGACCCTAGACCTATAGAAAATGGTCTTTTGGCTTCTCTACGTCGATACTCTGCTGAAATTGCTATCGTACTTTGATTGTACTATTGCAATCTACTTTTAACCAGCGAGTTATAATCAATAAACACAATCATTCCATAGTGGATGTAGGCCATATGTCGAACCACTCTAAATTTATGTGTTTATGTACTTTTTCTTATCTGTAGGTACGTGTGTTTGTTAGATCTGCCTCATTTTACATTTACTTTCTTCATTTTATCTTTTCAAACACATTCGAAAAGTGTTGTGCCCAATTTTGGTACAAACACTAAGTACCAATCCTAGAAACCATCTGTAACATATCTTAGTTACCATACTAGAATACCTGACTAGGAAACAGTCTATATAAAGCAACTATAGAACATACCCTTACAGCTGATCAGGATAAGTATCTCTAATCGTCTCTTCTGTCTCCAAAGTATAGTTATTTTCATTGTCGCTCCATTGAGATTTCACCGACTTGACTGCCTTGTTTCTTTACTTCTTCTCATATCTCGCTACAACCCGAACTGTTTGCCTAACAAAAGTTGGATCCGGTTATACTGTTAAGTCTTCCAATGCAGTCAGAGGAATAGTAGTCGCAGGATCATGCACATACCTATGAAGATAAGGCAATGAAATATATTATGGACACTAGTCAAGCTGCTCGGCAACTCTACTCTATATGCGAGTGTTCTGATCCTCTCTATAACTAGGAACGCTCCAATATATCTTGGTGCCAGTTTCCCTGACTTTTCTAACCGTGCCACACCCTTCATCGGTGATACTTTAATGAAAACCCTATCTCCAACTTAGAACTCTAGATACTTATGCCTCTTATCTATGTAACCCTTTTGTCTAGACTGAGCTTCCTTCATCCTACCTCGGATCAACTCAATCTTCTCTATTGCCTCTCTTACTAGATCTGAACGTATGGCAATTCTGTCTCCAGTTTCCAACCTACATGTAGGTAAGTTGCATGGCTTCCCATATAAAGCTCTGAAAGGCACCATTCCTGAAGTAGTATGATGACAGTTATTATAGGAAAACTTCGCTAAGTATAGGTGATCTTCCCAAGATTCACCAAAATCTAGCACACAAGCTCTTAACAAATCCTCAAGTATCTTGTTTACTCTCTTTGTCTGCCTATCTGTCCGAGGGTGATAAGCAGTACTCATCTTAAGCTTGGTATCTAACACGTCCTATGGACTCTTCTAGAAATCGTTAGTAAACAAAGTATCTTTATCACTTACAATACTACTAGAACTTCCATGTAGTCCTACTGTGCTCTTCACAAACAATCTAGCCAAAACAGGCGTCGTCCTTGTTGACTTAACTGGAATAAAATGGGCACTCTTGGTCAACCTATCCACTATGACCCATGTACTTTCATTTCCTCGGTTCGACTATGGCAACCCATTTATAAAATCCATGGATATCGAATCCCATTTCCAAATTGGTATCTCCAAAGGTTGAGGCAACCCACTCAGCTTTTGATGTTTGGCCTTCATTTATTGACAGTTCACACTACCTTACCCACAAGCCAACATCCTTCTTCATACCTACATAGTAGAAACTCCTCCTCATGTCGTGATACATCTTGGTTCCCCCAGGATGAATCAAAAATTTAGATCGATGACATCCCCTAAAAAATTCTCTCCTTAAATCCCCAACATTCCGAACACACAACGTCCCTTCTTTCTCAACCATCTCCTCTATTCGAGACTGAAATCTTTTAGATCATCAATCTCCTATCCAACCTCGAGCCTTTTAATCTTCTCGGCTAACAATGGATCATCTTTCTACTTAGAAGCAACCATTTTAATCAGAACTGGTCGTACTTCCAAGCAGGATAACATGGCAGTGCTTTGACTAGAACTAGTAGTCGACCTTAACAACTCACTCAAGTAGTTAAAGCTCCTAGATCCTACCATTCCATTAACATATCTAACACCGCATTCTGATGTTTTCTGCTAAGAGCTCCACTATTTTATTTCCCTTTCCTAGTGTATACTCTATTCCAAAATCATAAGCTACTAAAACTCCTGCCACCTCTACTGTCCTATATTCAACTCCTTCGAAAAGAAAAAATATCTTAAGGACTTATGATTTGTATACAACTCAAATCTCTTCCCTTAGGGATAATGTCTCCATACTTTCAATGCTAAGATCACCGCTGCCAACTCTAGATCATGAGTAGGATATCTCACTTAATGCGATTTAAGCTATTGTGAAGTGTAGGCAATAAGTTACCTTTCTGTATCAACACAACCCCTAATCCAGTTCAACATGCATTGATATACACTAATAATCCTTATTTCTCATTTGGAACTACTAACACAGGCATGTTGGTCGATAAATGCTTTAACTTAAGGATTATTCCTCACATTTGTCAGACCAAATAAACTTCACATCCTTCATGTTTAGCTTAGTCAAAGGCGTTGTTATCCACGAGAAATCCTTAATGAATCTCTAGTAATAGCCAGCGAGTTCAAGAAAACTTCTGATCTTAGTCACCGACTTTGGTCTCTTCAAGTTGTTAACAGCCTCGATCTTACCGGTTCAACTGACAAACGCTTTTCTGAAACCATATGACCAAGAAACTTAACTTCTTTCTTCTAGAAATGACACTTTGAAAACTTCGCTTTCAGTTGATGCTACCTCAGCATCTTAAGCACTACTCTAAAATGAACTTTACTCTCTCTTTTATCCTTAGAGTATATTAAAATGTCATCTATGAATACGAATACGAACCTAATCAAGTGCTCTTGGAAAACTTGGTTCGTTTAATCCACGAAGAAAGCTGGCGCATTTATTAACCCGAATGGCACTACTAACCATTCGTACAAATCGCACCTAGTCCGAAACGCCATCAATGGAATACTGTCCTCTACCACTCTTAGTTGATGGAAACCGATCACCAAATCCAATTGGGAAAATACTCTAGCTCTAGTGGACTGATCAAGTAAATCATCGATTCCCGACAAAGGATACCTATACTTGATCGCCTTCTCGTTCAACTTACGATAGTCGATACACATCCTTAATGACCCAATCGGTTTCTTCACGAACACCGCAGCCGCTCCTTAAGGCGAACTGCTTGGTCTAGTGAAATTCTTTCTCTCTAAATCCACCAGCCGCACCTTCAATTCCTTCATCTCTGTAGGTGTCATCTTGCTACGTGATCTACTTATATATTCTGCTCCTAGCACAAGATCTATCTGAAACTCAATGGCCCTCTTTGGTGGTAATCTTGTGACCAGCTCAAAAACATCTACAAACTCTCTTATTTATCAGAACCCGATTCAACTCTTTTTCTACTTCCATAGCACCCAACAAAGCACAAGCACTTAGATCTGAATTCTCCACTAAATATATAATTCGATTATGACTATTAGGGTGTCCTAGTGATATTTTCTTATCTTGGAAAAATATCTAAGCATCACATCTATTTACCAATCCATACCCAAAATGATCTTGAAGCCTACGAAATCAAAAACATACAAACTGCATGCAAACTTATGACCTAATAATTCAAGTTCTAACTGGTCACATCTCATCCTCGGAGTTGCATACCCTCCTATTGGATTCACAACCCTTAAGGAAGTAATAAGGTATGACAATACTAAATATAACTTATCTATCAAAACTGAGATATAAATGAATGTGACACACCGATATCAAAATAGTACCCTAACTGTTATACTATGAATAAAAAGCCTACCTTCCATCACAGTCTTTTCTTTCTCAGTAGCAGTTGGTCCAGAAGAAGATGGTTCCAAAGAAAAGAAATTCCCCATGTCCGCTCTGGCTGGTTATAGACACCGATTCTTGTAGTGTCAAATCTGTTCATAGTTGAAGCACTTCACTCCCTTCTTACCTACAACTTTTTTCCTTTTCCAGTACAACTTTCATGAGCATAATGTCCCTTTGTTACACTTGAAAAAGACCAGATCGCCTTTTTCCTTTTTGGTAGCTTCTCCTATCTTCTTAAAGAATTTCCTCTTTTGCCTCGAGAATCCTGGGTTCCAACTTGCTTCTCCTTCCTATGAGTAGAAAGCATCTCTTCATTTTATATTACCGTCTCCACTACAGCTGTACTTGGATTCAGGAGATGTGGCATAGTCGCCATAGCAATTTTGGGTCTTAACCCTCAAATAAATTTCTTGTTTCTCTTACTAATGGTGTCAATGGTAGAATATCTGTATTTGGAAAACTCATCAAACTTCGTAGCATACTCAATCATCGACATTTCACCTGCACTAAGTCTATGAACTTTCTCAGCAATACTGACTTTGCAAATTCAGACAAAAACCTCTCTTTGAATCTCCTTTGAAATTCTACCCAAGTCAACTCATCCTTGGGAACTCCCACGGTAACACTATTCCACCAATAAAGTGCTTCTCCTTGCAACTGTCTAGAAGCAAGTCTCCTCTTTCGCTCATCATCTAATCCCAAGTCGGTATAAATCCCTTCACAGTGCAGTAACCAGTTTTCCACTACAACAACATCCTTTGGTCCAAAAAATGGCTTCCCACCATAACTGGTGCGAACCTTGCTCATCTAAGTATAGTTATTGCCAACTGGGGCAACGGGATTAGCTCCTACAGCTGGTTCAACTTGCATCAGATTGACAAAGAAAGGATACATCATCCTTATTTCTACTAGCGGGGTTCTAGCACCTATGTTGGCATTTGTATTTAGATTAGAATTTGCATGTCGATCCGTTTTTCTCCTGGTATTGGGTCGAGCATTTCATTAAATGTGGTCTTCCTCCACCTAGATTTCCTCTTCCATTTTAGGCATCCATATCTTCCTTTCTCGTAAATCTACATAAGAACCTTAGTGAGATACAGAAGAACAGACTAAAAGAGAGAGGAATACGTGTATATGTGTGTGTGTGTGTATATATATATATATCAAATGCAAGTATGTTACTCTAGCTTTAACACAAAACTCCGGTCTCATTTTATGATTCACTGGATTATGTTTTAAAAATCTTTTAGGTTCAAATTTCTTTTAAATTTACATAAACCAATGCTCTGATACCTACTTGTAACATCCCCCATTTGGAGCCCCAAAGCTAAATGCTATGGATGTAGTAGTCATCCATAGTTATTAATTCACGATGACCAAATGCGATAATGTTAGATACACTGATATAATGGAAATACATGGATATGAGAAAAATTTAAAATCATAAAACAAATTTCCCATTCCACTTCAAACCACATTTCAAATTCATTGCATAATCCTAATTCGTAAACCACATTCAGAGAAATATAACTATGACAAAATACGTAAAGATTGATATATAAAGATGCAACCTTGGCTGATCAGAGTCTAAATACATGCAATTAAATAACTTTGCCATTACATCCAAAATACAGTGGAATCAAACAGAAAGAACTCCTACTAGCTAGCTTGCCTCCTGAATGTCTTCAAAAGCTCATTCGCCTAAAGGAGAACTGAAAACCTTAACTCTTAAACTACTCAAAATCAATTGAGCACCCAAGAGTTTAAGGGAAAAACATAAACTTCGAGTCAAACAATAAGTTTAGAATGAATAATAACCTACCATCTCGAGTCGTATAGATATCCAATGAGACCATACTGCTTAGCAGAATGGGGTTTTCCCCTCACTAGTATCTTAACCCAATTTATAATAACCATATAATGTGTACCTGCATCCACAATGTTTAAGACATAACATAATAAAATGTACCATGATGACATGCAAACATGCAATATGCTTTGGATTTCCCATCCCTGTTTATCTGACTATCTAACTCATCTAATAGTTTCTAGGGTTACTATTAACCTATTAGTTTTCATGGGCCGACTAATAACCTGTTCCAAGCTTAAGGACTATTTGTCTAGTTTCATAGTTGTTGTGGGATCACTAAAAACCTATAAGTGTCTACCAACAACTTTTTCCCATCATAGTTTTTATGGCTTGCTATGAACCTATTGGATTCTCCAATAACATCTCTCACGTCGTAGCTTTCATGGACTCATTATGAACCTATTGATACCTTTCAAAAACTTATTCCGAACATAGTTTTCATCGGATCACTAAGAACCTATTGCCCCTACCAATAACTATTTCCATACATAGTTTTAATGGGATTACTAAGAACATATCTAAACCAAAAATCCTTTGATAAGTCTTTGGGCATCCTAGATTCTAGTCTGGTTGACCTTCTAGATGCAATTCTATTCACGTAGGAGTTAGCTCAATGTATGTTAGCTAATGGGTCAACCTACGTGGTTATTCTGCCCTTAACATCCTAAAATGCAGCTTTGGGTTAATGATGAAGTTGATCTGTATATAGAAGGTATATAATCTGATCAAAATGTAACAATATAACCATCCATGATTTAATTTCCTTGTAATCATTTTTTTAATGATACATGTTAATACCCTTAACCAACTATATTTAGCATGGAAAGCTTCTTCAAAAACTCCAAAGTTAAATGCCATTTCAAAATACTTTTATATTGCCACGGATTTACTTTAAAAACGAGATTGGGTTTATTATTTGAAAACCGAGGCTTTTGATTATATCCTTTGTCTCATTACTTAAAACCTTAGGCCATCACTTTTGAAACCATTAAAAACATACCTTTAGAAGCACTTAAAGCATATCTTTTGAAGGCACTTAGTTCAAGTAGAACTTAAGAAAGTGTAGCTTCGAAATTATTTGAAAGTCTCTCTTTCAAAATTATTGGGTTAAACATTAAGTATAACTTCTGTATCAAAGAGAACAAAAGAGAAAGTAGCCCGTCAAAAGCATTGATCTTCCAATAAAAGAATTGGGTAAAAGGATAATTTCGAAACCAACCTTTCAAAACCATTGATGAAAGCGGCTACAAGGACCCTTTCGAAAACATTGGGAAGGCGGCTTCAATATTAATAAAATGAAAACAATCCTTTCGAACACATTGTATAAGGCTGTGAAGGAAAGTAGTTTTAACTGATTCAAAAGGTACGAAGGCAACAACTAGGTATCGAATAGGTTCAAAATGTGGCAACTCATTCGAAAGCTTCTTTAAAAACAAAGTAAGCGACAACACTTTCGAAAGATCCTTTCTAAAAACAAAGGTAAGAGACAACTTGTTCAAAAGCCTCTTTTTGAACAAAGGTAAGTGATTAATTTGAAAGCTTCCACCTCTTCAAAAACATTTCTTCGACAAAGTCCCTTCCACCTTTCTCCAATCTACTACGTATCAATAGCTTGATACCATGTGCATTGGTATCGAATGGGTTCATTAGCAGAAGTATGGTGATGAAATCTAGCAAATGGAAGTGGAGAAGTTGTAAATCATAACAAAATTGGTTTTTATTGCCTTTCAAAGAAATTCGTATTTACCTAACTTACCCAATTTTCCAAAATATTATTGGTTGTTAATTCTTTATCAAAATCCTTTTCTAAAAGGCTACAAAATTCAGTTATTAATAATTGAAATCATTTTAACAAATAAGCCATTCACTTCAATAGAACATTTAAACATTTAAGTCCTCCAACTTAAATAATTTAATAACCATATTAAAACACTTAGGAAAAATCCCCAAAAATCATAACTATTCACTTTTAATATGTTTTCTAACATATATAATTTTTAGACCTAAAATCATTTGCCTTAAATAATTTAAATCCAAATTATCTATTGATTCCATTCAAAATTCATAATAAATTACCCATAGCTTGATATATTATGAAAATTTAAATCCATCTTCAAAATAATGTTTTTTCATAACTTATTCAAAGATCATGGGATTCAAAATCAATTTACACGATTTTAACCTTAAGATCTAATTAAACCATTGCACAAAAATCCTTGTTTAAGTTAAAACATGGCATATAATCAAAGGATATCATCACTAATCCATCCAAATGGTTTTAAACCTTGAACCCAAAATAAAATTTCAAAAAGATTTATATGAGATGGTTTAGATCATTATTCACCTTATTTGGATAAGGAAGTTGAGATTTTTTTTCTTTGTTCCTAGCTTGAATCTTAGCTTCTAATTGATTTTAAGATCTTCTCCTAAAGTAATGGCCGAAATTGTTTCTTCTTTGTTTATGTTTTTGTTTTATAAAAACCATGAATGAGAATGAGATAAGGGTTTGGTGGTTATGGGGTTATGGTATACGGCTATTCCAAATTACCCTTGCCTTATCCTCTTAGGTATTTAACTAACAAACCATTTTTATAAATCCATTTAGTTGAGGAACGAACCTAAATAGATTTAAAATATCAATTCCCATATCACTCTAATATGTACATTATTCTATTTAATTTATCTAATTAAATCTCCTGAATAATGTTATTTATAATTAGAGGTATTATAGAGCTTTTTGACTCGTTTCCATTTTTCGATTAATTTCATCAATCATCTTGTTCAGTTCCCCCTTAGGAAACAACCTCGTGCTGAGTGGAGGATCTCGGTGCCTGATCTTCGATATTATCCCTTGTACTGGCCCCGGTTAGTAGGTTGTTAGTGTTGTTAATTCCATTTTGCTAGGGATTTGCCTCTTCTCTAGTGATATCGACTCCTATAGATCTTTCGAAATTAGTCCTTTTTCTTCCCTCCCTTAATCTTCAATGGTAGGACCTTTAACTTCCAAAAGCTAATTTTGTTGATCTAACTTCTGGATCCAGTGGATCCAAAGAGGAAAATTAGATCTAAGCTTGAGTTCAATTGTCAATGAAAGCACCAAAATTTTAACCCGAAAGATGGATCAATGCCCTAGATTGAGTGTGAAAATACCAGCTCTGTTTGTCAAGGCAAATAAAATAGAAAAGGCAATAGTAAATCGTAGAAAAATTAAAGCGACAAGAGATTTTTATAGTTGTTCGGTCGTTAACGAAGCCTACGTCCACTTTATAGCTTTTATTGATCAACTGTTGTTTTGGATTGCAATATGATTCTACTTTCCTAAGTTGGGTTAAGCCACCATCGTTGGAGACAACCGGAAGGATCTAAGTTGACCTTTAATGGATATTGTGAGGGAGAAAAGTATGAAGAAACAATGGCAGCGTTTCAGCAAAGATCAGAACAGATCCTTTTTCTATTGCAGATGGGATGATATTTATAGGATTTGGAGAGAACTTGGGCTAGGGCCACTTTTCCAGGTGCCTATATTCGTCGCGCAATAGGAGCCCTAAAATTTTGGTGGTAATCTGAGCTAAGTATTCAGATTGTACCTATCCGATAGGGTTATATCATAACTTACCCGAATACTTTGTGAATTTTGAGTTCTAAGTCCTTCGGAGGTTATATGAGCTAAGTATTCGAAATGGAACCTATTCGATGGGGTCGGATCAATTCTTCTTCTAATACTTGGGTGAATTTTTTAGTCTTCTTAGTTTGGTTGTCTTCCTATCCTATAATTGAGTGCCTTATCTGAATATTAAGTCATTTGGAATTTGTTTGATCACCCACTTTATGGATCATCTGATACATCCATTTGTAGGAGATCCAGCCATAACCCACTCAATACTTAACCAAATGACATGAAACTTCATAAATGCAATGTACATGAGTAGGAGATCCTCTAAAATGGATGTCGTGAGGATCCAAACTAAGTATTTGGATCGGCGATGATCCAACTGAGTTGGATCGGCGGTGATCCAAACCCTTAGCTTATTTTGAATCTCTTCTTCTAGGTCGTAGGTGATCCAGCCATAACTCACTCAATACTTAACCAAATGACAGAAAACTTCATCAATGCTATGTACATGAGTAGTAGAGCTTCCAGATCAAATCTCATGAGGTAGGGCCCATCCGAGGTAGGTCAGACCTAATTCGTCGAACTAGCTCAATTTGGAGGAGATCCATCAATAACTCGCTTGATACTTATCGTAATTAGACAAAACTTTGTAGGTAATCTCTAGAGGGTTTGTATGACCTACATAATAAATCTAAGGTGGTAGGGCCCAAACTAATTAGCTCAATATTGATCCAAACTTTGGATCAGCATGGATCCAAATTGGCTTGGTTAATTAAGTTGATTTTAGTTCGAGGCTTCTTTTTTGTCTTCTAAGTGTTCTCTCCAAATTTCAAGTCAATCTAGGCTAATGTGAGTTATTTACGTTCATTTTAAGTTGCTCTTGTCCAAAAGCGAGTATGCATTTGAATGGATTAGATAAGTCTATGTTTCTTGAACTAGATTGCTTGGAATGTTACCAAACTTGATGGGTGAGCTTAGTAGAGGTATAGGGTCACGATGCAAAAGGTTTCGAGATCCCATGATTTAACAATTCAGATTGATGCCGACCCTATTGGATCGGATTAATACTGATCCGAATAGATTGCTTATTTTATGTTGAATTTTTGGTCTTTTATGTTCTTTGGTCACGTTACAAGTTATTCGGGCTTAATCTAGATGTTCTAACTCCTATTGAATTATGATGGGTTATAAACCCAGCTAACAACTATCAAGGTTTTAACAAAAATTCTATGACTCTATAATTACCTGGAATATCTTGAAATCTTGAACTCTTTAGTACTCATTAGTCTTCAATTATCATAATCTTGAATCTACTCTTGATACTATACAGTCTTCTTAATCAATATGTATCTAATATCCTACACTATATACTATATATAACTTGATAAAACATTAGTATATGTACATAATGTCCTATAGTTGTTATCATCAAAACCAAAACCTATGGTACTAATAGTAGAAGTGTCGTTGATCTTTGCATCCACGAATACAAAGTTCCTTCCAAATCAGAGTTTGCTCAAGTAGCTCCGAGCGAATTGCCATCGGTTTTTCTCTATCTGTTACATTTTCTAATTTTAGCGGTTCTATATTAAATCACTTAGGTATTCGCCAAGTGAATCCCTTGGCTTTTGCTTGATATTAGACAACATGTTGGAATCTATAGTTGAGTATTTGTATATGTAAAACTGTACCATAAATTCATAAGAAAATTGTTCCCAAGAATAGATAATCCTTTCCTATTAATACCTATACTATTTCGCAGCCACGCTATGAAGAGTTATAGGAAAATGCTTACAAAAAACTGCCCCAATGCATTATACAAATCCATTCTATTTTAAAAAGCTAGTACCGATCATTTGGATCAGTGGGTTCATCATACTTTAGTAAAGGAATTTTGATGTGAGATGGAATTTGAACAACAAATATTTACTTTGATAAAGGCGTTTTTCAAAAGAGATTATATTGTCTTAGGTCTAGGATTTCTTTCTTCTTAAGCATTCCTTTGTTATTTGGTTGGTTTCACTACCATAGTAGTCTCTATCATATGCTTTGATAGAGCTACCTAATTGTTCAAGTAGCTCTCTTGCTTGACTTTCTTGGTTTTTGTTTTGTCGGCTTATCATAATCCTTTTGCTTTCTTTCATTTGCAACTTTGAATAATATGCTTCTAGTTCCTCATCTTGGATTTCATTTGAAATTTATGCTTCATCTCCTTCTTCCATATGCTTCATCATCTTAAATGATTCTTAAGATGGAGCTTCTTCAAGAAGTACTCCAATAACCATTAGTTGTTACATTATATCCTGAATTTTGGTCCCATTGTTTGCAAGTCTTATTTAGTTAAAGGTTATCCAACTTCTATACATTCTGAATTGAAGCTTGGGATGATTTTAACTTCCATAGTTATTTGCGATGTGACTTCTCCATTTGGGATATTGCTACCGTTCTTGGCTCTTACCATTTTCTTCCTGAAACAAAAGAACCTTATGAAAGTAGTTTGTGGAGAGAGATATAGGAATTAGAGGTTTGAGCCATCCTTCTAGCTTCAAAATGTTAACGAATAAATTCGTCAACACCTGAAAGCATGAAAGCATATAAAATATAGGTTAATCAAAGAGAAGCCCCTTCGAGGCTAATAGGAGTTGTCAAAGTTATAGGTTAAGATGTGTATGGTTCTAATTTCATTGTGATTCTTTGTTCAATCGTCAAGCTAGAGTTATATAGGGTCAAGTAAATGTGCAAGTTTAATACATAAGTTCGAATATGTCATACAAGACTAGGGTCAAAGTCAGGTATGTTATACAAGACACATGATCGAAGTTTTATACACTCTACAAGTCAAAAGTTCAAGTAGTTCAAATAATCAATGTACGAAGTCAAAAGATTATTCAAGTGACAAGTCAGATCAATTCAATATGCTATGATATGCAAATGTTAAATTCAAAATCCTTATGTGTACAAGGTTAAAATAGTACAATAGGCTCTAAAAATCGCCAATTCAATATAGGGTTTACAAAGTTGAAAAGATAAAAAATAAGATGGGAATTTAGTCCCTTTTCATGAAACACCAAGGTCCATATTCATAAAGTTTGGCAAGTGGAAGGCTTCGACATTCATTGGCCTCAACATTAATTGCATCATCGAACATCAAGGTTGGTACTTTATCGGTTTCGACATTAGCAGCATCGTCGAGTATCAAGGTTGGTACCATTTATTCATATATTGGGACTTTGGTATGGCGCAATAGAGCTAATATTAGGCATCATTAAGCTCGATATTGATAACTCCTTCTTTGTTGATCGACTGTCACTACATCCATATATTAGCGTTGATGGAAGGACACGTTATCAAGCACCAGCTTCGATAAACCCGTTTGAACACATAGATGACTATAGCTAATGTTTATCAATGACAACTCTATGTCTTGAGAACTTCTTGATTGATGGTTGGTGGAATCATCTAGTACTAAAGAAGGATGTGGACATATAATAGCAGTGACACTGATGACCCTTGATGTCGATATTCAGTAGCTGATGAAATGAAACATCCTCCCAATGTCGATGTAGCATGGTAAATGAAAGATAGGTGCAGCATTGAGTATAATGAAGAGTAGTGTCACTTTGTATTCCTTTGATGTCAATGACCCATGGTGCCCCAATAGAGCAGTGTCTTCGAAGTGCTTGTGAAGTGTAGTGCCGCTTTTATTGACTACCTTCAAGGTTGTTGACGATGAGCTTCCTTCAATGGACAAATAGCAACATCGACAAGATTCAACATCAATGAAGTGCACCATAGGCTATATTGAGCCTTAGTGATGTCTTATGATGCTTTGTTTGCATTCTATAGTGTTGTATTCCTTTTCCTATGAAGAACGGTATCCTATTTCCTCGACATTAATCCATCTTTACTTGCTCGATGGTTATATGTTCTCGAGTGCGACGAAGAGGATAATGACTAGTTTCGACATCTTTGCTTCTTTTCTTACCGGCGATGGTGTATACATGTCTTCAAGACTCATCTATCTTTATGTTTTAAATGTACAATACAAAAGTATTATTGATCATACATCTTTGAGAGTGTTGAATGGAAGTCATCGTGAACAAAGTGCGTTCATTCAACATTAAAGGCGATGTCATATTCATATCTTTTCTTTCATATCCTCGAAGTCGATAAGATGCAGCATTGGCCAAGCATACATCAACATTAACCTTGATCATATGTGGCGTTTCTTGAGTGATGATGTCAACATCATAAATGATGTGCAACATAGAATAATACTGGCAATTGTTAAGGAATGACACTGTTTCTTCAACATGATCTTATGGTCTTCGACATTGATGATGACTTTGACATCGACGTTCATCATCAAAGCTATCTTATCATCTGTATCTTTAAAGTTTTATTCAATCCATTGGTCTAAACATTGATTCCTTGGTTTATATCCTTGTAAAATTATAGGGATAACATTTTCCCCCTTCCTTGTATAAAAGAAGCTTTTTACTCTTTAGGGTAAAACCATGAATTTTTCTTACTTTGCTTAGCCTTTCAAATCCATTCAATCCTCCTGCAATTTAAACCCAAATACAGAAGTTTTCAAATTGTTGAGATTGTTTAAAACCTTAAATTTTATACGTCCAGGTTAATACCAATACATGTTTTAATACTAACATATTTTTTCTCTATAGTGTAACACATATGGCATTTGGTATCAATCTATTCGCTCGAGATAGCCTTACTGGTGTAGCCTTACATTTTGGATGCTCCATGTTAATTATTAAATTTTTTGGTTCATACTTATGGACCTATTTTCTTATCATACATTTAAAATTATTTGTGTTCTTCTAGCCAACACAAAAGTTTAAGTTTTTCTTACGAACTTCATGTTAGTTATTCAATGGTCATTGACTTGTTATAAGAGTTATTTTGCACTTTAACCTTTTTATTATTTAGTTATCATGTAAATATCCTACAGGCCCTTAATGGTAAGTATTCAAATCTAGAGTAATATTTCTTGGTAAATTGATGGAGGTCTAAGCAAGAAACTCTTCAAGAGGACTATAGTATGAGCTCCGAAGCTTTCTTCTTAAGCTAATTCTTCTTCGGTTGTCATAGATTGGCTTTCAATATTGAGTTGCTTGTAGAATCATACGTCGACCTCCTTTGTTTTTCAACTTTTTGATCCTTGTCTTCTTGTGGTAACTTCTACCTCAAAACTTGAAATAGGATTTGTTGATATTTTAATGATCTAAGGAAATTAAAAGCTTATTTGGAAAAAAAATAAAAGGATATTGGGTACTAATTTTGAAGAAAAAGGTTAGAAAACCTTCAGATAATAAGAAAATTAGAAACCTTGTACATCATTTGACAATAAGAAATCCAAAATCCGTCCGATAATAGGAAGACCAGAAAACCATCTGGTAATTAAAGACCATATATACTCAGCCGATGACAATAAAAGACCAAAAATGTAAACCAGGCAATGATAGAAGACAAGAAATCCGAACCAGGCAATGGTAGAGGACCATTAATCCACATTTGGTAATAACAGAAGACCGAAAATCCTTATTTGTCAATAACAGAAGACTAGAAATCCAAATCCGGTAATAATTATAGAAGAAGACTAGAAATCCAAACCTGCCAATAATAATAGAAAACTGAAGATCCCTATGTTGCAATAATAGAAGGCCAAAAATCCAATCAAAAAATAATATGAAAAGTTCAATTCCACAAGAAAACCATAAATTCAATAGGAAATTCAATAATCATTGAGAAAGTCATAAAAAAAAATCAGAAAATCAATGAAGAAACTTGATTAAGAGCTTGTCAGAATTTTATCTGATAAGTAAACTCATTAGAAAACTGTCTAGTAATTTGAGTAGAAAAGATTTCGCAGTTCTATCTTCTACTAAAATTTTATATCGAAAATATTTATAGTGTGATAATGCTTCGAATAGCACAAGAGATTCCCTGTTCATTCAGAGGACTAACTCTTGTTAAGAGAGATGTAATTGTTAAGGTGTTAGTTTATTTTTTATATTACTATTATTATATAAAGCCAAGTAGTTTCATTCAACTATTCAGTCATTCAGTACGTAGTTCTGTCTGACCATCCAACCGTTCAGCAAGTAATTTTGTTCATCCATTCGGCTTTTTCATCCATTCATCCCTTCAGTAGGTAGTTCCGTTCGATTGTTTGGCCCTACAACTAGTAGTTTCATTCGGCTGTTTGATTGTTTAGTGGGCCCAATTAGTTTATTGATACTTATTATATATAAACCTTGCTTTGAAGGTTCCTTAGTCCTAGGTCCAGACTAGATCAATCAAAATTCTGTTTTAACCTATTTCCTTGAATGTACCTATTCTTAATAAGTATTTTCTCTATGCTTAATTCCTTTTCTTCTTTATTGGTCATCGGATTCTTTTATGTCTTTATTTTGGGTTTTGGACATCTCCATCCTTTTTGTTTATGGCCCTACTTAGGATTTGCCTTTGTTTTGGGCTTTGGACATCTCCGTCCTTTTCTTGGTTTGTGCCCTTTCTTAGGATTTGCTTCAAACTCTGGACTTCTTCGGACCTTTTTGTTTATGGCTTCGGACATCCTTGTCCATTTAGTTGCTTGTGCCCCTTCTTTGGCTTTGTCTTTGTTTCGAAGCATTTCATCTTATACTTGATTTGTCTTCCTCTAAAAGATTGTTAGTTAGTGTTAGACTAGTCCCTCCCCATAAGAGGTGCTTCGGATTAGATGTTGGAGGCTTTTGACCCTCCCTTTAGGAGGCACTCCAGATTGGACATCAGAGGCTTCTGCCCCTTCCACTAGGAGGTGCTCCGGATTGGACGTCAGAAGCTTTTTTCTCTCCCTATAGGAGGTGCTCTAGATTGGACATCGAAGGCTTCACTACAAGACACACAGTGTATTCCAACGGAGCCTTCCAACAGCCTCCAGCATCATAGACCAACGACTTCCAATGTCTAGTGTTTTCTCGTATATTTTATTAGTTAAAACTGTAGGACGTTGGTATACGTTGGAATCAGGACGTTGGCGGCCGTTGAATGACGTTGGAAATCAACGAACATAACAGAAACCCAGCTTCTTCATCCCTATTCGGCTGAAACAATTCCCTCCCCCCAAATTCCCAACTTTGCTCCGATTCCGACCCCCGCTGCTGCTCCGACGATCAACGGCTCCTCCGACGACTCCAAGCCTCCCTCTCGTCCTCTCTAACTCCTTAATCTCTCAAGAAAAGGTATAAACTCTAATCCCTATATTTAATTAAATTTGTTAAATTAGTGCATTAAATGTTTGTATTGCCTTATTGTATGTATAATCTAGTTTATTGAGGCATAGTTTATGTTATTAACTTATGTATTGCAAGATCATATATATTTAAGTTTGTGTTAACAATATAATAATGTGCATACAATTAGTTTTAGGTTTGTTTGGAAACGTTAACTGGTAGTGAGCATACAATTAGTTTACGTATATTAGAAAATTTCAAAAACGATATTTTATATTCATGAAACACTAAGAGTGTCTTTCGGCCACGTCTGATAAGTATTATATATGATCGTTATGTGGATATTCGTTTTTTAATAGAACGGATATCTATATTCATCGTATACAATATCTGTTGGATTTGTCACTGTATTGGACAAGTTGCGAACACAATAACGTAATTAAATCTCGTAAAACATTTCATTTTAAATGGTTCATAGAATTTCGACAGCGCTTCCTTTATGTTCTCTATGTACACGCAAATGTGTACTGTTCAGGGAACTAAAGCGAAGTGCTGTCAAAATTTTGTTGAATCGTTTAAATTGAAATGATTTACGTGATTTATTTACGTTATTGTATTTGTAATGGGTGGTAGGATGACCCATCGACAAAGTGCAATGATCTATTAATATAAAATTCACCAATAATATTGTTTTAATAAAATGTCAATTTTTTAAATTTATATCGTACTTTTTAATTATATACGTAGGTAAATGGACAATTATTTTACTGATCGAAGCTGGATGTACAAAAAAAAGAAGGGTTGAAAATGGAGGCTCAATAAGTGAACAGTTTAATAACGGTGTTCGCGTATTTATTGATTTCGCTTTAAGTAATAACAGAAACGACGAAGAAATCCATTGTTCATGTACTATATGCAAAATGTTAAAGCATTTGATACCAGAAATGGTTAGAGTTCATTTGCATCAATACGGTTTTGTGCCGAACTATTTGGTTTGGGATCGTCATGGAGAACCGTTAGCATCTAATCATGTACAAGATGAGTAGGTAGTGTATACTGAAATTGATACGACGAATCTCTTAGAACGTATAGTTGAAGATGCTGCACGGTCAATGTTTCCTGTTCCTCAACTAATTGATGACAATGGTAATGCTGAAGAAGAACCAAATATTGGGGCAAAGAAATATATAATTTATTAGATGCCGCAAAGAAACCCTTTTGGGAAGGTTGCACAAGCGGAACCCAATTATCAGTAACTGCTGAATACATTGCGATGAAATCTAAATACAACTTCACAAAAGCTGGATTTACAGCTGTTGTACAAGCTACGAAACGACATATGCCTCCCAATAATTTAATGTTCGAAAATCATTATGAAGTAAAAAAATGGTGTCAGCTTTTGGTTTACCGTATCATAAAATAGATAGATGTCTAAACGGTTGCATGCTGTTTTGGAAAGAAGATATCAACCTTAGAAATTGTAAAATATGTAATCAGGGAAGGTACAAATCAAGAAAGAAAAAGAGAAAGGAAGTCCCGTATAAATGTATGCATTATTTACTAATTACTCCTAGACTTCAAAGGTTATATGCATCCTCTGTAACCGCACAACATATGGGATGGCATAGTGTTAGAACACGAGAAGAAGGTACATTAACACACCCAACTGATGGGGAAGCATGGAAGCATTTTGACCATAAATATCCTAATTTTGCATCCGAGAGTCGTAATGTTCGACTTGGTTTATGTACGGATGGATTTTCACCATTTTCTCAATTTAGTTCTAAATATTCGTCATGGCCTATAATTGTCATACCTTATAATTTACCTCCATGGATGTGTATGAAAACTCCATATATATTTCTCACAGTTGTCGTCCCTGGTCCTAATGATCCGACACAAGGAATCGATGTTTATTTACAACCTTTAATTGAAGAATTAAAAACATTGTGCTACGAAGGAGTACAAACATACGATATTTTCAAAAAAAAAACTTTCGCATGTATGCATCTTTGATGTGGACAATCAGCGATTTTCCTGCTTATGCAATTCTTTCAGGTTGGAGTACGGCTGGTCGTCTACCTTATCTGTACTGCATGGAAGATACACGAGCATTTTATTTACCTCATGGAAAGAAAATTTCATGGTTTGACTGTCATCGATGTTTTATTCATATTAATCATCATTTTAGAAGAGATAAGAAAAACTTTACAACTAATAGACATGAAACTTTGAGACCACCTTATGGTTTGGTCAAGCGAAGATATTTATGAACTTGTAAAGGATTATCCAAAGATACATGAAACCGAAGAACAAATTGAAATTCAAGGTAAATCATCGATTCATAACTGGTGCAAACAAAGCATATTTTGGGAGTTGCTTTATTGGAAAAATCTCCTGATTCGTCATAATATTGACGTGATGCATAATGAGAAAAATGTGCTTGATAATGTTTTTAATACAATTTTGAATGTCAAGGGGAAGAAGAAAGATGATTTGAAACCAAGACGTGATATCGAAGTAATATGTAATCGTCCTGAGCTTCATATAAAGCCAAATGGTACAAAAAGCCAAAAGCTTGCTATGAGTTAGACAATAATCAAGTTAAAGTACTTTTAAAATGGGTGGAAGGACTAAGATTCCCGAATGGTATATCTTCTAATATTCGTAGATGTGTCAACTATAAGAATAATAAACTTAGCGGGATGAAAAGTCATGATTGTCATGTTATGATGGAAAATTTATTACACGTCGCTTTTAAAGAATTGTTGCCCATAAAAGTTTGGACTGTTGTAACAGAACTTAGTCCTTTTTATAAAGAGATTTGTTCTACTACATTAAAAGTCGATCGTCTACGTAAACTTGAGGAAGAAATCCCGGTATTGCTCTGCAAAATGGAAAAAGTATTTCCTCCAGGTTTTTTCAATGTTATGGAACATTTACCTATTCATCTTCCGTTAGAAGCACGTCTTCGAGGGCCTGTGCAATATGGATGGATGTATCCATTTGAAAGGTATTTAAATCATCTAAAAAAAAGTGAGGCAGAAAGCTTGAGTTGAAGGTTCGATTTGCAAATCATAGATCAAAGAAGAAGCTTCGTTTTTTCTCTCTCATTATTTTAGTGACCATGTGAACATATCATTTGAAAGTGCTACGTGTAATGATGAAGGCATTGATCAAGATGATTTTCAAACGACCTTATCAATTTTTAAAAAACAAGGTCGGCCTGCTGGTGCTTGTGTAGAAGAATGGTTGGATGATAGAGATTATCATGTTGCGCACACATATGTTCTTCTCAACTGTGCCGAAGTTGCACCGTTTGTTAGGTAATTTACTTATATATATATATATATATATATATATATATGAGATCAACACGTGTGTATACACAAATATATACACACACATATATCTTAATCATAATGCAACATCTGTTATATAATTGCAGTATTTACGAATCACAACATCCTAATGGCGATATCGGCAAAGAATTCACTTCTTGGTTTTCTAAGTACGTTTTTGATACAACAAATTGTGTTGTAGACGAAGGATTGAAACATTTAGCTATGGTACCAAAAATGAAAGTGAAGACCTATCCAATATTCTTTGCCAATGGATATAAATTTAATACCAAAGAATACGGTGCCGAAAAATTAAGTAACAATACCGGTGTATTTGTTAAAGGTAATGATGATCCAAATGATCATATACATGATTTTTATGGCGTGCTAACCCAGGTTTTGCAATTGACGTATTTCACACGACCCGCGGAAGAAGTATTTTTGTTTAAATGCAACTGGTTCAGCAACGTTCCAGGTTCTGGAATCAACGTGCACCCAAAATATAATCTTATAGAATAAAACATACTTCGCATTATTATAAATAAGATCCTTTTACACTTGCCAAACAAGCTCTTCAAGTTTATTATGCTTCTTACCCATCTTAAGAAGAGATAAAATAGATTGGTCGACCATTTTTAAAACAAAGGCAATGTTTACATTTGATGGGCGGAATATTCCCGAAGAACAAGCTTACCAAGCAGATATCGAGGAAAATAGAGGAATAGTAATAACCGACGATCAAATAGATTTTGAACCTCTAAACGATGAATCAAATGCATTAACTGAAGCATTTGAGAGTACAGAGGAACAAGATATAGAGTGCGAAACAGAGTCTAAATCCGAAAATGACGAGGACTGATCAACTATCTACATTTTGAGGAGGTAATTTTTTTAAAACATTATCCTGTTTTCATTAAAAATGAAATGGTATGCTAATATATGATATGTATCACATCTCGTTTTTATGTTACGCCATACTGTATGTTTTACATATAGTCATTTTATTTTCTGTTATAATGTTTGTTTGTAACATACGTATTATATAGGTATGTCGTCACGTAGACGTACTGGTGGACATTCTAGGTCTCCCTCTTCCTCACACAGAGGGCATGCTCGTCCGGACGGTGGTGATGGCGGTGGTCCATCACAGGAGCTACGACGTCCTATGGTATGGCTAAAGCCAAAAGCAGATCAAAGGTAAGTATTAAATTTCAAAATTAAATTTCATTTTCGTACAATCTATTCTGAAAATATATAGTAGTCATGAAATATTAAATATTTTTCTCTGTTTAAACACAGTGGTTTCTCTTTGGAGCCGACTCAAGTAGTTCTATCTATATCTCGACGGGCGTACATGGGTCGTATGGCCGAATGTTGGCCTAAGTGGACGTTGGTTCCAGATAATGTTAAAGAGACTATTTGGCAGGATTTTTTGGTATGTCACTTTATATATTAGGAACATGTTATATCAATTCATGTTTACATTATTTATAAAAGCCGTATAACTCTTATTTTGTCAAACGTGCAGGCGGAAATGGACCTTCAAGACGCTGATATTTCAGTCGTATATCGCCACTGGTGCAACAAAGTCGCAAAAAACTACGGGGAAACTGTAAACAACTTAAAAATAGTAGGAAAGAAGCCTCAGTGGATGAGCGCAGCTGTGTGGGATGATTTTGTGAAATGGTGGGAAACGATGAGTTTCAGGTAAATTTATCACATGTTAAATTTAAATTCTTCTACGCAAATACTAACTAGAAATGTTAAACAATTGTTTTTAAAATAATTTTACAGAGGTAGTCGGAGAGGAACTCAGCCAATAGAAGCAAGAACCCGGTCACACATCGTGGTGGTTCCAAGTCATTTAAGCATCACCGAGAGGACATGGTATATTTATTAATTACGATAATAATTTAAAGATTTTAAGTTCTAAGTTGTAGATAATGTAACAATATATATATAATATATATGTATATGGACATATTTCAGGAGAGACAGCGTGGTGGTGCTTCTGTGAGTTACTGGGATGTTTTCATGCATATCATGCGTTGAGCCAGGTCGACGAAGCAGGCACCGCCTCATACTCCTGGGATCACGATGCCAAAGCGCAGTCCGCATATGTAAGTAACATAATGACTTAACACTTATATAAGTTAATTGAAATAATTTTATCTAAATTCAACTTATATTTTTTCATAACAGCAAAAGTTTCAGCAAGCACGGACTTTCATTCTTGAGGGCTCTGGGCGCGACGAGTTGACCGCCGATGAGGAGGACGCTATTTTTGAGTCTATCATGGATCCAGCGGCACATGGCAGACGCTATTGTTGGAATCAATCGGTAACAACTTTAACTTAAATTTTAAAATAATTATTCTGAACCAACTGTTACACATTGTGATGAATTATAGTAAACGGAATTAAAATTATTAAACACTGATAATTTAAATTTTATTTACAGGCTAAGACGGCTCAGATTGAGTATTAGAGGGCTCAAGATAAGGAGGAGATTGCACAGCTTAGATCCCAGGTCGCCGTGCTCGAGGAACGCAATATCTGCACCGAAGCCAAGACGGAGGAGCTGAACAGGCGTCTTACGGAGTTTATGGAGCAATACGGCCGGTTTCCGTCTTCTGGTGGTTCTGGAGGAGAGTGATTGCATGTATGATTTGATTTGTTTTGCTATGGACATGTATATTTGGAGAGTGTGAGGATTTGACACATTCTGATGTTTTGGATGTTGGTTTGGATATGATTTTTGAGATGTTGACGTAGTAGTTTGGATATTGTTGGATTGGACATTTTGTTGGTTGTTGATGTTGGATGGTTTATGTTGTTTATATTGATTTGTATTGTGTATATTGATTAGTATGTATGCTTATTACTTGGATTTACTATTATGATTGATTATATGTGAGATATGCTATTGTATATGTGCTCAAAATTGAGCTTTAATGAGATATACGATGTTGGAGGTGGCTGGAAGCATGCATAGTTGGTTCTGTAAAAGAACACCCAAATTTCCAACGTCTTCCAAAGTCCACCAACGGCATACTGGCACATTAATTCCAACGTCTTACAGCGTCCTCCGTTGGATCTTCCAACGTCTTCCAATGTATTTCTAACATCTTATTTGGTCAACATCTTCTTCCATGTGGACAATCTGAAAGTTGGAAGACGTTGGTATATACGCGTTGGGTCCGTTGGTTGACGTTGGACGCCGTTGAAATGTATATCAACGGTGTTTCCAACATTTATCAACGGCTTTCCAACGGCCGCTAACGTCTGGCCACCGTTGGAATGCACTGTGTGTCTTGTAGTGCTTTTGTCCCTCCCTTTGGGAAGAGCCCTAGATTGACATCGGAGGTTTTAAAGAGGTTTTCTATTGGAAAATTTGTTTGTGAAAATTATTTTTGGCCAATAGAAGCACTTGTTAAAACCCTTTTGAACATCAACTATTCTATCATGAAACTTCTTTTTGGAAGAAAGAATTTTCTATAAAAGGACCCCTTTAAAAAATTAAGGAATTATTTTTCCAAAAAGATTTTGGATACTTGTACTCTTTGATAGCGGGTTTATAAAGCATTCACATAATATAAACATGAATCCCAAATAATAGACTGAGTGGTGATGATTCATGAACCAATAGTCCTTTAACCGTGAATAGGATCTTCTAGTTAGATTTTTTGCAGTGCTAATGAGTCTTGGTAGTTCTAAAAACATTCATTGAAAATATGTATAGGTCTTTCTTTCCAAAAAAATTGAAAAGCGGAGAAAATGCTTTTGTAAGGACATGTTCAACCAAAATCTTTTATGTGCATCTAATACTGCTAGGTAATAATTTTTTCGAAGATTTTACAAATCTTTCTTGAAATAATTAAATATTTATCTTTCTAGATCTTTAGGGTAATAATCCTTCTTGATTTTCGAAAGTAATTGTTGGAGACATGTTTAGAAAACTCTTTTTTGTCAATAAAATGACTTATTGAAAATAGGGTTAGTGTATTTACCTCCACCGTTATGAATATAATTGTACCTCCTCAGATTTTTCTCAACAAAAAGAAATATTTTTTATGAGTCTAAAAAGTCATAACTCATGAACTAAAAGACTATTGCAGATAACAGCATGCTTTTTGTAAGAACCCCTTCTTTTGGGAAGATTATGGATATTTACCTTTCCCTAGAATCTAGCCTCTGATAAAAGATTGATGGTAATGCATTGATTCAAGCTTTGTGATAGAGATCTATTTCACCCCGGATATTTGATCCAACTTTCCTCTAAAGGAGACTAGAGATTGGTTATGCTTTGATAAGGAAACTCAGAATCTGTCGTGCGAAGTGAATTGGTTTTGTTTTACCAGTAAAGACACTCAAATTTTATATTAATATAAGATAATTTCAATATGATCAAATAAGGAAATTTTATGACTAAAATAGTCCATGGTGGAAAACTTCCATAAAACTCCAGAATTTGGTTGAATTCTGAATTTGAAGTTGTAAAGCTGACTGTCTCTTGTAAAAGAAATTAGATTTTGAGTGTTTGGGCTACTCTTCTCGAAAAAAGAAATCCTTCAAATTTCTTTAATAAATTCCTTTGAAGATCCTAACTTAATCATATTATGGATTATTCTTAATAAGACATGGCATTCATTAGTCTTATGTCCATTTACTTTGTGATAATCGCATAAATCTCCTCCTTTATTCAATTTAGGATGATTTCTTATTTTGCAGCAAGTAGAGAAATTTCACCATTTGTTGACATGAAAAAAATGTAGGAGAGAGATTTTCTCAAATTTACATAGTTGGATTCAGAAATGTCCTATTGAATTCCCCTTCTACTCTTATTCCCTTTTGGCTTCTTACCGAGGTGTTCAAAATTAAAATTTTCCTTTTTACGATTTTATTGAGATTTCTTTGTGGCATGACACATCTCATCCTTTCCAATGAATTTTTCTATCTGGAAGTAGAGGTGTCATAGATCTTTATATCCACGAATATAAAGTACTTTCCAAAAAGGTGCTTGCTTAATTAGCCCCGAGCGAATCGCCATCAATTTTTCTTTATCAGTTACATTTTCTGCTTTCAATGCTTCTATATTAAATATCTATAGATATTCGCCAAGATATTCCCCTAGCTTTTTCTTAATATTATCCAACATGCTAGAATCTATAGTTAGGTCTTTGTATATGTAAAAATGATCATGAATTAATAAGAAAATTATTCCTAAGAACATATGATCGCTTCCTGCTAATACCTATACCATTTTGCAGCAACTCCATAAAAAGTTATAGGGAAGAGCATATAACGAACTGTCCCAGATGCATTATACAAATCCATTCGATTTTCAAAAGCTAGAAGGTGATCATTTGTTTTAGTGGTTCCGTCATACTTTAGTAAAGGAATTTGATATGAAATGGAGTTTTAACAGCAAAAATTGCCTTTGAAAAAGGAGTGCTTCAAAAGAGGTTATCGTCTTAGGTCAAGGATTTCTTTCTCCTTAAGCATGTCCTTTGTTATTTGGTTAGTTCCACTACCACAGCAGTCTCCATCATATACTTTGATTGTGCTACCCAATTATTCAAGGGGCTCTCTTGCTTGACTTTCTTGCTCTCTATTTTGTTGACGTATCATAATCCTTTTGCTTTCTTTTATTTGCAACCTTTAAGAATATGCTTCTAGTTCCTCATCTTGGATTTTATTTGAAAATTTTTCTTCATCTCCTTCTTCCATAAGCTTCATCATCTTAACTGATTCTTGAGATGGAGCTTATTCAAGAAGCCCTCGCACAAATATCAGTTGTTGCATAATATCCTGAATTTTGGTCTTATAATTTGCAAGTCTTGTTAAAGCCAAAGGCTGTCCAACTTCAATATTTGCTAAATTGAAGTTTGTGATGATATTGTCTTCCAAAGTTGTTTGCAAAGTGACTTCTCCATTTGGGATGTCGTTATCATTCTTAGCTCTTACCATTTTCTTCCTGAAACAAAAGAACCTTATGCTATTAATTTGCGGAGTGAGTTACAAAGAATCGCAGGTTCAAGTCCTCCTTCTAATGCCAAAATGTTAACGAATAAATTCATCAACACCCAAAAATGTACAAAAGATGGGTTAATCAAAGAGAATCATCTTCGAGGCTAGTAGAAGCAAATTCGAATCTAATAGGATTTTTCAAAGTCATAAGTTGAGATATTTATGGCTCTAAATTCATCGTGATTCTTTGTTCAACCGTTAAGTCGGATTTTTATAAGGTCATCGTCAATGTACAAGTTCAATGTAAGTCCAAATATGTCATGCAAGATCAGGGTTGTAGTAAGGTATATTATACAAGCCACAAGGTCGAAGTTAGGTACACTATGCGAGTCACAAGTTTAAGTAGTTCAAATAATCAATATAAAAGTCAAAAGATTGTCTAAGTCATGAATTTAGGGGAATTCAATATTCTATGCTATGCAACCGTACAATCTCCAGATCGTTATGTGTATATGGTTCAAATAGTACAACCGGCTCTAAAAATCCCCAATTTAATTTAGGGTCTACAAAGCTGAAAAGACAAGAAATGAGATGAGAGAATTCGGTCCACTTTCACGAAACCCCGAGGTCCATATTTATAGGGTTTGGCGAGTGGAAGGCTTTGTCATTTATTGGCTTTGGCATTATGTTGTGTTGTTGAACATCAAGGTTGGTACTTTATCAGCTTCGACATTAGCAGCATCATCAAGTATCAAGGTTGGTACTTTGTATTCATATAGTAGGACGTTATTACTAGCGCGATAAAGCTAATATTCAGCATCATTAAGCTTGGCATTGATAATTCCTTCTCCATCGATCGACTTTCACTACATCCATATATTAGCATTGATGGAAGACGATGTTATCAAACAGCGACTTCGACAACCCTTTGTATACGTTGATGACTATAGCTAATATTTGGCGGCGACCATGACTCCATGTCTTGAGATATTCTTGATTGATGGTTAGTAGCATCATCCGATATTGATGAAGGTTGTGGGCACAATATAATGGCCACACCGATGACCCTCGATGTCAAATTCAATAGCTGATGAAGGGCAGTGTCCTCCTAATGTCGACGAAGCATGCTAAATTAGAGACAAAGTGTAGCGTTGAGTATAATGAAGAGCGGTGTTACTTTGTATTCCTTTGGTGTCGATGACCCTTGGTGCCATTGCAGATCTGCGTCTACGAAGTGCTTGTGAATTTTGGTGTTGCTTTTATTGACTACCTTTGAGGTTGTTGATGACAAGCTTGCTTCAAAGGATGAATAGCAATGTTGACAAGTTTCAGCATCAATGAAGTGCGCCATATGCTATATTGACTCTCATTGATGGCTAATATGCTTGGTTGTATTTAATAGTATTGTATTCCTTTTCCCGTGAAGAATGGTGTCCAATTTTCTTGATGCTAATCCAGCTTTACATGCTCAATTGTCGTATGTCCTCGAGTGCGATGAAGAGGATAGTGACTAGGTTCGACGTCGTTACTTCTTTTATTACGGCGATGTTGTATACATGTCTTCGGGACTCATCTATCTTTATGTTTCTAATGTACAGTACAACAATATTGTTGAATCATACGTCTTCGTGAGTGTTGATTGGCAGTCATCGTGAACAAACAACATCCATTCACCACGAAAGGCAATGTTATATTCTTATCTTTTCTTTTGTATCTTCAAAGTCGATAAGTTGTGGCATTGGCTAAGTATACATTAACATTAACCTTAGCTATATATGGTGATTCTTAAGTGACGACGTCAACTTCATAAATGGTGTGTGGCATAGAAGAATACTGACAATATTAAGGAATGACACTATTTCTTCAACATGATCTTATAGTCTTCAACGTTGATGTGGACTTTGACGTCGACTTTAATCATCAATGCTATCTTATCATATCGAGCCTTAAACTTTGATTCAAGCCCTTAGTCTTGACATTGATTTGTTAGTTTGTATCATTGGAAAATTATAAGGTTAACATTTTCCCCCCACCTTATATAAACAAAGTTTTTACTCTTCAGGGTAAAACCATAAATTTTTCTTTCTTTGCTTAATCTTTCTAATCCATTCAATCCAATCGTGTTCTTCTTTCTCCTGTATCTAAACCCAAACAAAGGAAGTTCTCAAATTATCAAGATCGTTTAAAACATTAAATTCCATATATCTGGGTAAATGCTAATAATAATTTAATACTAACATATTTCTTTGGTGTCGATGACCCTTGGCAGCATCGTGGTGTAATGTCTTCAAAGTAGTTCTGAAGTGAGGTGCTTCTTTTATTGACTACCTTTGACAAGCTTGCTTTAATGGACGAATAGCAACTTTGATGAGAATCGACAGCAATGAAGTGTGCCATAGGCTATATTAACACTCATTGATGGCTTATGATGCTTGGTTGCATTCTATTGCGTTGTTCCTTTTCCCACGAAGTACAGTATCTTATTTCCTCGACGTTAATCCATCTTTACATACTCAATGGTCATATATCCTCGAGTGAGACTAAGAGGATACCGATAAGGGTCGACGTCATTACTTATTTTATTACCAGTAATGTTGTATACATGGCTTCAAGGCTCATCTATCTTAATGTTTCCAATATGCATTACTAGAGTATTGTTAATTATAAGTCTTTAAGAGTGTTGATTGGCAGTCATCATAGGCAAAGAGCGTTCATTCAACATGAAAGGTGATGTCAAGTTCATATCTTTTCTTTCATATCTTTGAAGTCGGTAAGATGCGGCATTAGCTAAACATACATCAACATTAACCTTGACCATATGTGGTGATGCTTAAGTGACGAAGTCGAGATCATATATGATGTGCGACATAGAAGAATACTAATAATAGTTAAGGAGTGGCATTATTTCTTCAACATGATCTTATGGTCTTCGATGTTGATGAGGACTTTGACGTCGACATTCTTCACTAAAGCAATCTAATCATCTGGAGCTTTAAAGTTTGACTCCAGCCCTTAGTCTCAATATTGATTCCTTGGTTTATATCCTTTGAATATTATAGGGATAACAAGAAAATTTCTCATTTAAATGAGCATATTGGTTTAAAAGTTCTGGATGATCCGCACTCTAAAGGTACTTTAGACCATTTCTGATAGCGAGGAATTCCTAAAGGTGATGTTTTCTTCCATACTTAGCGACAATATGCTCATAATCCTCCATTGGGATCATGCAATAGATACATGTGCTTAGGCAGAATTGTCCTAACCTTTAATGCGTTCGTGTGCATGATCGTGCAAGAGCTCGGGTTGGCCCTATCCCAGGTCCACCCTAATGGATATGCGCTACTATGCTCTTTATACGTTCTATTCATGAACAGTTTCGAGAGATATCCAATCTTTGGAGAGCTAACCCACATCTTGAGTTCAACACTGGTAAGATTCACCATCCTACATAATTATTAAGACCCGGTGCAGGTGCAAGGTTATTAAAGCGCTTCATAACAAATGTTCATTTTCAAGAAATGGTATTTCTTTGTCCAACGCCTGTACAACTTCAACGGGTGTTCCCTCTTCACTCTTTCCACACACAGATTCCTATTGTCCAAGCGCATAACCTATTATCTAACTTCTTTGTAGACATTCCCACTTGAGACATAAGTGATGAGTATGCTGAAACCCGAAAAGCTTTGGAAAGAATCAGCTTCCAACATCACACCACTACGTTCCATCTGACAAATGAGAAACTTCGCTGGTGCGGCTTAATGCATCCTAATTGCTCCACTGTTGTCTCCAACAACTCCACCAAGCAGCTCTAGAATGCCCACTCGGTCTTCTGCCCTCACTCGTAGTTGTGGAGATAATTTTCAAAGGGAAGTCGAAGGTCCATCGGTGTAACAAACCAAAAATTTAATGGAAATTCTTATTAAACTTAAGTAAAAGTTTCACAAATGTCGAATTTAGCTATAATACTTGCACCATTGGATTCGCAATGATTTTCTGAATAATCTCCATATATAACACTTCAAAATTGGGCTTAGTACGGAGAAGTTACGGACATTTGAAAATTTAAAAAAATAAAAAATACACAAATTTA
This sequence comes from Allium cepa, assembly GCA_030765085.1. Lineage (NCBI taxonomy): Eukaryota > Viridiplantae > Streptophyta > Magnoliopsida > Asparagales > Amaryllidaceae > Allium > Allium cepa. The sequence goes on from CM060938.1 coordinate 174,367,125, forward strand.
AATGACTGTAACGACCCGCATTTTTGGACAGTTTAAATCGACGATCAAATACACATGTCGATTCCAAACCGTTCAAAATGGCAGATAGTCATTGGGGTAAATAAGAAAAGAAAAGAAAGAGAAGTAAAGGAAATGAAACAACACAGAATCTCGCAGCGGAACGATAAAATATAATAGTCAAATAAATAGTTCATGAAGCTGTTTACTATACTTTGACAATTATTCATACAACATTTATCAGAGTTATACATATACAACAGAAAAATTTAAAATAATGCAGCAGATAACATGATGCAAGAGTAATAATAGTAATAGTATACCAAATCTTCGTCTTCATCCTCCAGAATAGATCTTCAAAATCTGAAAAACTCAGGACTGACCCGAGCGTAATGAAAAGACAAAACACTCGAGTCAGGACTAAAATATCCTTATGAAAGTTAAATTAATCGTGAATAAATATGAGTGTAACGGCGTCAGAGATGTTTACGGGGTTTGACATCTCCAATCCAGTGTCAACGTGCATGCAATAACTTAAGAGATGTTACAGGATTTTCCATCTCTTAAGGATCCATTAAACTATCTACTATGTAGTAATATACGCTAAGTAGATAATGCCTATCAGTAATATAAAGTATCAAAATAGCGTTAAGGCGTTACCATAATCCTCCTTAACACATTTTATATTACCAAAAGCATATACAAGACCGTAGTTTCCCCAAAACCGAAAGTCACCAGAGGGCAATCCATATACTCAAGGTACAAATCAAAACATAGTGGTCGCGAATAGGATAATCAGTATGACAAGGTACATGAGGCGATACCAACTAGGATACTAGTAGTTGCGTGATCCGGACTGATGTTGGGCATAGCCAGCAGCCACCCCAACACCGCGAAACAACACTCCCAAATCAAGGGGTGCACCCAAATCGCATCACAAATGTAATAGATATGGTATCGAAGAAGTGTGTCCGCTAGAGGTGGCGAACCTCAATGGCCCGGCGTGGCTCCTGTTTTAGTCATGTCAGGGGTCATCCAATGTCGTTCTCTTTCTTCAGTCAACGCGTTCACCAAACCATCCACTTCATTCTGGATCAACACTCCGCGTATAATAGTTATTAAAGTGGTTTTCGGTATCGACAGAGAGTATGTCCATATCCGATCCCGGTCTCTTTAATAACTACGTATTATTACACCGTTGGCTCTTTTACATTTCAAATCGATCATGATTGATATCAAAATATCAAGTTCGCTTCAAAAATCAAATCCATTTCAAAATATCATCGTATCTATTCAAATGTAAGATTCGTTTCAAAAATCATTTTTCGCATCAATATCTCATCTCGTTTTCAAAATCATTCCGAATTTCAATTTAGGTTGCAACTTCATTTAACTCAATTCGTATTTAAATATAAACGTTTCACCTTATTGACCAGCTTAGGATTTTAGAAAAATAGTTTTAAGTAGTTTAAAAGTAGTTTTAAATAATTAGAAATAGCTAAAATACTTTAAAATCTTAAAACGGATTTGAAATAGATAAATTTAGTTTAAAGTAATTTAAATTGGGTTAAGTAGTTTTAAAATAGATTAATATAGTTTAAGTATTCAAATGGTTTATATAACCGAGTAATTTGGAAAACAAAATAAGACAGCTTCAAAATCAGTCCATTTCAATTATAACTCTCCAATTCAAATCAATTCCAATTTCCATTCTACCGATTCAATTTCGATTCCAATTCAATCAACGTCAATTTTTACTTCGAATTAATTCAATTTTTCATTTACCTTTAATTTATTCCATTTCAATTTATATCGATTTGGAGCTTGATTTCTCAAAATATCAATTTATAACACTTAACAAAATTTCCAACAATATTCAAGTTTAAATCCAAATTCCCAATACGATTCAATTCCAAACTCGCTTTCAAAATATCATTTTCATATCACTTTTACTTAGCAATATTCAAAGCTCAAATTAGGGTTAAATCTTTAAACAAATCAATTTTCGACGTTCAATCATACCCAGTTTCAAATTTCAAAGTCTCAACTTAATTATTCAACAACATTCCTTTAACTAAAATTTATTTCAACATTCCAACTCAATTTTTCCGATGAATTCAATTTCTATAAATCGATTTCTATTTATAACTCTTAAATCAAAACATTTAAATAAATTTCAAATCGACGATTTCAAAAATTATTAATTTAGCCAATTCGGTGTCCGTATATAATTTTGTATCCTATGGCCAAGAAGTTATTTATTTCAATTGAGTGTCAGGGATGAATATATATATCACTTAAATTAAATCACAGTATCATATGTATGCATAACAGGATATATATAAGCAAATAAACATCCAAACATTTAAATATCAACCAATAACATCCATCAAAATACATCATCCAATAGACAATACAATTCATGGCAATTTCATGGTTATCAATGTCAAGTAATTTAATCGCAATTCAATTTTGATTTCAATTTAACTGTCAATTTAATTTTTCAACGGTTAATTCAAATGACAAGCTATATGACAATTAAATTTTTATCAAACAATGACAAATAAAATCATAACACTTCATAATATCAAATTTAACTAGCATAAAGATATTTAGTACGGTGTGAGCGTTATAAAACACTCACCTTGATTTTTACGATTTTAAATCAAATCGAACGACGTTCGATTTAACTCAAAATTTTCTCTAGCTCCAAATGGTTCCAATCCAGTTGCATTGCGTAGTATTCGTCAATACGAACCCAACGCACTTCGTCTCATCAGTTTTCGACCTCGTCTGACAAAGATACGATATTTTAAAGTTTCCATGATTTATAATATAATTTTGTTTACAATTTTTTTTTCTAACTTTAAACCCAACTAACCTGGGCCGCACCTTGCTTCCTCCTCTCTCCCATTTTACGTTCGTCTCCAGAACCTATCACGCACGAAGAACCCATCTTCCAAAACCTAGGGCTTAAGGTCGCGCCTTCCACGTCGCACGAAACTCCATCACTCCACCACCACACTGAAGACCATCACCAACTCCACCTTCGCCCAGAGCCTTGGCGAGCTCGGTCAACTCCACCACCCTAGAAATGCGTGTGAAACTCGGCCATTCAAACGAGGATTGCAGACGATCCATGGCCCCGATTCAGATCATAGCCGTTGGATGCGGAGTACTCGATGTGCTTTACAACTTTCGTGTTGATAAGTTTTTGAATTAACGCATGGATTTGAAGAAAACGAGGGAGAAAGAAGGGTGTTTTCAGGCCTTAGAACTATAGGAGACGGCGGCTGATGATAGATTAGGGTTCTGGACAAATGAAATGAATTAAGGGTCCTTTTATAGAAACTGACGAACCCTATTCATTCCCAATTTTTCGAACTCCGATTTACGCGCGGTGACCGGCGTTTCTAGGGTTTACCCCGCGTTCCGGACACAATGGAATAGGTTTCGAAAGCTAATTCGATCATCTGTGCGAGTTACGGCAATAAACGATCAATTTAAAGTTAAATCGATTAAACCGATTTCTATGCGTTTTGGCTCGCCCCGGACAAACGGTAAATCCGTTTGACTTGAAATTTGAAACCTTACAATAATATCACATTACAGATCCGATGAAACTGGTTTCGTCGAAATCCGAGACCGTTTGAAAAATGACTATTTTAACTCGCCAAATTAATATTAAAACAATTTCAACGCATTTCGAGCTGCCACGGTCAAACGACAACTCCGATTGCTACGAAAATTGATATCCGATAATAACAAACTATTATGGATCCAATGGAACTAGTTTCGTCCAATTCTGAGACTGTTCGAAAATTGGCTATTTTTCAGTCGCTAATTAAATATTAAAATATTCAATTTTCACAAATAAATTTTAAATTCAGTTTTAAAAGTTCTATAACATCACTATAACTCTAATATGATAAAATAAAATTTTACAGATCATTTTTAATCATATTAAACCCGTTATTCAATTTATCCAATAAATTCCAATTTTAAAATCTTATTAACTCTATTAAAATCCAAATATAACTTACATTCACTTTGGAAACCAATTTGAATCATATTAAATCAAATTTCAAATATTCACTCTATTTTCATATATTAAATTTCAATATCAAATTATTCAAATCAAATTCGGAATTTAATTTATTCAAACATTCGTAATATTAAATTTAACAAATTTGATTATTCTTAAATCACTATCTTTTGAAATATTCAAAACTAACTTATAAAATTTAACTTTTGAAACGAATTAAAATTATAAAACAACTATTTCCATTATATGGTTATTCAATTCCCATTATTAAATTATTATATAAGTTTTAAATATTAAATTTAAACAATTTACCTGTTCAATATTCAATATTTGATTTTAAATCGATTTTACTCATCAATCAATTACTCTATTTTACCCAATGAATTCAACATTTATTATCCTATTCAACTTTTGATTTCAAAGGCATTCACTAAGTAGCTTTTATTTTTCATTAATTGGATAATTATTGTTGCAATTCATTCCAGTTATAATTATTCTAAACGAATTACAAATTTTTTTTCTAACACTAAATCAAGAAATCTTATTAAATTAGCTATTTTAATTATCGAAAATTTACGGGTCGTTACACTCTCCCCCACTCAAAACTGTTCGTCCCCGAAAAGGAAAAAGAAGGGAAAAGGAACTAAGTATAGAATTCAACATTAGATGTATTTTATCCAAAGTTACCAACTTAAAATATAATAAAATTCCATTTATAAAGTCATAACTACGCTTCCACTAAGTTACTCCGAACGGCTTTCTAACTTTAAAAGTTAGTTATCAAAACAAGTTATAAAATTTTTTTAAAACTTGAAAATTTTTCTAACACCCGGATTTTATGAAAAATTTCGGCAGAGTCTCCTTTGCGCGGCTCGATCGGTACAACTACAAAACGCCTCTACGGGCCCAAACCAACAAAAGAAAATCCAAAAGCCAAGTGGCTCCTCAAAAATCACCAAATCCAATGATAAAATAAACATGTACCTTATATTTTTATTAGCGAGCATATACGAATAATATTGCGCGAAAGCGAGCTCCAAATGCGAAGCAAGCGCAATCCGCGCCTACTAAACACTCAACAAACTATGAGAAACATGCATATATGAAAATAATATCAATATACATCATATAGCAACATAACAACTACATGTGCCAATATAGCAAATGCAACACAACAACAAATGCAACTATCAATCAACTATCATCCAACTATCATCCAACAAATCCATAACCAATCAATATAAATTCACTTCTTATTAATATTTATTGACTTGGTTTTCAGTTTTAATAACAGTTGATTCATTAACGTTGGATTTTACTAACATTCATTTCAATTCAATTAGTTAACATTCACTAATTTATATTTACATTAGTTCCTTTCCAATTCAAATCAAATTAAATTCAATTTAAATTAATTTAACTTCCAATTTGATTTCAGTGATTTATAGCTTTCAATTTCATTAACACTTAATGAATTATATATACAATCAACTAACCATCATATAACAACCAAATCATACCCAACATAACCAAATTTTTAATTTTACATTCAATTTGGTTTATTTCCTTTATGTATATATCCTGTTATATAATTTTTAAAAGAATCATTTTATATTTGGCATCATATATTTCCAATATTAACTTTAATTAAGTCCGTAAGCCGTACATATATCATCCATGAGCAATATCAATCTAATCGCTTATGTGATCACACAATTTCACTTCCAAACTAGTATCGTTCACACGACTCTCTAGTGCGGACTCGGATTTGGTTCCTTGATTGGAAACTGTTTCTCTCCTTGCATAGTCATATACTATGATAGAGAATTCCAGAATCAAATTAAAAATCCATATCCAGGGTTCGCTGTCGAAAATCGAGTGAAAAATCTTAACTTGGATCGATATAAATCATCTCGAAATTTTGTGCTTGACTTTGGATCAAATCGTTATGCGAATAAAATAATATACGTACAACTCACGTATTACCTTCCAATGGATTCCTATCCAATTTATCTATACCAAATTATTTTATTGACTTCTTTTTTTTTCCAATTAATTATTCACAACCTATTATTTAGTTAGTATATTCATTTCTTTACATAGCATATTCTTTAACATTATCTTTTCTTAAACATCTTATCAAAGAATTTGTTTACTCAAGTTCATTTTAAACATTCTATATAATTTAATTAAATTCAATTTCATTTTCCAATTGATTCCTAGCTATAAGAAATTCCTTTGTTTACATTTATTTTATTTTCAGAATTTCAATTAATAACGAATTTATTTGTGGAACATTTTATTAACCATCACTTTTGTTTATTAATCATCCTATAAAAGTCTAACCTCACCTAAATGACTTTTCTTAGTTTACCGTTATCTTAAAGGTTACAAATTCAATTTTTCCTATGCAATTTATATTTATTTTCTATGACCAATTTACAAAGATATTATACCATTCATTTGTCTTCTTTCTTAAGTTCCCTTACTTGTTCCATTTATCCATTCATCAGTTCATGCTATATTTAAGTTTATAACATTTTTATCACAACCAAATTTTCATTTATATACATTCTAATTCCTTTGAGTTTTCCTTATTTGTATACTTCAATCATTTTCAGGTTCTGTTTATTTGTACAACATCCCATTACATATCCAAAACATCATTTTAACTTCTTAATATTTGGTAAGTCATATTATATGTTATCAGAATGCAAATTGGTACCACACAAATTTATAGAATTTCATTTTTCTTGATTAGAATGTACACAAATTTGATTTATTTAAATCCTCTTTACCTTTCACTTTAAAGTTTCCCAAACAATAGCTTAGATATCTTAATCCTCTTATTTTATAAATTCTGGTTATTCACATTTCATTAAAATAATTTGGAAATTATTAATTAACAGAACTTAGAAATTTAAATGCCCGGTTCTTTTTAAATCATTTGAAATAAATATATACACTTATATCCCCTTTTTTTTATATAACATATCATACCTTTAGAGTTTAAACCAAAACCCATTTACCCAAAATAATTTACATTTTTTTTTGAAGAAAAGCAAAGCTTCTTAGAAGTCTCCCCCACTTTGAGACTCGAAAACGAACGTCGATGATGCTGCGCAGTCATCACCGAAATTATTTTCCAGCGACATAAGAGAGGAGTACTATATTCATTCCTTCTTAAAAATCCTTTCAAAATATTTCCATAACCAATTTCCAACTAATATTACCATATATTTCTTCAAAACTTTGACAACCATTTTCAAAATCTTCGGGTCTTAAATTCAATTTTTTTTTCAATCTAATTCTATTTTAATTCATAAGTCACCTTTATAAAATATTCTTATAGGATTTTCTTTCTTAAAACATCCCACAAGTATTTTATCATAGTTCATTTTGTAGTTCACCTTATTTATTTAAATTACAATATCCGATTAATGTTAATAGCCAATATTTCATTTCCAGCAACCAAATAAGCTAGATTGATCACAATAAATTTTGAAATAAATTCTTTATATACAAAATATAATTAGGGAAAAATTATTTCATTTACCCAATTTCAAAACAATACTATGTCGAATTGTTCTGTTTAAGTGTTTAGAGATCCCTGTCAATGACGTTAATTACTCGTATTGACCAGAATCCATAAGCCACTCAACAAATCAACCGACACAATATAAAACATTTTATATCTCTAACAAATACGCTCTCTCGTATACACTCAACTCATTCATATAGTTTACCTCTATTTCAATGAGTTATTCCCCACTAGAGCTAAGGTTTATCGCTAAACCAAAGCTCTGATACCAACTGTAACGACCCGCCTTTTTGGACAGTTTAAACCGACGATCAAATACACATGTCGATTCCAAACCATTCAAAATGGCAGATAGTCATTGGGGTAAATAAGAAAAGAAAAGAAAGAGAAGTAAAGGAAATGAAACAACACAGAATCTCGCAGCGGAACGATAAAATATAATAGTCAAATAAACAGTTCATGAAGCTGTTTACTATACTTTGACAATTATTTATACAACATTTATCAGAGTTATACATATACAACAGAACAATTTAAAATAATGCAGCAGATAGCATGATGCAAGAGTAATAATAGTAATAGTTTACCAAATCTTCGTCTTCATCCTCCAAAATAGATCTTCAAAATCTGAAAAACTCAGGACTGACCCGAGCGTAATGAAAAGACAAAACACTCGAGTCAGGACTAAAATATCCTTATGAAAGTTAAATCAATCGTGAATAAATATGAGTGTAACGGCGTCAGAGATGTTTACGGGGTTTGACATCTCCTATCCAGTGTCAACGTGCGGGCAATAACTTAAGAGATGTTACGGGATTTTCCATCTCTTAAGGATCCGTTAAACTATCTACTATGTAGTAATATACGCTAAGTGGATAATGCCTATCAGTAATATAAAGTATCAAAATAGCGTTAAGGCGTTACCATAATCCCCCTTAACACATTTTATATTCCCAAAAGCATATACAAGACCGTAGTTTCCCCAAAACCGGAAGTCACCAGAGGGCAATCCATATACTCAAGGTACAAATCAAAATGTAGTGGTCGCGAATAGGATAATCAGTATGACAAGGTACATGAGGCGATACCAACTAGGATAATAGTAGTTGCGTGATCCGGACTGATGTTGGGCATAGCCAGCAGCCACCCCAACACCGCGAAACAACACTCCCAAATCAAGGGGTGCACCCAAATCGCATCAAAAATGTAATAGATATGGTATCGAAGAAGTGTGTCCGCTAGAGGTGGCGAACCTCAATGGCCCGGCGCGGCTCCTGTTTTAGTCATGTCAGGGGTCATCCAATATCGTTCTCTTTCTTCAGTCAACGCGTTCACCAAACCATCCACTTCATTCTGGATCAACACTCCGCGTATAATAGTTATTAAAGTGGTTTTCGGTATCGACAGAGAGTATGTCCATATCCAATCCCGGTCTCTTTAATAACTACGTATTATTACACCGTTGGCTCTTTTACATTTCAAATCGATCATGATTGATATCAAAATATCAAGTTCGCTTCAAAAATCAAATTCATTTCAAAATATCATCGTATCTATTCAAATGTAAGATTCGTTTCAAAAATCATTTTTCGCATCAATATCTCATCTCGTTTTCAAAATCATTCCGAATTTCAATTTAGGTTGCAACTTCATTTAACTCAATTCGTATTTAAATTCAAGATCTAAATATAAACGTTTCACCTTATTGACCAGCTTAGGATTTTAGAAAAATAGTTTTAAGTAGTTTAAAAGTAGTTTTAAATAATTAGAAATAGTTAAAATACTTTAAAATCTTAAAACGGATTTGAAATAGATAAATTTAGTTTAAAATAATTTAAATTGGGTTAAGTAGATTTAAAATAGATTAAAATAGTTTAAGTATTCAAATGGTTTATATAACCGAGTAATTTGGAAAACAAAATAAGACAGCTTCAAAATCAGTCCGTTTCAATTATAACTCTCCAATTCAAATCAATTCCAATTTTCATTCTACCGATTCAATTTCGATTCCAATTCAATCAACGTCAATTTTTACTTCGAATTAATTCAATTTTTCATTTACCTTTAATTTATTCCATTTCAATTTATATCGATTTGGAGCTTGATTTCTCAAAATATCAATTTATAACACTTAACAAAATTTCCAACAATATCCAAGTTTAAATCCAAATTCCCAATATGATTCAATTCCAAACTCGCTTTCAAAATATCATTTTTATATCACTTTTACTTAGTAATATTCAAAGCTCGAATTAGTGTTAAATCTTTAAACAAATCAATTTTCGACATTCAATCATATCCAATTTCAAATTTCAAAGTCTCAACTTAATTATTCAACAAAATTCCTTTAACTAAAATTTATTTCAACATTCCAACTCAATTTTTCCGATGAATTCAATTTCTATAAATCGATTTCTATTTAGAACTCTTAAATCAAAACATTTAAATAAATTTCAAATCGACGATTTCAAAAATTATTAATTTAGCCAATTCGGTGTCCGTATATAATTTTATATCCTATGGCCAAGTAGTTATTTATTTCAATTGAATGTCAGGGATGAATATATATATAACTTAAATTATATCACAGTATCATATGTATGCATAACAGGATATATATAAGCAAATAAACATCCAAACATTTAAATATCAACCAATAACATCCATCAAAATACATCATCCAATAGACAATACAATTCATGGCAATTTCATGGTTATCAATGTCAAGTAATTTAATCGCAATTCAATTTTTATTTCAATTTAACTGTCAATTTAATTTTTCAACGGTTAATTCAAATGACAAGCTATATGACAATTAAATTTTTATCAAACAACGACAAATAAAATCATAACACTTCATAATATCAAATTTAACTAGCATAAAGATATTTAGTACGGTGTGAGCGTTATAAAACACTCACCTTGATTTTTACGATTTTAAATCAAATCGAACTAAGTTCGATTTAACTCAAAAAATTTTATATCTCCAAATGGTTCCAATCCAGTTGCATTGCGTAGTATTCGTCAATACGAACCCAACGCACTTCGTCTCATCAGTTTTCGACCTCGTATGACAAAGATACGATATTTTAAAGTTTCCATGATTTACAATATAATTTTATTTACAATTTTTTTTCTAACTTTAAACCCAACTAACCAGGGCTGCACCTTGCTTCCTCCTCTCTCCTGTTTTACGTTCGTCTCAAGAACCCATCACGCACGAAGAACCCATCTTCCAAAACCTAGGGCTTAAGGCCGCGCCTTCCACGTCGCACGAAACTCCATCACTCCACCACCACACTGAAGACCATCACCAACTCCACCTTCGCCCAGAGCCATGGCGAGCTCGGTCAACTCCACCACCCTAGAAATGCGTGCGAAACTCGGCCATTCAAACGAGGATTGCAGACGATCCGTGGCCCCGATTCAGATCATAGCCGTTGGATGCAGAGTACTCGATGTGCTTTACAACTTTCGTGTTGATAAGTTTTTGAATTAACGCATGGATTTGAAGAAAATGAGGGAGAAAGAAGGAAGTTTTTAGGCCTTAGAACTGTAGGAGATGGCGGCTGATGATAGATTAGGGTTCTGGACAAATGAAATGAATTAAGGGTCCTTTTATAGAAACTGACGAACCCTATTCATTCCCAAATTTTCGAACTCCGATTTACGCGCGGTGACTGGCGTTTCTAGGGTTTACCCCACGTTCCAGACACAATGGAATAGGTTTCGAAAGCTAATTCGATCATCTGTGCGAGTTACGGCAATAAACGATCAATTTAAAGTTAAATCGATTAAACCGATTTCTATGCGTTTTGGCTCGCCCCGGACAAATGGTAAATCCGTTTGACTTGAAATTTGAAACCTTATAATAATATCACATTACGGATCCGATGAAACTGATTTCGTCGAAATCGGAAACCGTTTGAAAAATGACTATTTTAACTCGCCAAATTAATATTAAAACAATTTCAACGCGTTTCGAGCTGCCACGGTCAAACGACAACTCCAATTGCTACGAAAATTGAAATCCGATAATAACAAACTATTATGGATCCAATGGAACTAATTTCGTCCAATTCTGAGACTGTTCGAAAATTGGCTATTTTTCAGTCGCTAATTAAATATTAAAATATTCAATTTTCACAAATAAATTTTAAATTCAGTTTTAAAAGTTCTATAACATCACTATAACTCTAATATGATAAAATAAAATTTTACAAATCATTTTTAATCATATTAAACCCGTTATTCAATTTATCCAATAAATTCCAATTTTAAAATCTTATTAACTCTATTAAAATCCAAATATAACTTACATTCACTTTGGAAACCAATTTGAATCATATTAAATCAAATTTCAAATATTCACTCTATTTTCATATATTAAATTTTAATATCAAATTATTCAAATCAAATTCGAAATTTAATTTATTCAAACATTCGTAATATTAAATTTAACAAATTTGATTATTCTTAAATCACTATATATCTTTTGAAATATTCAAAACTAACTTATAAAATTTAACTTTTGAAACGAATTAAAATTGTAAAACAACTATTTCCATTATACGGTTATTCAATTCCCATTATTAAATTATTATATAAGTTTTAAATATTAAATTTAAACAATTTACCTGTTCAATATTCAATATTTGACAATCAATTACTCTATTTTGCCCAATGAATTCAACATTTATTATCCTATTCAACTTTTGATTTCAAAGGCATTCACTAAGTAGCTTTTATTTTTCATTACTTGGATAATTATTGTTGCAGTTCATTCCAGTTATAATTATTCTAAACGAATTACAATTTTTTTTTCTAACACTAAATCACGAAATCTTATTAAATTAGCTATTTTAATTATCGAAAATTTACGGGTCGTTACAATGACTATCTATTGACCCAGGAGGGTCGATGGTCGACCAGTAGGGTGAAAACTGGTCGACCATGCATGGGGAAAGTTCAAGAATCCTACAACCTATTTGATTGACCTAGATTACTTGATTGGTCACTAAGTTTTGATGAGCTTACGTAATCAAAATAAAATAGGAAAGAGGTAGACCCATCGGTCATTTGCTACCTTAAGTTCCCAGCATGGGCCCTTCATAATGTCATTGCTAGTCAATCAGTTCTAGCTATAGAGGCCGTTGACCCTACATATGGCTTTATAATATAATATATATAATTTAATTATCATACTATTAACGCAAATTGAAAATTCATCTAAAGGTTAACTAACCACCTCCGTCAAACAAACAACAAACAATTAAATAAAACATTGAGGTCTTTGTGTTTTCCATACGGATTTTACACTAGTAGTAAGCAAAATTCATCAAGGCATAACCCAAGTGTTTGCTAACGGGCGTGGGACCCTTAGTGGTAAAAGCTGATATGCCAGCCATACTACTAAATACCGGTCCAACAATGACACTGACATAGTCTGCCAACCTCCTTTAGCTGAAATCCTATTTAAACTAACCTAAGTAAGTCAAGAAAAATGCCTCTTACAGTCATTTACTACCTCTTATTGGATATGAAGTAAACCCTATTACCGTGCCATTTAATACTTCAAATCCTAGACGAACCCTCGGTATATTTTCCCTTACCTATCCACAATGTATATCCCTTTCCCATGGGACCTATGGTTGGAGATGCCCCACATCGGTAGTAAGTGTTACGCAGCTGCTGGTAGCCTCTGAGTGAAGGCCAGTCTTCTATTGTATAACTCTACCGATCTCGCATCCTAACAGACTAAACCAAACATGCCACCCAAATTCTAAGTGTTATGCTAAACCCATTAATTCTAGTTTGTTTTAAATGTATAATTGAAGCTATATAATTTCCTACTATGAAAATTATGTTGTTTATACATACAATTAATAGTATTAATACCTACTTATTTTCTATGTTACTATTCCTAATTTATACATTTAGTCTTTGGTTTCCTTTTAATATCTAATAAATATCGATTACCCATATTAATTATCATTAATGTCAAAGATAGACAATCTATAATCAAACTACATTTAGTTTCTTTAACGTATTTACCAATTTAAAAATTAACTTCTTATTCAATTTCCTCATAAATGCCATATTAACCTCTCTAATCAGTTCCTATTTAATTCCTTTTAACTCTTATTAATTATAATTTATCCCCCGTTAAATTTGTAATTAAGGTCCATAAATCTTAATCCATTAATTATTATGCTTTTAATAACTATTATTTATATAATTATAAATTACTTTATATATATAACATTAAGCATGGTTATACATGTATATATATTTTTTAAATTTATTTCTACTTATTAATCCTTAACAGGATATTCTTTTCTATATTTTAATCCGTTAGAATATCCTTCCAAAAAGGTTTCTTGTTGCAACTTTCCATAGATTAACCAAAAATAAGATATTTGCTTCGTTTGAAAATTATAAGGAACAATTTATTTCCTTCTTTTGTTGAAATAGACAGTGTAAAATGTGGAAAGAACATCGATACTTTATATCTCTTTCCCTTTTTGTGTACATTCCTACCAATTCTAACGCTGCACTTTTTCTGTGCATCTAAGAAATTAGACAAATTTATGGAAGTTACACGGATAATATTCCCCACAAATTAAAACACATAAATTTGTAATCCAATAAATTGGAGGCAAATCTAAATTATACAGACACCTTTACAACCCAATTGTAGATCTAGAATAAATTCTACATCTTATCAATATCAAACTTTTAATTATATGGGAACTGATTTCTAAATCTAGGTGTAAATAATGTTCCTATTCAATTTCCCTCAGTTGGATAATATGTAGGTAATGTTTTATGCATTTGATTAGAGCCTAGAACTCTTTAAATCTTTACCTAGGCATAATAATTAAATAAAATCTAGTTAAATGAATTCCATTGTTATAAATAAATTATAGTTTCCCACTCACTTTTTAAGCTTTCCAATTCTCCAAAATTGAAATCCAATTCTTTACTTGACTGCTTTTCCCTACTAATCCAGAAGAATATGTATAGCAAGGTGTATATATACTATTAGAATTATAGATCAGGAGAGATATTTGGGGTTTAAGGGAAAATAAATTTAATATTTACATTTTTTCGCATTATTGATTCGCTTCTTCTCTTCTTCTCTTTTATTCTCTATCCTCTCCGATTATATATTTATGTATAATATTTAGAAGTAGTGAAGAGGAGAAAATGGCAGAGCTTCGCTGCTTGGATAAGAAAATATGAGAAGAGAAGTAAGGGGTTAGGCCTTTATTTATTGACGCACGAACAATCATAAACATTAGATTAAAATAACTAAATCCTGCTCATCGTTCAAGGTTCAAACCCTAGCCATGGTACCCAACTAAATGACTGCCCCTCTATAACCGGTTGATCTCTAATGGTCGACTGGCCCAATAAAGGGGATCGACCGTGGTGTCTCGAATTTATTATTATTTGTTTACGTATTTGTATTTAATTATTTTTGTTCTTGAAACTTCAAATGCTAATAACTTTTCGTTTATGCTTTGATCGCGGCACTCCAAATATGAAAGTTGCTCAAAAAATCGCCATGCCTGCAATGGTATAAGTTTCGTGACTAAATTTCGAAGTTTTCTCAAATTCCAATTTTGGAGCATTATTAATTATTTATTGGTTTTACAGGGTGTTACATTCTCCCGCTTAAAAGAATTTCGTCCCAAAAATCCCTTAAGGGTTGAACATGAAACATAATGTGCAACGATCTAAACCAGCAAGCCAATTAGTGCATAATGAATTTTGCAGCCAACTTGCACAAGTGCAAAATGTATCACAACATATAAGACATTATACAGAATGATTCTAAATCAATGTCTCCTATATGAATGCATTATTTTAAAAATATTTTGAAATATGATGCAAACAACCTAAATATACAAGTAGTTCCATATGTAGGAAAGTATTTAATAATCATTTTTCGTAGAAAAATTTCCATATTCCTGCGATTAGGAGTACGGTTCAAGCAATTTGCATCCAATTCCTTCCATCCAAAACCTAGCATAATTTTTCAATATCGATATTTTTGAAAATTAAGTTTCTGAACCTATACTCCTTTGTCAAAAAACGAATCTTGATGGAAAATATTACATTTCCACCCTTCTCTAGGATACCTATTCCGTTGTAACATAGAACCATCTCTTCCGCGCCCAATATTTTTCTAATTTTCTAAGTATATTTTGCACAAGGAGGATTATTTTTAGATGTTAAAGTGTAATTATCCTAGTGGCATGTTTCGTTGCACTATCAACAAGGTACGTAAACAGCAATTCCAATGCTAAAACAGCTTTTTCCCTTGTTATTATGTATGTTTTGTTTACTGTTACTAAAACTCGTACTTACTAACACATCGATGCTCCTCATGCTAATGCGTGGTGTTTGAAAATCAGAAATTTTCTCATTTCAAAAGAAAATTATTTGTCAAACAATCGCTATATTCTCAAATCCTTTCTTGAAAATATTTCATATCACTTCAAAATATACCACCATCGTTTCATAATTTACGTATACTTCGAAACCAACTTATCTAAGTGTTGAAACAAAAATTTCCAAAGCATTCGAATAATTTTTTTCAAAACATCTGTTGCTCTTCCTTAAAAACAAATCAAGTTACATCTTAACATAATTGGGACTTAGTTAATGGGTTAGTATATATAATTGACCCAGTATTGTGTAGTTAAACCTTGGTTTAGGGAACCTTTTATTTTTACTTTAAAACAACAAGCTTCCAACAAATATATTTATAAATCTTAGCTTTTAAGGTATAGGGATAGTGACTCGTGATTCTGCAATAACCTTCTCTGCCCTTTGTTTACTACAATTTACTTTTCCTAAAATTTTAAAGTTGGATCTTAGTATATATAATTTTTTAGTTGCTACCTTAATTTCCTAATTTATTTTATAGACTTCCAGTCCAACCAATACTTTTTTATCGTTAGTTAAGTGTCCTTATAAGATTTCCTTATTTACACTATTTTCCAATATATTTTTATTTATACAGCGAACTTATCACATCCATACAATCGACACGGTAATAAAACAAGAATGTATCTCGTACTATATTGTATGCTTCTATAACAACCTAGGAGAGACGACTAGCGATTGCAATCCAAAAACCTTAAAAAAATTGCTAGAAGTTGTCATCCATCATCAAATGGTGTTAACAGTGTTTTGGCCCTAACACTTCTTGCTAAAATAAGAAGGACATTCCTATTATGCCGTTTAACTATCACCACCTTCCTTAACTCCCCTTCCTGACTCCTAATGAATGTGGTCCATCCATTACTTCAATTATTAAGTTCGACTATGGGATGGATTGTGTATTCCCACACTATAATGGGTAAGCAATATAAGTTACGCATAGCTAGAATAATCATTAGAAAATTGATTTAGTGGAATAACTCCTATCACCAATCTTACCCTTAATAACCATAAGCCAACCAACATCCTTTAGGTGTTGTGACATCTTATTATTTTCTACCCCAACCATACCACGGTCTTCTCTCAATTAAATATTCCTAGGTCCAGATCCATATTCCTTAAATTCGACGGGGATTCCCTATTGCTACCCTATGAGCATTTAATGCCATTTTATTTATATTGTAAAA
The DNA here is from genome assembly GCA_030765085.1 of Allium cepa. NCBI lineage: Eukaryota > Viridiplantae > Streptophyta > Magnoliopsida > Asparagales > Amaryllidaceae > Allium > Allium cepa. Next base: position 174,384,349 of record CM060938.1, read on the forward strand.
CAATTTACCCCATCTTATCTAGGTAGATATCCCTATCAACTCCATATTAAAAACTTGGTTTGATTCTCACCATAATTTATAAAATTAAATTTCACAGCCACAAAATACTTGATCTATACCTTTATGTTTAAAATCATAAACATAAAAACCTTTTCATCAAAATCAAAAATTACTTGTCTCCAGAAAGGAAATATAAAAAATTTCAAAAACATCTTTTATAACTTTAAACAATGAAAAGTGGAATCGATAAGGACAACTTTCATCCTATTATTTTCCTATACTCATGCCATCTTCGTTTCCACCTATGATGGAGAATTTCATAACACAGAATGGGTACTTCTAAAAGATATGTGTAACTGCAACATCTACTTAAGCATCTATCTAAAGTGCATGCGTAATTACTACATATCCATGTAATTTTTCCATTCTTCCTATCATATTTCTATTATTTTTCTACTACATCTAACTAGATTACTAATCCTATTTTTGTATATGAATTCCTAATTCTATTTCTATCAAAATCATCGGGTATTCTTACTCTTATATTCTTTATACCCCATATGAGTCAAGTATCATTTCCATTTATCCACCCCTTAAAAAGAATTTTAAAAAGGAAATTCTAAATTTAAAGAAATAGAAAAAATTGACCGAGCCCAATCTACGCTCTATATTCTATTCATTTCAAAGAAAAAAACTTTTTGTTAAAAAATCTTTAAATCCAAACATTTTTACCCAATCAATTTTGAACTTAGAATTTGAAAAAGTGGAAACCCCTTTTTGTACCAAAATCCTTTAAGTCAAAAAAATTTGACACGACAAATTCTCAAAATATGAATTTTAAAAATATAAGGACCTAGAATTTCAGTCATTCTAAATTGGAATATTTAATTGATTTTAAAAATTCAAAAGTTAATCTTGTAAGTTAAATTATTATATTTCAAATATAATGATTTATTTGATAATTAAATTGTCTAATTTAATATTTGAAATTATATAGAGAAGGAAAATTTGAGTCTAATGTAAATGAAAATGATTTACAAAGTAGATTTAAAATCTATTTGAATTAGAATGAAGTTCGTAAACTTTTAAAATTGATTTAATAATGAATTAATAGAAATTGGAAATTTAATAATTTATTTAACGTGTAAAAATAGTCATTTTTTGACCATATTTCAGATTTCGACGAAACAGTTTCATTGGATCCATAATTGTGAGTTATTATAAGATTTCGAATTTCATGGCAATTGGACTTGCGGTTTGGTCGTGCGAAGCTGAAACACGCAGAAATTAATTAAAGGAATAATAATTAAAATAATTCGATTCAAAAACCTATCTTCCGAATATGATGGAATTAACTTCCGATATATTTTCCATTGTGTTCGGAATAGGGGTAAAACATTATGAACTTTAGGTGGCACGCCTCGATTGGAATTCAGAAAATTTAGTGATGAATAGTGTTTTGTAGTTGTCTATACAAGGACCTTCATTCCCAAACCCTAGCACCAAATTAGGTCAGCTACCACTAATGAATTCAATGGCCGAAAATCATCAATCTTCCTACACCGGTCTCTCTCAATCCGTAAGCTATTGACAAAAACTTCCAACTAGAAAATCAAAGAGCTAGTCGAGATCTCTCTATCCAACGGCTATGATCGGGTTTCGTTCGTCATGAAGGCCAAATTTTGGCCGTGAATGTCATGAATTCGATCACGTTTTACAAGGCAAGGGGGCTTCGAGTCAAGCATGGTGTTGGGTATGGGTGGAGTTCGTGATGGGCTTCAATATGGTGGTCTTATATCGTTGTATAGTGGGTCAAGGTGAGAGCAGCGTCGAGATGAGCGCAGCGCGCATGTTGGGTTGTTTCCTTAGGTCGCATTCCTGAAGGGGAAGAAGAGGAGTGGACTACTCACATCTATAGAAGAGAAAATGAACACCCTAGATAATTCAATGTTAAATAAATAAATAAACAAATAAAATGAGTGTGTAAATAATATTTTAAAACCATGTAATCTCATAAAATTCATAACTTGTTCATACGAGGTCGAAATTGGACGAAACAGATTGCATTGGATTTGTATTGACGAGCACTACATTTTAGAGCTAGTTTGGATGGATTTGGAGCTATTAAAGATTTAGGTTAAATTGGAACGCTGTTTTTTTAATCGAAATAAAACGCTACAACGACGACTACAATCTAAGTGAGTAAAACTCACTCTCTATGTCTCGCTTATATTTTTATATAAGTGAGAATAAATTTATTTTATGTTGTTTGATGTTTGTTTGGATGTTATACTATATTATTAGTAGTTGGATATATTTCTACCTATTGGAGCAGATGAGACCTTATATGTTCCTGTGTATGAGAGGATGACCCTTTTATGCACATCTGCCTCAACGTAGACATTGTACATATTCTCATATGTATATTTGTTGCAGGTGACAGGTTGGATGGATCTAATAGGATTCCTTACTATGGTTGATGTTTATTTACACATATTGTTATATATGTTGTATTACGAGTTATTTTATGTGGTGGATGCCATGTTAGCTATTATTAATGTGAATCCCTTTATTTTGCACCTTTGCAGCATTGGGCCATATTTTGGAAATTTAAAATATAAAAATGATGATTTAAATTTGAAAAGGATTTTAAAGTGATTTCGAAAATATATATGTTTTATTAATTTTTGAATTGTTAATGAAATAGATTTATTTTAAATAGATAAAAACTTATAATTTTTATGTTATAAAAAATTATATTTTTTGTGAAATATACCTAATATGATTTTTGAGATATGAAGTTAACTATTCTATAAAACAATTTAAATTGAGAATTTTGAACTTATTATAAACGGTTAATATATGAGATTTATAAAATTAATATTTTATAAATAAAAATTATGGAATTGTAAACGAGTTTTATAAGTTTTAAAATGAAGTTATAAATGAAATATTATAAGTAAATAAGATTTATAAAGTAAAGATGTTAAAAAAATGAATGTTATTGTAACAACCCGCATATTTATCGATTTTATATTTAAATATTTTACTTAAATATTTTATCGTTAGTCGGATTTTAGTCCGAAAAGCTACTTTTTGCAAACAGCCGAATTAGGACTCGAGACCACCCCCATTGAGTTCAAAATGCCGTTTGCGACCTTTTTGAGTATAAGCTTCGATATGTTTGGAGAAAGTTGATTTTTGCTACTTTTTCCCGCTTAGGCCTTTGGTTTGGGCTGAGCCAATTAACCACTTACTAACTCAGTCCCAATCCCCCTCTCCTCTTCATTACTTCATTCCAACTCCTAACTCTCTAGCAAAACTGAAAATGGAGGTGGAGAGTGGAAATTAAAACTCCAAGCCCTAGTTCCTCTTGCTAGCTCAAGTTCTTGCTCCAAATTCAAAGAGAACCCATTGGTAAGCTTCCTCTTTTTCTTCTCCAACTCATTCTCTCTTTGATTTCAGAAATTTCCTAAACCTAATTTAGGGAATGTTTCTCTTTTTAGCTTAGATTCAAGCTTGTTGAGTTGGAATTGAAGAGTGCTTGTTCTTGCCATCGCTTCATAGCTTCTCATTCGTTGTTTTTGGATTCAAAGGTGAGATTTTTAATCTCACATCTATGCTTATAATTCTCTTCTATTGTTAGGTATGAATTCCTAACATTTATTCATGTGCATTTGATTTTGGTTTGGATTGCTTTTGTGAATATTCCAAATTTTAGTGTTTTGAGTTCAATTCGTTAAAAATCTTAACTTTGATGTTTGAACATGTTTTTGGTGATGCATCGAGGAGCTTATAGGGCCGGGTAGTCGATTGGCATAAACCCTTAGCGCCGTTGCTCGTGCGATTGCAATTTGGTCGGGATTTGCACCTCCTTTGATATAGGGTAGGAAGTGCAAACATACAGGTTCGGTCGACCGAGCCCGCTGGGCCGGTCGACCGACCTGTAGTCCAGGCACTTCCTACCTCTGTTTGGAAGTGCTGGTTACAGGCTTCGGCCGACCGAGCCCCCTGGGCCGATCGACCGACCTGGTGCCCCGAGGACTTCCAACTTATGGTTCGGTCGACCGACTCAGGGAGTCCGGTCGACTGACCTGCTACTATTTGCCAGATTAGCCTATATTGCTAATTCGTCTGAATTTCCAACTTTAATCGATTCGTGTTGTCTCCCTTTTGTTGTTGTCATTTATTATCGACTTTGATGACTTATTTTCTTTGGGAATTCTTGGAATATCCATTTCGATGGATTCAGTATCGATTTCATTGGATTTTATTCACGTTTTCGAATGTGAATCTTAGTGACTGATTGTTCCTACAATCTTCTTTGTGATTTGTCACTTAAAAAATATAAAGGTTTTCTATGCTAGTAGTAAATATCAAAACTCTTTCTTCAAATGATTTCAACACTATTTTATAATAAGGCTCGTTTTATCAAACCGATTTCCAATCTATTAGTATATACAAACCTTTACCTCACTCGTATGAGAAATCTAATTAAACGACTTAGTAAAACGAGTGGTATGAAACGCTTGCGTTTACTTTGTCGGTTAATTCTTGGACTTGTTCGATTGAAACTCTTGTGACAATTTTCTAGTGGAGATCTACAATTTGTTCGTAAATATTTAAGTTAAGCTAGTGGTTATGGGACATGAAGCTAAGCTCATATATTTACTAGCTTACTGTAATTGACACTTCTCGTTGATCATGACGATCACCTTTATGGTTTAGACTAGCAATGTGCGATGTCTCTTTGTTTGCGAGATTAGGCTAGACACCACTTGTTTGATTCCATTCACACATACCTTTTCGGTTAGCCTAGACACCACTTGTGTGATTCCATTCACACATACCCTTTTTGCTTTTTGGTTAGGCTAGACACCACTTGTGTGATTCCACTCACACATACCTTTTCGGTTAGCCTAGACACCACTTGTGTGATTCCATTCACATATACCCTTTTTGCTTTTTGGTTAGGCTAGACACCACTTGTGCGATTCCATTCGCACATACCTTTTCGGTTAGCCTAGACACCACTTGTGTGATTCCACTCACACATACCTTTTTGTGATTTCTGGATTTCGTGTGTTGATTTCTGGAATTTGTACCATTGACTTGTTATGAGTACAGGTTTAGGGTATGGTGCCCTCTTTGGATCTTTGAGAAGATTCTTATGATATTGATTAATCTCTTGTTGATTTTCAGTTACTTATTTATCACAGTTTGGCATTGTGATTATTATATGTTTATGTCATATCTCTTATTATATATCACTTCATCTGATATTTATAGCTAGACTGATCCGTTTATTATTTTCTTCTTAAATAATACTCGGGTCAGACTGAGATTTTACAGGTGCTTCTGCTTGACTCCTTATCGGACCATCTTCTGACTTTTGGCTAACTACTTTAGTTTAGTAGTTTTTGTTGTATACATTTGAGATACAGACTCTATGATGTATACTTATTCTTTTGTCTAGCACTTGTATCTATTCTTTTTGATATTGTGGATCTTGTTTGACCACTACTCTGATGTACACTTTCATGTGTAATATTCATATCTATTTCCGCCTTTGTGATATGAATTATCTGTGACTGATTTATGTTATGTCTATTTCTGTATTTGTTTCCGAAGACCTTTATAGCCACTGTGTAGTAGCTTTGAGTTTGTGTCGGTATGTCGGATTTCCTCTCGAAAGAAATGCATGTTATACTATCTGACATATCGATGCTCGCACAAAGCAATTATACAGATGGTCGCTCCTCAACAGCCTTATTCTCCGTGCTAGTCGACAGCACTACTCCGTAGTGTTCTTGTCTAGCGTGGGTATAGAGGTGGGGCGTCACAGCTTGGTATCAGAGCCAAACTTCGGAACAATATGGAATATTATAACAAGGATCATTGTCCTAAGTCCATCTTAGGAGTCGTGCTTTAGGATTTAATTCGAGTCTTCGTACCGATTCATCCTATTTTCTTTATGATTCCTTGTTTTATCTATCAAGATTGCTTGATATTCATTTGTGAATAACTTTTTCCTCTTCCTTCTTTCTTTCTTAAGGAAGAGAAATGGTTAGACCAGGCCGTCCCAGCGCTGGTCAATCTAGTGCTACTCCCCAAGATGGAGTATTCATGTCTGCTCAACAACTTTTGGATCTTGTAAAGAATCAAGAGTTTATCTATGCTTTGAGTAAGAACCCCGAAATGGTTCTACCTTTGAAACTTGAAGTTTCTTTCAATCAGCTTGTGGATGTTACTCTTCTTCATGGAGAGGTTGGTAAAGGAAGTTTTTGTGATATTGGGACTTCCAAGAAGAGGCATATTAAGTTCAAGAGCCTTAATCCCAATAAGAGAGTGAAGCAAACTACTTTTGTAGCAAAGACTCCAATCCCTAATCGTGGAGGATGCTGCAATTGTAATTCTATGGAACACTATGCGAATATGTGTCCAAAACCCCATTCTTGTCGCTATTGTAAGAAACCGGGTCATCTTTTATATGCATGTCCCAAACTTTTGAACAAGGACATGAGAAAGCTAAATATTGTGCAAGCCCCTAGCAACTCTTCTCTAGGTCAAGGTATTTTTCATTCAATCCTTGGTGGCGTTATTTTATTTCGTGATCTTCTTATTCGAGTTCTTTTTGATATGGGTTCCATCTCACTATTTTATATCAAAAGAACTTATTGATTCTTTTTCTTTGAAAATATTTTGGGTTTGATGACTTCTTTGAGGATTGTGAATCCGGATGGTAGATCCGCAACACTCAATTTGCTTTTTATTGATGTCGAAATTATTTTATGAGACTTTTCTTTCCGAGCCGATATTTTTACTTAGGCTTCGGAATTGCTTTTTTTTAGGATCAGCTTAATCATTGTGAAGCCCATATCCTATTTTTCGAGTGGACTATTCATCTTTGACATTTTCAATCTGTTAAGCAGATTTCTATTTTTCCTTTATGATTTTGATTCCAACTCGATGGCATCATCTTATTCTTTAATCCCTTATGGTGAGGAAAGTATTATTTCTCTTATCTAAATAATTTGTGAAACTTTTCCAGTATTTTTGAGTTTGTCTTAGGATTATCACCTAAGAAATCTTTTGTGTGGTGTTAAGGTCTTTTCAGTTTGACTTTACCACCGGTTTTCGTTTGCTACGAGTTGCGGAAATTAGTATTCCAATTACCGCATTCCGCACTCGTTATGATTCTTATGAATGACTTATTATGTCATTCAATTTGTCCAGCTTATTTCATCCATTTTATAAATCGAATATTCTATGAATATTTCGATGAGACCATTCTTGTATTTATTAATTTTTGGATGAAAATAGTAATTTACAATTTTGAAAATCTTTTTCATAAGATTTATTTATAAGTACAATTTGATTTTTGTTCTTAAAATGAACAAAGAATATTTTTAGAAGTTTTTGAGAAACTTACTTATCCTATAGAAGATGATTTTGTGATTGTATTGCCCGTTGAGTGTTTTAAGAATTCTGGTCGATGCGCTTGATCAACGTTATCGATAGGAATCTCCTAAACGCTTTGACGAGACAGTCAGACACGATGTATTGACTTATAAAAATGTAAATTTTTTTAGAAAGATTATTACATAAAGATAAATGTAATTTTGAAAGTTTTAACTTTTCAGGAAAGAAGATTATTTAAAAGAAATTCTTTCTTTTCGATACTTTTATTCTTGTGATTCTTGGAGGGGGACCAAGACTTTGCTATTTGTACCGATACTAGTCGTATTGGTTTGGATGCCGTTCTCTTGCAAAAGAGAACATGCTATCTCTTGTGCTTCTAAATCATTTTAGCTTATCGAGACTAGATACGCCACTCATGATCTAGTGCTCTCGGCTATTGTTTTTACTTTTGGAATTTGGCATCATCATATTTGGATGGGAAATTGTTCTCTACCTCGATCATAAAACTTTGGAATAATTATTTTCTCATATGGAACTCCATGTTGACTCGAGTTCCTAGCATCTTATAATCTTGATATTCTTTTATTCCTGAGAAGGGAAATCGAGTTGCCAATGCGCTTTGTCGTAAGCAACAAGTGGTTGATTCTTTGATGTTGTCTGAATGGAGTTATCTTTTCATCAAGTTCATCGGACGTTTTGGTACACTTCGTTTTATTGAGTTTTATCTCATTCCTTTTATGGACTAGTGTCTGGTGTTCTTTTATGGTGTTCGGTTCATCGGGTGTACTGTTATTATACTACATCGATGTTCCGTCTTATTTGATTCATTGGATGTACCGTTTGTACTACATCAATGTCTTTTCTTTTTGGATTCATTGGATGTACCGTTTGTACTACATCAATGTCTTTGCTATTTGATTCATTGGATGTACCGTTTGTACTACATCAATGTCTTGGCTTTTTGGTTCATTGGACGTACCGTCTTTGTACTACGTCGGTGTTCCAAATTATTTGAGTTTCTTGTTTCTCGGGCGTACCGTTTTTGTACTACGCCGTTGCACCGGCTCAATTTTCTGCTATTCTTGACGTTCCCCACGTCTTTCATCTACGGAAATGCCTTAGGGATTTCGATTTTCATTCTTGAGCCCGGTGTTATTGAGGGATTGAAGTTTCACCAAATTTGACTTTTGAGCAACATTCTATTCGCATCATTGCTTTGGAGGTTGAGCGCCTTCGATATAAAGATATTCTTTTTGATAAAAGTTCAATGGTTCTCAAATCCTAAGGATTGCTCATGTGAAATCTTGAGAATTCATCGAACGAAAACTTTCGGATTTACTCCTTCGTGCTCTTTATGGTGGACTTCTTGATTCAAATTTTCTTTTGTGTTAATATGTTTCCACGGTTATTACTATATATTTCCTTCTTAATTATTGCGAGGACGCAATTTCTTTAAGGAGGGGAGTCTGTAACAACCCGCATATTTATCGATTTTATATTTAAATATTTTATTTAAATATTTTATCGTTAGTCGGATTTTAGTCCGAAAAGCTACTTTTTGCAAACAGCCGAATTAGGACTCGAGACCACCCCCATTGAGTTCAAAATGCCGTTTGCGACCTTTTTGAGTATAAGCTTCGATATGTTTGGAGAAAGTTGATTTTTGCTACTTTTTCCCTCTTAGGGCTTTGGTTTGGGCAGAGCCAATTAACCACTTACTAACTCAGTCCCAATCCCCCTCTCCTCTTCATTACTTCATTCCAACTCCTAACTCTCTAGCAAAACTGAAAATGGAGGTGGAGAGTGGAAATTAAAACTCCAATCCCTAGTTCCTCTTGCTAGCTCAAGTTCTTGCTCCAAATTCAAAGAGAACCCATTGGTAAGTTTCCTCTTCTTCTTCTCCAACTCATTCTTTCTTTGATTTCAGAAATTTCCTAAACCTAATTTAGGGAATGTTTCTCTTTTTAGCTTAGATTCAAGCTTGTTGAGTTGGAATTGAAAAGTGCTTGTTCTTGCCATCGCTTCATAGCTTCTCATTCGTTGTTTTCGGATTCAAAGGTGAGATTTTTAGTCTCACATCTATGCTTATAATTCTCTTCTATTGTTAGGTATGAATTCCTAACACTTATTCATGTGCATTTGATTTTGGTTTAGATTGCTTTTGTGAATATTCCAATTTTTAGTGTTTTGAGTTCAATTCGTTAAAAATCTTAACTTTGATGTTTGAACATGTTTTTGGTGATGCATCGAGGAGCTTATAGGGCCGGGTAGTCGATTGGCATAAACCCTTAGCGCCATTGCTCGTGCGATTGCAATTTGGTCGGGATTTGCACCTCCTTTGATATAGGGTAGGAAGTGCAAACATACAGGTTCGGTTGACCGAGCCCCCTGGGCCGGTCGACCGACCTGTAGTCCAGGCACTTCCTACCTCTGTTTGGAAGTGCTGGTTACAGGCTTCGGCCGACCGAGCCCCCTGGGCCGGTCGACCGATCTGGTGCCCCGAGCACTTCCAACTTATGGTTCGGTCGACCGACTCAGGGAGTCCGGTCGACCGACCTGCTACTATTTGCCAGATTAGCCTATATTGCTAATTCGTCTGAATTTCCAACTTTAATCGATTCATGTTGTCTCCCTTTTGTTGTTGTCATTTATTATCGACTTTGATGACTTATTTTCTTTGGGAATTCTTGAAATATCCATTTCGATGGATTCGGTATTGATTTCATTGGATTTTATTCATGTTTTCGAATGTGAATCTTAGTGACTGATTGTTCCTACAATCTTCTTTGTGATTTGTCACTTTAAAAATATAAAGGTTTTCTATACTAGTAGTAAATATCAAAACTCTTTCTTCAAATGATTTCAACACTATTTTATAACAAGGCTCGTTTTCTCAAACCGATTTCCAATCTATTAGTATATACAAACCTTTACCTCACTCGTATGAGAAATCTAATTAAACGACTTAGTAAAACGAGTGGTATGAAACGCTTGCGTTTACTTTGTCGGTTAATTCTTAGACTTGTTCGATTGAAACTCTTGTGACAACTTTCTAGTGGAGATCTACAATTTGTTCGTAAATATTTAAGTTAAGCTAGTGGTTATGGGACACGAAGCTAAGCTCATATATTTACTAGCTTACTGTAATTGACACTTCTCGTTGATCATGACGATCATCTTTATGGTTTAGACTAGCAATGTGCGATGTCTCTTTGTTTGCGAGGTTAGGCTAGACACCACTTGTGTGATTCCATTCACACATACCTTTTCGGTTAGCCTAGACACCACTTGTGTGATTCCATTCACACATACCCTTTTTGCTTTTTGGTTAGGCTAGACACCACTTGTGTGATTCCATTCACACATACCTTTTCGGTTAGCCTAGACACCACTTGTGTGATTCCATTCACACATACCCTTTTTGCTTATTGGTTAGGCTAGACACCACTTGTGCGATTCCATTCGCACATACCTTTTCGGTTAGCCTAGACACCACTTGTGTGATTCCACTCACACATACCTTTTTGTGATTTCTGGATTTCGTGTGTTGATTTCTGGAATTTGTACCATTGACTTGTTATGAGTACAGGTTTAGGGTATGGTGCCCTCTTTGGATCTTTGAGAAGATTCTTGTGATATTGATTAATCTCTTGTTGATTTTCAATTACTTATTTATCACAGTTTGGCATTGTGATTATTATATGTTTATGTCATATCTCTTATTATATATCACTTCATCTGATATTTATAGCTAGACTGATCCGTTTATTATTTTCTTCTTAAATAATACTCGGGTCAGACTGAGATTTACAGGTGCTTCTGCTTGACTCCTTATCGGACCATCTTCTGACTTTTGGCTAACTACTTTAGTTTAGTAGTTTTTGTTGTATACATTTGAGATACATACTCTATGATGTATACTTATTCTTTTGTCTAGCACTTGTATCTATTCTTTTTGATATTGTGGATCTTGTTTGACCACTACTCTGATGTACACTTTCATGTGTAATATTCATATCTATTTCCACCTTTGTGATATGAATTATCTGTGACTGATTTATGTTATGTTTATTTCTGTATTTGTTTCCGAAGACCTTTATAGCCACTGTGTAGTAGCTTTGAGTTTGTGTCGGTATGTCGGATTTCCTCTCGAAAGAAATGCATGTTATACTATCTGACATATCGATGCTCGCACAAAGCAATTGTACAGATGGTCGCTCCTCAACAGCCTTATTCTCCGTGCTAGTCGACAGCACTACTCCGTAGTGTTCTTGTCTAGCGTGGGTATAGAGGTGGGGCGTCATAGTTATTAATAAAGAGATTTAATGAAATGGGTTTTTATAAACGATGTTTTATAAATATTAGAAATGGATTTATAATCAAATTTGTAAATGGATTTGCAATTGAAATTTAGAGATGAATTTATAATGGACTTTATAAATAATGAGATTACAAAAGAATGAATTTGTAAATAAAGAGATTTATAAGTAAATTAACTTATAATGAGATTTTGGCATATAAATGAGATAAATGGGAAATTGGTTAATAAAGGAATTTTATAAATGGATGTTTTTATTAAATAGAAATGTGAATTATAAACATTGTTTTATAAGTGTGAAATCAGTTTAATTTGATAAGATAAATATGGATTTTTATAGAAGGAAATATATTCACATTTTTAAAGTGAAAAATCCTTAAAATGAATGCTTTGGAAAGTGATATTATAAAATGGAGTTTAAATGGTTTAAAAATACAACAACTTGCGAATTCACTTATTATTAAAATAAGTATATGGAAATGTTTTCCAAATTTTGAAATATTGAAATGGTTTTGAGAATATATCTTTTTAAAGAAAATTTGAGGTGAATATTTGGAAAGTGATTTAATTAATAAAAGATTGATTAAAAAGGCCTAGTGATTGCTTATGGTGTGGGATAGTTGTTGTTTGCTTTGATAGTTAAATAACCGACCATCAAATAAATATTGGCCTATTTACCCTTTTTGGTGCGAAGAGACAAGGATCGGATTTTTCTGAAAACCACTTCAGACCAACTTATTTGCGACGATTGTGCAGGTTATTGATGGCATTGATAGGATTTTCATAGTGAAGGACTGCTTATTGATCGTTTGGGGTTAAAATCCTAATATACATATTGTAACAATCTGCCTTTTGGATAGTTTAATTCGAAGATAAACCACACATGTTTAACTCAAACTATTCAAAAGACATATTATTAATGGGATTTCTCAAATCAAATAAGATTCAAAAGAAAGAAATATAGAATCCCGCAGCGGGAGGATAAAGTATAATATACAAAATAAATACATAAACAGGTCATGTAGCTATTTTTCAACAAAATCAGAATTTATATTCTTTTCAAGCAGAATAGACAATTGTTGTAATATATGGTCCTCAACTCCGTCTTCATATTTAGAAATAAGTGTCTTCACTAAACTGAAATACTCGGTCTTACCCGAGTGTAAAGTAAAAAAAAAACACTTGAGTCAAGACTAACATTTTATGTGAGTAAGTCAACTCAAGTGAAATGTATAGATAACTCAATAAGTGAAATGATTACGTTCAAATAGACATCATCTTTCATATAATAAATCGGTTCAGTTCAAATACTTTCATGTTTTGTCTCCAATCGATTCATTATTAAATTCAACTTTAAATTACAATTTTTCACTAAAGCTATTACGTTAAAATCAAACAAGAAGTTTAAATCTAAAAATCCAATTATAAGTTTCATTAAATCAATTAAATTTTAATTTCATAATTTCGAGTTCCAACATAAATTTAAACGTACAAAATTCCAATTTTATTTCTAAATCAATTTATTTAAACCCAAAGTGGTTTTATATCGGGTTTATATCATTTCAACCCAAATTGATTTTGCTAACTATCATGGAACTAGGAGTGTGAGAACACTAATAACAAAAATAATATAACATGTCAATGACCAACATGCATGCATAATTAACAATTTAATATATACACATGCATAACCAACATATCACATGTGTCATATATCATAAACAACATAAGAGAATATTTCAAATTCTAGCATGCCATACACTAACATAACATATAAATATATAATGATGACATATATACAATGAACTTGCAAGGTGATTTACAGTAAAATAACCTGGCATATCATTTTTCCAAAACATAAAACATTATTTCCACATAGCATAAGTGACATATTATTAACATAGCATGTGCAACATATGATTTTATTAACCTAACATCTTTTTTTTTTCAACATAGCATATGTGACATATTTCAACATGGCATACATAAATTTTTTTCTAACATAACACATTTTCTAACATATCATATATGACCTATTTAACATACATATGTGACAATTAATCAAACCAACATAACATACTATTTGTGACATATAAAACAACATGTGCATGTGAATATTGTAACACAAATTCAAGGGAACATAACAACATATATCACATATTCCTATCTAAAGCAAACATTTCTCATAACATTTCAATCGATGTTTATTTACCTAACAATAAAATTGTTAATCGTGAGTGATTGCTCATCTTTTGACGTTAGAGAATTTTTGACAACACAAATAGATAGACCAAAGTTGAAATCCAAACAAGATAAGCTAATCAATCCTATCTAAAGCAACAATCCAAAAGCAAAGAAAAACATGACAATGCAAATCGAACAAATTGTGTTTTTTATAAAATAGAGGAGGAGAGAGGAGATGGTCAGAATTGGTGGTGGAGGGCGAAGCAAGGGGAGAGAGGATGGAAGGATTTTGAAGAGATAAGGGACGGAGTTTGGGGATTTATGATTTTGGAGTTCTATAGATTTGAGGAAGAAGAAGAGTACGCAGAAAGTTTCTCAATGAGAAAAAACATATGTACATACTTGTTTAATCAGATAGGAGACATAAGGTTGGTGGGCGGGAAAAGGAAGGGTCCAAAGTCTCTTAGGTTTTCTTGGGTCTCTTGGTTTACTAAGGATCCTATTAGACCAAATAAACTCAATAAGACTTAGCCAAAAACACAAATATACACTAAAAATTTATGTCAATTTTTCACCGTAATTTATGTTTTTAGGGCAATAAGAATTCGATTTTGATAAGAAAATGTAGAGGACATTGGAATTTAGTTAGTATCATATTCTTCAACAAAAAGTCAAACTTTGACTAAGTTTGACCAAAATCTAAAATTTCACAAAGAGATTTTATTCTATTAATTGGTCAAACAAAACATTCAAGATCATAAACTAAAATTTTTCTTTTAAATTTAATTTTTTAATTAAATTCAAAATACTACCATTTTAAAGTTGTTAAGTTACAGATCGTTATACTTTATCTTAATTAAAAGATGTAATATCAATTAATGCAATATTGATTTGTTTCCCCTTATCATATTTAAATGGTTAAATGCCAATCAATTCAATATACATATTTCACATTAAATGGTGGTTATAAATTTCTAATTTATTGTTACTAATATATTTGTAACTTCTATTGTCACTATCAAATAATTGTAACGTTCATTGCATTAATAAAAGACATCCATCACTTACCAATTAATTGTTTTACCTCATTCCATTATTTAAAATCAACTTGGTATGTTACCATTTAAATCACGCATTTAATTTTCCTTAAATAAATATGCATTTTACCGTCACTTACAATTTACTTTATTATCCAATTCATGCCATTAACTACGCATCCAATTCTCATCCAGTTACATTCAAACCTATGTTATCATCCTTATTATTCAACCAACAATAGCCCATGATTTATATTAACAAAAGTTTACATTTTATTACATTCATTATTTTAGCGTTAACATCTTTTACCATATTAACTGTAATAATTAATTACATAAATTTTCGTTGATTTCCAAATTAATTCCAAACATATTAATTAATGAGATGATAAATGAAAAATTGTTATTTTTAAGTAATTTTATCACATTTATAAAAAAATTACAAACAAAGATTATGACTACTTACCATATCACTGATTTCATATTCTATATTAACCAATTTCAACCAATTACATACAATCTCTGTGATGACCCAGATTTCGGACCAGTTGAAATTGCCGAAAAATCCATCCGTTCTATGACTACTAATGAAAACTACTAACTAAATACACCTTATTTGACATTTATTCAACATTACTAAATGTATAGAATAAAATTTCAATTTTACAAGTTATCAAAGTAATCAATTTAATCTATTAGGTATGCTTATGTACAAACCAAATACAAATAAATCTAACGCCGCACAACACTAATAGGGGAAACATTAATAGCCATTCCTGCTAACTCAATAAACATGTCAAATGCGGAATAAAATAGTAAGCAAGAAAAATACAATAACACGAGATAAACAACAACCATTAACATATAAAGATGAAAGGATTATATTATTTTAGGTGTTGCATCAGTACCACTTGTGACTTCCTACATACCCCTATCTAATTGAATACCCAATTAGATACAGGATCAAGCCAACGTAGTTCTCCTATCACAAATAGGACTCATGGAGCCTACGATGCAATTACCAAAACTACCAACTTAGGCTTAATCTTCAATTTTAGATTTTCAAATCTAATAACTTTTGCAGAAATTATCTCTATGGACTTCATTCTCGAATTCTTATTTTAAAACTTTTGAAATGTATATATATCCTTTATATTCAAATTAAACTTTACTTGGGATCTTAAATCAAATCACTTTTGAAAATTTTATTTGGAAATCCCAAATACTGTAATAAAAACACATCAAACCATATGCAACCAGATCGGGAGGTTTCTCCCAATAATAAGACAACTGGTCCCAGCCTTCATACGATCGATAAATAAGTACATCCCTCTATTCCAAGAGCGGACAATACCAAAAATGTATGCCCACTTTTTAGTTATGGGTTACCCGAATCAATGGTAACATAACAAATCATTTTATATCCCGAAGCCATAAATCATTTCACACTAACACTCATAAGTACTTTCAAATCTATAATAATTTTCATTTTCCAAATCTATTTAAAAATCATCTTAAAACCATCGGGTTTAGTCCTCGAAATTCTCTCCGTTTTATAAAACGTTTTTATAAAAACATTCTTATATAAATCACTTCTATATAATATAACTTCAAAATATTCATTACCAAACATTTCTATTTCTTTTAAAGGAAAAACATTTCATAACTTTCCCATTTGAAAACCCATTTTCAAAACAATTCATTAAATTGAAGTGAACCAAATATTGCTGGTAAACACCTTATAATCAAATTGTGAAATAATCACAAGGTGTTAGCCTACAATTATTTTCTACCTAGCACATGCGTATGGATAATTAAATGCTCATAAAATGATCGAGCAAAGTCAATAATCAATAAATAATGATCAGTGCTCGTAAACTGGTCAAGCCTAATTCAAAAAATCAATCAATGAAATAAACGAAATAATAAATGATAAACAATGCTTGGTTCTGCCAAATACTTATCACACTTTAACAGTTTGATATTTATTTTGGAGCATCCATGCTTTCCCTTCGACATGTTTCATCCCTCGCCCAAGTCATCTTGGATCTTACTGACAAAACACATGTACTAGTCGTTTCTGCATACCCCATTAAGTATTTAACTTCTAAGTTTTAATTAACCATCCAAACATAATATTGAGCAAGGAAATCATCCATTGTTTTAGAAAACTATGTAAATAAGCATTCAACAAGGGTTTTCAAACAACACTTAATACTTAAAGTTCTTTCAACTTAGCAATGGTTTTAATGACTTAAAATAAGAAATAACTTACTTTGGGTTCCACTCTGTCAAACTTCAAGGCAAGGAACTTAAGATCTAACACATACTTCCTACCATGCTTTAGAACCAAATAAAAATAAACCCGAATTCCTCCTACCTAATGCTTGACCAAGGCTTGAAATGGAGATGGGCTGAGAGTGTAGAGAAGAAGTGGTAGAGTTTTGAAATTGAATTCTCAAAATTAGAACCGAAAAATAGGTCATCTTCTCTCTTGTTTTTTACTCTCTTACTCTCAAAATTTTAAAAACTTGTTAATTGAAAATTTGTTGAAAATTATTTTCTCTTGAATTTAGAGGAAAGAATCATTTTAATCCAAGTATTTTTGAGGAAGATAAGAGAGAATGAAGAAGAGGTATTGTCGGATTAACAAAAATGAAGCCCGAAAATGCACTTCAAAGAATTGAGTTCCAGGTATAGCAAACCATAAAATTGAAAAAAGTGATCAACATAAAAGTTGTAGCCACTAGAATTTAAATGTTTTGAAAAAAAATATTCTTAATTTTGGTCCGCTGTGATCAAGTTATGATCAAAACAAAATGGCCTATTTTCTGGCTTAAAAACTGGGTCAGAAAATGCACTGGAAAGAAGTGTATTTTTGACACAGTTAACTTTAGAACGAGATAAAGTGAAAAACATAAAAGTTGTAGCCACTGAAAAAAATAAATTATTTGAAAAAAGGAATATTTCATTTTCATTCGGTTTTGAAGAAGTTATGACCGAGAGAAGAAGAGATGAAATATGAAGAAAAGATGAGTTTGATTTGAAAAGAATGAACATTGATTTCTTTTGAATATTTATTAAATATTTTGACACTATTTCTTTTTAATTTTTTTCTGTGGCTTGAAAGCCATTAAAGAGAAGAGAAAGAAAATGAATAAGCTTGAGAAAAGAAGAAGAAAAAAATGTGAATGAAAGTGAAGAAGGAGGTGGATATTTATAGAAAAAGAAAGAAGTGATAAATTAACCAAAATAACCTCCTACCAAATTACCAAACTAACCTTACTTTAACCTAAAAAAATCTACACTTTTTCAATACTTAGCATCATCTTTCACATCCTTACTTTATGTCTTAATCACTAAAAGATTAAGTAAAGAATATCATAATTATGTTGGCTTTGATTTGATGTGATTTGATGTTTACTTTTTCTTACCTTTGTTCATTCTTACTTACATTTACTAATGTCTTCTAGAGGTTTTCTAATCTTATGTAGTAAAAGCAAACATGTTTAGTGAATTAATAATTACTTACACTATTTGAATATATGTTTCTATATAAGAAAATAAAGGTGCGACGACGTTGCGACAACTTTTAATCGATAAAACGTCATTTTTCGACAAAATGTTTTACGGTCACATTTTGACGTTTTAGTTAAACTATTTATTTACTTAGTTTAAATTTAAAAATAAATTTGTACAATGCTATTTAAAAATATAAATAATATAAATAAATTAAAATAATTTATCCAACCATTGAAACTTACTTTTCTAAAATCAGTATTTTGTCAATTTTGTTGATATAAGTAATTTTTTTTGTATACTTCTCTTTCTAAATCCTATCTAATATTGTATGAATCATATAACCTTACCTATTTTATATTTAAAATCACTTTAAAAACTATATTTTAAAGTGGTCAAATTCTAGGTCATTACAATCTCACTATTACATACATCATTTAATTTATTTCATTATTTACAATTAGAACCAAATTAACCTAAAATTTATTACAATTGATTGAAATTACATCACATAGTTATCAATAACATTCAAATACCATTATTAAATCATATTCTAATTATTTCCTCAATAATAAATCATAAATTTTAATTCCTCGCAATATTAAATTTCAAAATCTTATTAAATTTAATAGTTTTAATTATCAAAATTTACGGGTCGTTACACTCTCCCTACTCAAAACTTTTTGTCCTCGAATAGGGACAAGGAGGGATAAAGAAACTAATATTTTTTCCTCTTTAGAATAATCAATTTATAAACACTTTAAACTCACATAATTAAGTATTTTAGATAAAATATATCAACTTTTAAACAATTAAATCTTTCATATTCAAGTTTAATAAATGTTTGAAAATATTTTCACTTTCACAAAAAATTTGTAAGTCCTAAATTCACAAAAAAAAATCATCAGAGTTTCCTCTATACGGATAGGTCCGGAAAAATAATAATTTCAGTGTGTATAGATCATATTTCAAAAATAAAACACTTAAACCATGAGAAAAACAACTAAAATATTACTGCAAAACCGTAATAAAAAAACGTACATATTTGTCGGGTAAACTACTTAATTTATGAAACCAAAAGCAGTAGCCATTGCTTCCATAAACCTATATTTCACTTATATAATCCAAAAGAGTTAAAATTATGTAATAGATTATATATTAGTTGGTTCAATTAAAAGTGCAAGCAACATACATAATCATTTGCAAACAAAATAAGTTTTACCATTATATGCAACAAAGGAAACTATCAAACATCCATAACAACCAAACTCATGGTTTGTTCAGGTTCAGACACTTTTCATCGTCCAAGATTGCTAAATAAACTACCAGTGTTCCTTACGCTCGACAGCCTTTGATAATTACTTAATAGATTATTCATTCAACCTTAAACAATTTAACGTATCGTTCCCCAAGCATCCCATAACCCAAACACATGGGATTTTAAATATTATATAAGTTTTTTCGATTGGTTTTTATCTTCATTATTTACTTTTCATTCATTTATTTATATAAACATCAATCACTTACATAATTTGTTTTCCATTAAAGATTTAAGTCATTAAGGAATCATTTCATAAAATATTACTTAGACTTCTACTGCCTTACTTAAGTTTATAACTTAATTCGGTTGTAGAATAAAAATTTAAGTTTTTGGTATTCACCCTTGAAGAGACAGGAAATATTTTATCTAAAAAAAATTAAGTTAAACATTTAACCTCATTCACTTAGTAAAAATATAAAATATATTTAAAACATCCATAGGATTATATAAGTATTGTCTAAAAGTTTAAAACAATGTTAGAAATTTATATCAAAACGTTATAATAAGCTTTAAAAATAAAGTTCCTTAAATCCGATAATTAATTAGACTCATCATTTTAAAATAAGTATAAACTCAAGGTTATTAAATTGAAACTAATAGTATACATAAATCTTACATTAGATTTCCAAATCAAAGTATGAAATTTCATATCTTCATAATTAATTTTACACATTTGTTTTAAAATGAATATTCAAATCATGGAAAAACATTTATTCTGGTTTAATACAAGATTCAAATAGTAAATAACTTTTAAATTTACTATTAGTACTTCTAAATCAAGAATATATTTCAAACCGTACTTTCAAAAATAGCGATTCCAATTTATTTTTCAAGCATATTAGTATAAATAAGTTTCCCAAATCACTTATTTTTTACAAAATTATAAAAGACATTTTTTAATATATAGTCCATTTGTATAATATCTTTAAATTATACATTCAAAAAACATATATAAGTTTACTTAAAATATTCATTTGGAAACTTCATTTGCAACTCAATCATCTTTAATACTTTAATACTTTACAAAAAAACCATCTATAAAATTTCTTGTTTCATTTATGAGTGCCATTTTCTATTTTTTCGAATAACATCTTTATAAATATATGTAAACTATCTAAAAATAATTATTTACATCATTACTTATATTTAAAAAGGAGTTATTGAAAACCTTAAATCCATTATTTATATATTTCATTAGTTTTAAATCTCAAAATACTTCTCAAACATCACTGATAAATCAATAGTCAATAACTTTAAATATGTTTTATTTAATTAATAACTTCTCACAATTTTTACAACACTAATAATTTACAATTAAACCAAGTTGTACATAAATAAACAATGTTTTAAACATTTTTAAGTATTTAGAAAAGAAAGAGAAAATAATCAAAATATCCTTTATATAATATTTTTATCAAAAAACCTTTATAACTCGATGTTTTAACAAGTTTATCCTTATTCTTACAGACTCTGGTCGTACGTTGATCAAGTGTAAGACTAGAAATCTCCAAGTACTTAGTAGATCTATTTCAGTACCCAATGAAAATATTTAAAACAGATTTGAAAAGTACCACTCAAAATCTGATGTCAAATGATGATGTTATGATAGTAGTGGCTTACTGTTGATCCATTGTTTACATAATGGATATAAAACATTCCAAAAGATCCTTCCACCTTACAGATTCCAGAAATATGCCATAGCCATTTCCTAAACAACGGACCATCGATCCCAACTGTAGTGGGATGCTGCTGATTCAATGATTTACACTGAATGCACTTCCTTCCCCGAAAATCCATAAACAACAGATCCCAGGATTGAAATCGCCTCTATTGGGTAAACTAAAGAACCAGCTACCGTGAAAAAATCGAGGAACTCATGAGTTTAAGTCCAGACAACCATATCGGTTTGAATCTATTTCTGAATTCACCTAAGTATATTAGGGCTTTTCGGTCGAATCCATTCCTTGATTCCCCAGGTCCATCTAGATCGAAGCATATCATACTATACTTCTACACGGAGGGTACTTCTCCATCCTTTTACTTCAAAATATATCATACCATATATAGTACCCCTTTCAAAATCATAACTTCAAGTATAACACTTTATAAAAATTCCATTATATACAAGATTTCATTTCAGATCAAATACTTCCCAAAATTAATAGTCTCGAATATATCAAATCATTCTTATATAAATTCCGTTGTACACAAGATTTATCTCTTCAGATCGAATACCTTTCAAAATCAAAGGTCTTCAAAATCAACTTATACTTATACAAAGCCCATCTTATATGAGAATCAAAAAATTTCCAAAATCAATTACGCTACATAAAAAGCCATATAGGATTAAACATCTTTTCTTTATAAAAGGTTTTGAATTTAGAACAGTTTTGATCTATAATAGTTTTGTATACAAAATAGTTTGTTATATAGTTTTTGTATATAAGATAAAATAAAAAATAGTTTTGTACATAAAATAGTTTGTAAAATAGTTTTTGTATATAAGATGAAAAAAAAGTTTTATGTATAAAATAGTTTGTAACATAGTTTTTGTATATAAGATAAAATAGAAAATAGTTTTGTACACAAAATACAATAAAATAAAAACAGTTTTGAATTTATGGTAGGTTTGCATAAAAAAAATTTCCAATTTAAATTACAAAGGATATCTAACCCAATAACTTTCATTTTCAGTACCAAAGCATATCAGTTATATTCGAACATAAGATGTACATATGTCATCATCATGCAATATCACATTCGATCGCTCGCTCGATCACACAATTTCACTTTCGAACTCGTATTGTTTATTCGACTTCCCTAGTGCGGACTTTGATAAGGTTTCTTGACTTGAAACCATCATTCTCCTTGCATACCCATATACCATGTTAGAGAATTTTAGAATCAGATAAAAATCCATATCAAATATTCACCATCAAGAATTAAATGAGAAATCCTAACGCGAAATGGTGTAATTCACCTCGAGCATGTGTATGCAAATCTGAATCAAATTAATTATGCGAATAAAACAATATACATACAACTTACATATTTATTCCAATTTGTTTCGTCACGATTACATTTTCAATTCACATTATAAATCTCATCCATTTATACACACTTTATCTCTGATCAATTAAAAAATATTCTCCACTTAATTACAAAATCATTAATAAATAACATTACTACATCTCGCTTTATTTTAAATCGCATTCATTTTCACATATATTATTTCTCATTTAATACTACATTTATGTGCGAATCATTTCATAAGAAATTTCCATAAGTTTATAACCAATTTATAAAGGCTTAACTTCTTTTATACAACATTATTCGAGATTAAAGTTTGGAATGACCCGTAAATTTTAACGGTTTTCATAACGTAATTAATTGAAATTTTCTTGAAATTTATAAAATAAAACTTTGAAATAAAAATTTGATAATTGAGATACGTCTATTTAAACAAAGAAAATAGTAAATTTTTATGGGAAAATTTGAAATTTAGTTTATTTGTGAAATTTCAAGTTTGGAATTTAATCAGTTAAATGGTTGAAATTAAATATTTTTGGAAACTGAATATTTTACTATAATAAAAATGTATATCATTTCTTGAGCGAGACGTTGTAATCCTTTCGTCAGATTTGGACTGCTATAGCTCCATTTATCTTATTTTCGGCATTTTAGTAGCATTCTCAACTGTGAAAAGTCTAGTTTTTATAACTTGATCGTATTGTTGATATCTGCGTACCATTTTGTTCATCTCGTCATGCTAATCTCCATAGTATATTCAGTCTTATATTTTGATGATTGAAAAGCAGCGAAATTGGCATAACGGTTTGTCGTATCGGTGCCGTATATGTGCCTTTTTGTTTTCCTTGACTTTTCAATTGCTCAACCGTACTATTAAAAGCTACTTTGATTTAATAAATTTCTGAAAAATCCACTGGTGTCTTTCGCAATTTCCTGATTTTGATACATATTTACCTGTGCCTTTTCATTCCGCTTCATTCATTCATTCTGTAAAGAATAAAAAGTAATCTTTTATTTCATTCCTATAGCATTTTACCGTTCCTGCTCCTTCCAATTTTGCTCATGTTTCTCCCATCCTTTTTCCAAAGCGGTCCCCGTGCTCTTGCCTATTTTACCCAAGCACAAACCCGAAGCCGAGACTCCACATTCTCACCTCTCCAATAACACACCCTACCGCCATCATCTTCCCCTACCCGAGTGCCTCCCCATCGAAAATCAAGCAACTAGCCCTCTGATCTAAAGCCAGACAAAAATTTCCCTTTCCTCAACCCAAGAAGATCTTGGCCCAAGATACCCAGATCCAACCATCACCTTCTCCATCCAAACCCAATGCCTGACTCGAGAAATCCACTCATCATTCCAAGGCAGACATGAAGTGCCACCTCTCCTGACCCGAAGCTCCACACGGAACAATAGCCATCCCTCCCTGGCTCGTGTCCTCTCTCCAAAAACCTGAAGTCTAACCCAAATCCGTCCTTGCTCTGCTCGAAGCCGAACACGAAGTCACACTGACCCAATTTCCTGAATGCTCTTTCTTTTCCTTTCTTTGTTTTTATGAAACATTATATATATATATATATATATATATATATATATATATATATATATATATATATACGGGTTATGTTATTTGATTCTTCCTTATCTTTGTACATTATATATATATGATGCACACGACCAGATCCCACTATATGCTCAAGCCCATTTGTTTATATAAAATATATATGACAGTTTGCATTTTGATCGAGTATATATATACTGCATGCACACGTGTAGTTCGAAAGAATGTGTATATATATGTTGCACACATATACATTGGCTGAAGTGTATGTGCTTTGAAATCTGTACCTACATACATTATATATATAACATATATACATATTCAAGAAAAAAGTTATATTTGTCACTTTTGAACTTGTCGATAAAAATTATATGTATTGTATATGTAATTGTTCTTTCTAAAATTTATAAAAAAAATGTGTATTTATATATATTGTATATATATATATTACTTTCTGTCGGATTCTCATGCTGAATTTGTTTTGTGGTTGTCGCAGCTATTTCAAGTGTTACGCCATGTCCGTGTCCGTGTCTATGTTAGTTGCTTTTCAATTCCATCGTTCTCTGGCCACGAAAGGTGAACGATCACTCACAATTAACATTATCATATTTAGTAGATTCAATTCACATGAAATAACGATTGAAATATGTTGTTAAATCTAAATTGTTAGTTATTTAATCGTTAAATATGATATGTTATTGTTTGTATTTGTTCACCTATGCTAGTTGGCAATATGGCACCATGACATTTTGATTATATATTTAAATTTTTTTACCTATGACATATGACACCATAACCTGTTGTATATATTTAAATTTGTCACTGATGATATATGCACGTTGTTGATATGTTATATTATTATCATATTTATTCTCACTCTGCAAGTTCCCTGTTAGTTTATAAATCTCCATGGGTTGAAATGATACATACCTGAACGATATTTTAGAATAGTGAAAAATCGTTATGGGTTAAAATGGTAAACCCAAGCGATTTTTGTGCTAATTTTAATTTTAGGATTTCGGGTTGAAATGATATATACCCAAAAATTAAATTATTGCGAATTGAAATGATAAATATCTGTATCACTTGACCATAGGATTGAAAACTATATTCGGACACCGTTGGTCTATATTTCAAAAATGATTTCTAAAGTTTGAATGGAAATATACGGGTTTTATTAACATTGTTTTTTAATTATAGTATAAAGATTTTATTTTAATATATGTGCAAAAGTTAGATTTTTAAAATTATATGTTTTGGAAATTTTAAAATTATAAGTGAAGTTTTGAAATGTAAATTATAAAATTTTACTTACAACTTTTTTACTTCAAAATATATAAAATAAGATTTAAAATAGATTTGATTTAATAATAAAATTTAGTTTAATAACATTCAATTTACCTAATATATATATATATATATATATAGTATTTTAAATATTTATTTAAATTTATATTAATATTTTGAAAATAGATTTTTGTAATAACTTTAATAAATTAAGGTTGGAAAGATAAATTGAAATTGATTTGTAATTTAATTTTTAAGAATTTTGTTTAAAAAGAAATTGATTTGAGAACTTATTATTTTGATATTTTTAAAGATATGATTTTATGACATAATAGCTTGATTTTGATTAAGGGTGAATATACGAATATTTTCAAATTTGAATAAGACTGAAATTAAATATTTAATTTTGACTCAAATTTGAATTTGAGGTTTTATATAAATGTTTATAAAGGTGATTAAATGAATATTTTTAGAATTTAATATAATTGAAGTTAGATATTTAAATATTGATTTTATCTAAATTTTTAATTTGACATTTCATTTAAATGTTATTCAATTGGTCAAGTGAATATTGTCAAATTTAAGTAAAACTAAAGTTAAATTTTGAAATATAAATGAGATTTATCAAAATGGGCTATTATAAATTGTTTGA
The DNA here is from genome assembly GCA_030765085.1 of Allium cepa. NCBI lineage: Eukaryota > Viridiplantae > Streptophyta > Magnoliopsida > Asparagales > Amaryllidaceae > Allium > Allium cepa. Next base: position 174,410,680 of record CM060938.1, read on the forward strand.
ATATTTAAACTTTGATACCTATTGAACTGGAAGTGGTTTGAATTTGAAGTTCAAACCTGGATTTGAAATCTATATAAATTAAATGGTTAATAGAATTTGAATTGATTTGTGAAATTCGAAGAAATAATTCTAATTATAAATTATTTTTAGTATATAAATTTTTTCAATGTATAAACTATTTTAATTTATAACTTATTTTTAAATATCTAAACTATTTTTAATTTATAACTATTTTAATATACATAAACTATTTTCAATATTTAAACTGTTTAAGGTGGAATTGCTATGGTTTAGATTTAATGGATTTAAATGTGAATATTTTGATATGATGGTTTAACCTACATTGTTGTTAAGGTTTTGGAAATAAATATGATTTTAAGTGAATAATAATTTCAAAAGTGAATATGATTTCGAAAGTGAATATAATTACGAAAGTGATATGATTTCGAAAGTGAATATGATTTCAAAAGTGATATGATTGGAAGGATATGATATTTTGATATTAAGTGTGAATTATTTGAAATGGAAATGACCACGGTGTGAAAGCATTTGATTATTATAGAGACTGGAATCATATATTTTCATACTCTCAGCCAATAACGAAAACCACTTTAACAACTGTGTACGTCGTGGAGATTCCAAAATGAAGTAGGATGGTTTGAACGATTCTGCATGAGGCATTTACATAACCCAGACTCCCGCGAGTCAGCTTGATTTGGCTAAAATATGAGCTATACCTAGCCAAATGGGGTCGCATCCCCTATCGGGCACTTTTCTTCGAAACCATATCTGTTGCTTCTGTGATTCGATTTACTATGCACACGTTTGATTTGGTAGTGTGTCTAGAGGTGGGCGGTAGTAGCTGTTATGCGTTACCACCAGTACGGGAGTGCAAACGGTACAATCCTACCCTGGCTTTGCCTCGCGTGCCTTGTTAGATGCACTATCGTGCCTTCTATGAGTTTGTTTTGTACCGTACCTATAGAGTGCTCTTTGAGTAAACCACCGGTTTGGTGGAGCTTACAATACTGTATAAACTGCGGGAATATATGAAATGTTATAAGGAGGATATGGATAATGCCTTAACGCTATTTTGATATTTTCTTTACTATAGACATTATATATGTAGTGTATTGTACTATTTATATAGATAGTTATCGGATCCTTAAAGGATTGAATCCCAACATCCTTTAAGTTATATTGCATTTCACTTGACATTTCACTTGAGTTTGATTTACTTGCATAAGAATGTTAACCCTGAATCAAGTCTTTTGTGCTTTGCTTTACACTCGGGTCAGACTATGTGCCACAGCTTTTGAAACTCATCTTTGGAGCTCGGAGTTCACTTGGAAGATCTATCTTATCTATTTCAGCTTTCAGTTTATTTCTGTTATTTTCTTTTGTGTTAGAGACTTTTGTGGACTGGGATTTCTATTATATTCTGTGTTGGACTTTGTTATTTCTGTAATAGCTTCATGAACTACTAGTTATTTATTGCACTTTGTAAAACTACGTGTCTATGATTCTGTGATTGATTTATTTATTGTATATGCTATGTTTTGCCAATTATAAATTAACAATCTATTATTTGGAGCAATTCAAGTCTGACATGTTTGGATTATTGTCGATTTGAATGGTTCGAAATAATGGTCATTATAGTTGGTATCGAGCTCTGGTTTAGGGAAAAATTAACATATGCGGTAAAAACTCATTAGAGATAGGGTAGTCGTATTCTAGAATTAGTAAAATTAATTACAGAACCATATTCGTTCGAGCTTCTTAGTTAGGTTCCTCTTCGATGAGGGTTTCTTTCGAATCTTGGAGCTTAACCTTTTTTCCAAATTCAATCTTATTTTCCTATTCGTGTTCTTTTGATACTGGAGTATCCCACAGCTCTATTTCTGTCAATCTCTCCAACTTCATCCTTATGTGTGACTAATCCCATCGGCGGTCCAACCAACCTCAGTATGATTTGTAAAGGGGTGAATACAACAAGCATCGATTCACCGAAGATTTCTATATCCTTGGTTTTGATATTGTTATCTCTTGCAAAGCCAAAACCATTCTCTAGTAGATGACCAAGCAATTGTCTTGTGATCGAATGTCAATTGGCTCAGGATTATGCGAGTAGTTTTATCTTGTCGCTTGATTCTCAGCCTAGTGATCTTGACTCCATACATGTTCTTCATTTATCCTGATATTTTGGTTGAAGAAACATCTCTTCCATCTAATTGGGAATAAAAATTCCTCATCAATCTTATTCTTGGAGCTCGACCTATCGTCCTTCCTCCTAGACGAACGGTTTCTATGAACGGTTAGTCATGCCCATTGGATTAACCAATGCTCCTGCCTTCTTTGTCGATCTCATGAATCGCGTTTTCTGCGTGTTTCTCGACCAGTTTGTTCTGGTTTTCGTTGATGAAATTCTCGTCTTTTCCAAGTCTCGGTTGACCCAGTTAAGGTCACCGGTGATTAATATAAGTCTATCGTATCTTTTAATTTGAATTCACTTTGATTAGGATCCCTCTAAATTTGAATCTCTTTCCCTTTGTTCTAAAATCCATTCTTGAATCATCCTATGAGGGTGTATATCGGTAATTAATATAAAATGTTTTACACTGTGTGGTTTGAATTGTTAAGTTGATTTGTGGTTTCGATCGATTCGTTTGGCCATCGCTACGGATAAAAATTTCAAAACACTTTAACGGAGCAAACTGACATAATATTATTTTCAAAATTGGTAATGAAATAATTTTATGCATGATTATATTATATATATATATAGATGTAAATTTATGGAATTGGATAGTTAAATAAATGGTCGTTAGAAATGATAATACTAGATTATCATTTATTGTTTTATCAACACTCCTAAACTATTTACTATTGTTGTATGTTATAAGGAGATGAAATTTTTAAATATAGTTTATAAATATGATTTGCAAATGAAATGAATTTAAATTAAGGTTTTGAGAATTTAATTTTCGGCGCTTTTCAACATTTGGTTTACAAAGTTTTGAGAAAATATATATATTTTGAAGTATTTTCAAATAGAAATTGTTTCTAGAGAATTTTAAAAAGATGAATTCAGTACTCCCCTCTTTTGTTGCTGGAAAATAATTTTGGTAATGACTGCAACATCATCGACATTCATTTTTGAGTCTCAGAGTGGAGAGACCGCTTAGTAGCTTTGCTACAATTTTTTTTTTTTTTGCAAAATGAATTGGATTTGAATTTCTTGAATACGATTTGAATTGTATAATATATATATATATATATATATATATATATATATCTATGTATGTATGTATGCATGTATATAGTTATTTCCAAATGGTTTGAACTAAAACTGAAAATGTAACACTTAAGTTCTAGGTTAAGTGACGGTTTTTAATTATTGAAATAAAGTAAAATTTTGAATAATTGGAGTGTCTAAAATGAAATTTTGAATTGAAACAACTCGAAACTGTTGAATTAGGATAAACTAATTTGTATAATATTCAATTGCATTCCAAAACATATATAACTTGGCTGAGATATTCAAAAGTTAAATTGTTCATGTGAATATGTAATTAAATAATATACAATATAAATGTAAGTAATAAAATGTCCAAAAATGAAATGTGTACGATTTTGAATTAATTGTTGTAACTAGTTCATTGTATTTTGAATCTATCTATCTATCTAGTTGCTTTTATTCTTCTATCTCATTCCTTTTCGAGGACGAAAAGGTTAGAGTGGACAAGAGTGTAACGACCAATAAATTTTAATGGTTTTTATAACGCAATAAACTGAAATTTTCTTGAAATTTAAACAATATAATTTTGAAATATAAATTTGATAATTGAGATAAGTCTATTTAAACAAAGCAAAGGGTAAATTTTTATTGGGAAAATTTGAAAGTTAGTTTATTTGTGAAATTTCAAGTTTTGAATTTAATCAGTTAAATGGTTGAAAATTAAATATTTTTGAAAAATTAAAATTTTATACAATAAAAATGTTAATCATTTTCTGAGTGAAATGTCGTAATCCGTATTGTCAAATTTGGACTGCTATAGCTCCTTTTATCTTATTTTCGGCGTTTTAGCAGCATTTTCGACAGCAAAAAGTCGAGTTTTTGTAACTTGATCGTATAGCTGATATATGTGTAGCATTCTGTTTGTCTCATCATGCTGATCTCCACAGTACATTCATTCTTCTATTTTGACGTTCGATACGCAGTGAAATCGATGTAACGGTTTGTCATATCGGTGCCGTATTTGTGCCTTTTTTCCTTGGCTTTCCAGTTGCTCATCTGTACTATCAAAAGCTACTTTGCTTTAATAAATTTCTAAAAAGTCAACTAGTGTCTTTTACAATTTCCTTGTTTTGATATATATTTACTTATGCTTTTCGTTTGGCTTCATTCGTTCGTTCTGAAAAGCAAAAAAAGCAAGCGTTTTGTTTTATTCCTATAACATTTAATGTTCCTGCTCCTTCCAATTTTGCTCGTGTTTCTCCCATCCTTTTTTCGAAGCCTTCTCGGTGCTCTTTCCTGTTTTCCTAAGCATAAACCCGAAGCTGAGATTCTAGATCCTCACCGCTCCAACCACCCACCCCGACGCCATCATCTTCCCCGACCCAAGGGCCTCCCCCCAAAACCCAAGTGATTAGCCCTTTGACCCAAAGCCAGACCACGTTTTCCCCTTCCTTAACCCGAAGCAGATCTCGACCCAAGCAACCCAGATCCTCCCATCGCCTTCTCCATCCAAACCCAAAGTCTGACTCGAGAAACCACTCATCTTCCCGAGGAAGACCTGCAGTGCCACCCCACTTGACCCGAAGCTCCATTCGGAGCAACATCCAGCCCTCTCTGGCCTGTGTCCTCTCTCCAAAACCTGAAGTCAAATCGAAATCTGTCCTTGCTCTACTCGAAGCCGAATCCGAAGTCACCTTGACCCAATTTCCTGAATGCTCTTTCTTTTTCTTTCTATATTTTTATGAAACATTATATATATATATATATGTGTGTGTGTGTGTGTGTGTGTGGGGGGGGGGGGGTTATGCTATTTGATTCTTCCTTATCTTTATACGTTTTACATACATACATACATACATACATATATATGTATGTATGTATATATATGTGATGCACATGACCAGATCCCAGTATATGCTCAAGCCCATCTGTTTATATAAAATATATACGATAGTTTGCATTTTGATCGAGTACATATATTGCATGCACACATGTAGTTCAACAGAATGTGTGTATATATGCTCCACACATATACATTGGCTGAAGTGTATGTGCTTTGAAATATGTACCTATATACGTTATATATGTAACACATATACATATTCACGGTAAAATTTATATTTGACACTTTTGAACTTGTCGACAGAAATTATATGTGTTGTATATGTAATTGTTCTTTTGAAAATTTATAAACAAATGTGTATATATTGCATATATATATATATATATTCATCGAATTCTTGTGCTGAATTTGTTTTGTGTTTGTCACAGCTATTTGAAGTGTCATGCCCTATCTGTGTCCGTGTCAGTTGCTTTTTGATTCCATCGTTCTCCTGCCACGAAAGGTGAGCGATCACCCACTATTAACATTCTTATATTTAGTAGATTAAATTCACATGAAATGAAAATTTAAATATGTTATCAAATCTAAATTGTTAGTTATTTAATCGTTAAATATGATATGTTATTATTTGCATTTGTTCACCTACGCTAGTTGACAATATGACACGATGGGCCGTTGATTGTATATTTAAAATTGTTTAACTATGACATATGACATGTAACAACCTGCATATTTTACGATTATATATTTAAATATTTTATTTAAATATAACATTGTTAATTAAATTTAAAGTCCAAAACATGACTTTTTTGTAAATAGTTGAATCCGGACTCGAGGCCACTTTCATTGAATTCAAAACGACATTTACAACTTGTTTGAGTATAAACATTGATATGTTAGGAGTTGACTAGTATTTTTGTATTTTCATTTTGGCATTAGGTTGTTTTCTAGCCCACTAACCCAACAAATGTAACCCAAAATCTTCTACCAAATACCCTAACTCCTCTCCCCTTCATTCATTCCATATAGAATTTGCTAACACTCAAGCTAAAGACCCAACTATTTGATTATCTAAAAAATCCAACTCTAGACTGCCCGTGTGGAAAATTGTGGGCATCTAGAGTTTAGGAAGGGAACAATAAATGCCGAGTCAGTCATGGGACTGGTATGAGCAAAGAAAAACAGTTTTATTTAAAACAAACAACAAAATAATTAAAAATTGAAATCCGCAATGCTTTTTTGTAAATGAAACTACCATAAGGCCTCCCACCACACACACCATGCAAACACAGACTTGGAGGAGATTTCTCGTTATGATAGTCAAACATGCTTGATACGCAAAATCCTTTTTATATTATTACAAGTGCATGGTGCAGAAAAATCTTTCAAAAGTATAATATTAATCTTAGCCAGCATACAACCATTATTGTATGCCTACTATAGCTACCATGTTCAATAGCAGGTTACCACCACATTCCATGGCAGGTTACACATCTAAAACCATACAGGGCGTGTATTGTTTCTTTGGATTTTCCAACAAATGGTTAGGCCAAGGAACCTCCCATTGCCACATGGGTACGCCTCTAGAGGGACACCCCGAGAACTTACCCAACTCTCTGCTAACACAAGGCCGGTTTACTCCCTTCTCGGGAATAAAACCTAAGACATGCCACCCTCGGTCGTTTGCGACCTTTATCCGAGGGCCCTCAATCAAAAAGCAACATCACACAATAATAAAATTTACATTGTCCACATGAGTTAAGTATTTGGGCTCCATACCATGATACCGCCCTTTTCCAAAAGGAATGGACATACCCTAGGAGCGGGACCCCTACAACCTTGCCGCATCTTTCCTGTTTCGACGATTTCCGGGGTGTGAGGTCCTGATGAAGTCTCGTCCACAAAGCTACGCTTTTTCACAAAGCCATGCTTCGATCAACAAATGATCGGCATCACTTCGCCTGCCACATTACCAAATTGGGAATGTATCACTAGTAACCTTCAACTACATAACCTCTGAGCTCGTACGTCTCAAAGAAGGGTGTCAAGCTAAGAGAATAAATCTTCGCCAACAAACAGAAATGTATTTGATAGAAGCCAACTTTACATCTCAAAGTGTAACGTCAGACACACATCCATACAAATCTGTTTCGGGTTCGAACAGAACTGAGGCACTTTCAAAGAAGCCCTTAGACAGTGAGAATTCCCAATCCCGATCGGACTCCCCATCACATATGGAGATCTCTATACCAGGCGCTAATCGATACAGAGTCATTCGACGGGTTGTCCTTTCATTCTCGAAAATACCCGGTCGTCACCACTGGTCTTCAAATGCTATCCATAACGTCGTATCATTATTCGGAATGGGTTATATGACACAAGATCCTCTCCCGGCTAAACCAAATAATAAGCACAATATTTAAAAACATATGGATATGGGATTTCAGTTAAGTCACAACTTGTTATCCAAAACAAATGCTTTAAACAAATTACAATTTTAAATCTTTTTAAACAAAAGATTCACTTCACAAAATTCACCCATCTTTCTCAAAGATTGTTTCATGGCTTTTCAAAACAATTCCATTTTAAATTGGATTAACTCATCCAATATTTTAAATCAAAGATTCAATTCATATCTTTCGAAATCATTTCCATAGATTCATAGCTTTCAAAACAATTCACGATTTCATTTCAAACTTGAAATCTTTCAATAAAAATTGGAAATTCTTTCTTTATATGAAAGCTATTATTATTAGAAAACAAATAGTTTTCATTTTAGAAAAATTCAATTATATTTGCACGAGTTAAAGCCCTTGAGTTAAATTCAAATTCCAAATCAATACCATTAAAATGGTTTAACCATATAAGCACATTCATAATTTGTATAACATCTTTAAACCATAGTTTCCAAACATAGAATTCAGTTTCAAATTTTGAATTCAAATTTAAATCAAATCATTTAAATTTCAAAACTCTTATTAAGTTATTCAAAATAACTTTTATCTTTAAATCCTTTTTCAAAAGCTTTCAATTCTATTTCCAAAACCATTTGGATTCAAAAATTCAACTTTTAAAACCATTTCAAAAATCTGTGACTTAACCAATTTCCTCGTGCAATCCATATTTGTGTGTGTATAGTGTAGTCCAGGGGTTTTACCCAATAGTGCAACAACATCAATCATCACAGATTCAAGCACATAAATAACGATAAGCGATATAATCTTATAACACTTATCTTCCATTCACAAATTCATAGATAAATGTATCATAGATAAAAATAAATAAATAAATTACACACAGCTCAATAGAACAGAATATTACAGTCCAGAGATAACAAACAATTCAAGGCATTTCATACAATACAAACATTCATAAGCAATCTAAATATTCAATGATCATTTATAAACAGGATCAATTAACTATTTAATCCTAAATTAATTACTCATAAATTAATTTCTCAATCCTGATAAATTAATTACAAATCATTTGGCATTAATTAATTAATTAATCCTTAACTATCCATCTTAATTAATTACCCTTAATTAATTAATTAGTCCTTAATTAATCACATTAATTAAAATTAACCTTTAGGTTAATTACAAAATTAATTAACCCTTAATTAATTATAATTTAATTAACTGTCCATAATTAATTAAAATAAGTGACTATCCTAATCACTTCCGTTAATTAATCACAAATTAATCACATTAAGTAGTTACCCTTTAATTACTTGATTAATCAATTTAAATCATTAATTAATTACTTTTAATTATGTAATTATCTTTAGGAAATTAATTATCCTTGATTACCCACACTAGTAAATCAACCTTTAACTCAATAACATTAAGCAATAAATTACCTTAAATGATTATACTTAATTAATTCCATTAAGTAAATAACCTTTAATTGCTTACTATTAGTTAATCATTCTTTAATTAAGTAGAAAAATCAATTTATAAATCTAGCTTTAATTAATCACATCAATTTAATCAACCATTGATTAATCTCATTAAATAAATAATATTATCCTTTGAATTTCATTGGTAAATTACTCAAGACCTTAATTGATTTTTAAAAGATAAAATATTTATCCTTATTAATTATAAGGTGATCTTTTATATTTCATTTTAAATAACCTTTGAGATAAATTATCATTATAACCTAATTTAACTTAAATTTTTTAAGAAAACAAATATTTAAGCTTCTTATTTAAATTCTTAATTATACCATTATATTTATTTAAAATAAATTTAAGAATGAATAAAGGGTTATAACATCTCAAGTTTAATTCAAATATTATAAAATCTTAAATTTATTAAAGATAGACAACTATTATCTTATAAAGATAAATCAAGAAAAATGGGTTTAAATTTGATTTAATTTGGAAAAACTTGCTTATTTTTTTTAAAAAATTCAAACTACGACATTACAAACCCGAGACAATCTCTACTTAACCCGAGCCTTACTACGGGCAACTCACCCTTTCCATCTACTTCGAGTCGACCCTGCATTTTTTTCGTGCTTTAACTGGAGATAAAAAAAATTTCTTCTTCCCAAACTCCATCCCCCGACAACGCTGATACTTGTACACGTGCACCCGAGTTCGCTGTCGCTCAGGTCATCACCGACATCACCGGCGAGTCGACTACGACCATCTCTAACCATTCGACCATCCAAAAAATCAAAACGATCGTGAAATCGAAAAACGATCATGTCGCAACCCATCGGGACAATACCTGATCACCCAAACCTCCACGCACTACCTAACTCCGACAACTGGTGGCCTTGCCCTCAGATCCATAGTCGCGACACTTGCCTATGCTTCCAATCCCCCTAGTCTCATCAATCCCGATGCAAAAATGTCGCCGCAAACGTCTTGACAACCACCACGTTCAAATCGGTAACTTAAACCCGAAATCGACACCGCCAAGCCACTACAACGATCAGAAAAATATAGCTCCATTTTTTCCTTGTCCCCCATCTCTTCGTCTCCCTCTGATCAGAACCCCGTGATCCAAAATCCTCTTAATTGCCACATTTTGGCAAAAACTTGCTTCCTAGTCAACTCCAGATTTCCCAACAATCTCAAGTTTAAAAATCATGAATTGATTATCTAAATTTATGATTTTGTAATACGAATATGTTTGTAAAGCCAAAACATGAAATCAAAATCATTGATTTTTGACTTAAATTTAGTTATCACTGTAAACTATGATTTTTGAAATAATTATTCACTAAATATACCTGAATTTATTTTAAAAATGATATTACTAAGTTACAATCATTTTACTTTTAAAGATTATAGCTTGAACATGTTTAGATAGGAAGCTATGATTTTTATTTGATGAAATAGTAGCCTGTAATATCAACAGAGAACTATATACAGGCATGTTCATACTACACAGAGGTGCCCATCTATTTTTAAAAAAAACAAACATTCATGCCAACCATATTTCAAGTCATCGTCACAAGCATGCAAAATCAAGCAGATTAGGTTTTAAAAATAAGGTTTTCTCACCCTATTTTATTTCAAAAAGCAGAGACAAGTCTTTGAAGCATCTCGAAATTTATTTCTTTGATCTGAAATCCTGCTTGATCTTGACCCTTGTTCCAGATTGAAGAATTTTGACTTAGCGTTTTGTTCTTGCTTTTCCAGCCTGAATTCATTTGTGCTTTGCTCTGATCTGATTTGCATTTTTAGTTCATCTTACTTTTGAATTTGACTTGCTTGCTTCTAAATCTGAACTTGCTTTGCTTCAGATCTTTGAAAGTAGGTTTTGTAAACTGAAGTTTTGATTTTTTAGTTCCAGGTTGAAGCTGAACTCTGGATCGCTTGTTAATGTTGAATCTTGAGGCTTTGGTTTGATCATATTTTAATTTCTTGATCAGGCTTTGATTTTTAAACTTGCTTCAGTTTGGAACTGAAATTGCCGTTGCATTTGATTTTGCATATGTTTTGATCTGGAAATTATATTTGAGCTTGAACTTTGCTAATCCTGGTTTTAATTTATCTGATTTACTAAGTTTGATCTTTGCATTTTCAGTTTTTGAAAAGTGTAACGACCCAGAATTTCTATTAATTAAAATTTGAATATTTAATTGAATTTAAAATATTAACAAGTAAGATTTGTAAGTTGAATAAATTTTATTTTGAATAATTGGATTTAATTGAATAATTAAATAATAATTTAATATTGAAATTACAGAAATAATTGAAAATTGGGTTAAATATGATTAAAAATGATTAGTAAAATTTTATTTAATCATATTGAAGTTAGAATAATGTTATAGAACTTTTAAAATTGAATTTAAAGTTAATTTGTGAAAATTGAATATTTTAAATATTTAATTGACGAGTTAAAATAGCCATTTTTCAAACAGTCTCGGATTTCGACGAAACAGTTTCATCGGATCCGTAATGTGATATTATTGTATGGTTTCAAATTTCGTGTCAATCGGATTTATGGTTTGTCGGGGGCAAGCCAAAACACATAGAAATTGGTTTAAATCGATTTAATATAAAATTGATCGTTTATTGCCGTAACACGCACAGATGATCGAATTATCCTACGAAACACATTCCATTATGTTCGAAACGCGGGGTAAACCTTAGAAACGCCAACTAGCACGCTTCGTTTGGAGTTCGAATTTTTTTGGATGAATAGTGTTTTGGGCAATTTTCTATATAAGGACATCACTATCTTCATTTGCAAAATAAAAAGAAACCCTAGGGTTAGCTTCAGCCGGCCGCCACATATACATTCAATGACCAAAATTCAATCTTCCTTTCTCTATTCTTTGTCAAAATCTATGCGTTATTTCTCAAAAGTTTCTAAACAATGTCGTAGAGCTCGTCGAGGCGGAGCTATTCAACGGTGGTGATCATTTATAGAGGTGTCGATCAACAGCAATAAGGGTTTGAATGGCCGAAAGTCATGCTCGTTTTTCTCGAGCCATGGACGACCGAGCTTCGTGCAAATCAAGGCGTGGGTGGCTCACGTGAAGTGCTTCGTGATGGCACTACTTGATCGACGTAGAAGTCAATGAGATGGCTGCAAAAATTCGAGCAAAAGCGGCGGCTGATGAGTTTAATGTCGCGTGTTTTAACTGGAGGGAGAAGGAACTCGTGTGCAGCCCTGATGGAATGAAGGCAGATCTGATGGCCAGAGGAGTAGGGTTTAAAATTTCAAAAAGAAAATGTAAATTTATTTTATTAAAATTTGTATAAACTTCTAAACGCGATAACTTTTTCATACAAGGTCCGTTTTGGACGAAAAGAATTGCATTAGCTTCGTTTTGTCAAGCACTATGCAATGGAGTTGGTTTGGAGTCGATTGGAGCTAGTGAGAATTTCGGGTAAAATTAAACGCGTGTTTAATTTTATTCGAAATAAAACGCTGAAACTGAATCAGAAACCGGGGTGAGAACTTCTCACTCAATCGAATTGTTTCGATTTAAATTTTAAATAGTTAGATTTAAAATTGCTTGATTGTATGCTTGGATGATAAATTGTTATCTGTTGTTTGAAATAGACATTATACGCCGTTAGTAAGCGGAGGTTATTTATTAAAAACATATACCGCGAATATTTCACTACAAAGTGAAATTGGTATTATTTATGTACTTGGAGTTGATTTTCCCGCATTATATAGCGGATGAGACCCTACTGCGCCGCATAATAGCGGATAATATTTTATGAATCCCATATACCGCGATATTCCGTATTGGAACGGAATTGGTATTGTGCTAATGTTTGTGGATGCAGGGAAACAGGTTGGAGGGATCCTACTGGATTCCTCACCAGTAATTATTTGATTACAGATATTGTGATATTTGTTGATTATCATATACTGATATATGATGTCTTTGTTGTCGTGATTGACTATTTGGCGCTGTTCATCATCGGATCCATTTTTGAATTTTTAAAATAATGATTTTTGATCTTAAAAAGAATTTTAAAGTGATTTTTGAAAGTATACGTTTTATTAAATTTTGAATTGTCAAAATAAATAAACATTATAATTTTATAGTTATAAAAGTTATATGTTTGAAAAATAGTACTTAAGTATGATTTTGGAGTTATATAAGTTTTAAATAACGTTTTGTAAATTATTAAAAGGGTTGGTTTATTTAAATTGAGATTTTTGAATTATTATAAACGGTTTATAAAAAAGATTTCTAAGATTAATATTTATAAATTAAAAATATAAGAATTGTGAAACGAGTTTTATTAAGTGTTAAAATGAAGTATAAATGGATTTCATAAGTGAATGAAATTTATAGATTTATAAATTGTGAAATTTTAAAATAAATAGATTTTCGTAAAATAAAAGATTATAAGTCATTAACTTAAAAATTAGATTTTTGGTATAAAATTGAGTTATAAATTGAATTGGTAAATAAAAGTGATTTTTATAAGTTGAAGTTTTTATGAAATATATATATATATATATATATATATATATATATATATATATATATCTGTGTGTGTGTTTGTGAATTTATAAACGTTATTAATGAATCCGAAATCAATTGAATTTGGTGAAATAAACATAGAAGTTTATTAAAGGGGATATATTCGCGATTTTGGATTGCAAGTTATCTTTTGTATAATATGTGTCATAATAAAGAGTTTGGATCAGGAGTAATATTCACGATTTTGGACAGTGAATATATTATTAAAGAAAATGGACATGTTTTTAGGGAAGTGATACTAAAAATGAAGTTAAGTGTTTTAAAGATGTTTTAAAATGGATTACCTATCGAAACCATAGATTTCAACATTAATTGTTGAAATAGACGCTTTCGAGAAATAGAAGGAAATGGTGGACTATAACACTGTTGTTATAGTAAATGATTTCCGAAAGGAAATGTTTTATATAGTATTTGGATTTATATATCTATCTTAATTTCGAATCCACATACTAGTGATTTTGGGTCGTCGTAACGATGTTTTACGCAACATTCGTTTTGGCCCAAATAAATGTGTTTAAGAGAATGATTTCTTAAAGAATGAAATATATACTTAATTTTGATTAAAATATATTGAATATTTTACAAGTGTTGAAAATAAATGGTTTTGTGAATTACTTATTATTATATAAGTATGGAAATGTTTTCCAATATGAAGTGAATATTCTGAGATTTTATCTTTTAAAGATAAATTGAAAATGAATATTAGAAATCGATTTGAAATCGTATATTCATAGATATTTTGGAAGTGCAAATTCACTATGGAAATTATTAAAAGGAAGGGAAATTTGTTTTGAAATAAACATTGATTTATTTTTGAAGTGTGGGAATAAATTTACGGATTTGGAACGTAAATATAAAGTAAATCGGTAAGGATTTATTTAATTGGTTTAAAAGAACCATTTTGAAATGAAAGTATTTCCTCGTAAGGAAAAAGATTTGAAATTTGTTTTCAAAAGTTGTAAAGGTGAAAAGTGATTGGGAAATTTGTTTTCAAATGGTTGAAGTGTGGAAATTATATATCGTGTAAAGATATTTTTGAAAAATAAATAATTTGGGAAATTATTTGGAATCTGGTGATGTTGTGCATGCCTATTGATAGCTAAATAACCTACTATCAATATTTACCTTTAAATAGGTATTTGTTGTGATTTGCTTGAATTTGAATGCCACACTTATTTTTAAAATAAGCGCTCACTATTCGGGTTAACCGGGAAAGGACCTTGGGGTCGTATAACCCATTCCGAATATGTGATACGTCGTTATGGATTGCATTTGATGACCGGTGTTGAAGACCAGATATTTGTGAAAACGGAAGGATTACCGTCGAATGACTCTGCATCGGCCGATCTTCGATATAGAGGTTTTATCACTCTTAGTGACAGGAAGTCCGGACGTGATTAGCGAATATCCGGATTGCAAGGGCTTCTTTGGAAGTGCCTTCGATTCTATTCGAGCACGGACCAGACTTGTATGGATTGTGTGTCTGACATTACGATTTGAGATGTAAAGATGGTTTCTATCAAATATATTTCTGTTGGTGGCAGAGAATTTATTCTCTTAGCTTAACACCCTTCTCTGAGACGTACGAGCTCAAAGGTTATGTTGGTGAGGGTTACTAGTGATACATTCCCAAATTGGTAATGTGGCATACAAAGTGCTGTTGAGCATTTGATGATCAAAGCACAGCTTTTGTATAAAGCGTGGCTTTGTGGATGAGACTTCGTCGGACCTCACACCCCGGTAATGGTCAAAACAGGAAGGATGCAGCAAGGTTCTAGGGAGTAGCGCCCTCTTAGTGTTTGTCATTGCCTTCTGGATAGAAATTGTATCATGGTATGGAGCCCAGATACTTAACTTATGTGAATATTGCAAATTTATATGACTTTGTGACTGATGTTAGTTGAGGATCCTCAGATAAAGGTTGTTACAACCGAAAGATGGCATACACGCGTCAGTAGTTACCTATTTTTGCAGAGGTAACCCGGCCTTGTGTTGGCAGAGATCCGGTTAGGTTCTCGGGGCGTCTTTCCAGAGGCGTACCCATGTGGCAATGGGAAGTTCCTTGGCCTGACCATTTGTTGGAAATCCAAAGAAACAATACGAACCTTGTACGGTTTTAGTTATAGAACCTGCCATCTAATATGGTAGTTATAGTAGTCATAATATAATGGTACCTATGCTGGCTAAGATTCATATTCTACTTTCGAAATGTTTTCTACACTATGCACTAATAATAATATCAAAAATGATTTGATTTTACGTAGTAAGCAACTTTGACTATCATAAGGAGAAATCTCCCCCAAGTCTGCATTTGCATTGTGTGTGTGCCGGGAGGCCTTATGGTAGTTTCATTTTTAAAAGCATTACGAATTGACTTTAAAAATATTCCTCTGTTTTGTTTTTAAAAGATAACTTTTTTAGTTCTCACACCAGTTCCATGACTGACTCGGAGTTTATTGTTTTCTTTCCTAAACTCTACGTGCCAACCAATTTCCATACGGGCAGTCTAGAGTTAGGTTATCATGATATTCTGGAATTCAGGAGTTACTGAAGGCAAGCTGGATGGCATGGCGTATTCACTAGAATATAGTAGTTCTTTTCCACTGTTTGTTGTTGTTTGATGTTGTACACTCTGATGATGTAATGTAATGTAATATGATTTAATGTAATAACTGATATAGTTCTTCGTTTAAAGATTATTCATTTATCTATTATATGTTGTTCCGCTGCGATTGTGAGATTCTGATATTGTTCTGTTGTTTCTTTCTGTTATGTTCTATCTTTTTCTCTCTTCTTCTATCTTCTACCTCTTCTTTAACCCTAATGACTCGTAAGTTTGTTCCTCTTTGGATGGGTTGTTGTGGATTGTTGCCAGTTCAATGGAGTACGGATTTTCAGGCCTTTACATTCGGTATCAGAGCTTATGGTTAAGCGACAACCATGGCTCTGTTGGGAATTACTCATTAGAGATAGAGTCAGTAGTACTCTAGATTGAGTGTGAGTATAATAATAGATACGAGTGCGTATTTGTTAGTGGATATTAAATTGTTTTATATTGTGATTATTGGTTTGTTGAGTGGCATATGGATTCTGGTCAATACGAGTAATTAACGTTATTGATAGGGATCTCTAAACACTTGTGCAGAACAATTTGACACGATATTGTTTTAAAGCGGGTAATGAAATAATTTTTGCCCAACAATTATATTTTGATATTGAAGGAATAATTTTCTGAAAATATTATATATCCTTGGATGTTTGGTTGTTAGTGAAATAATCAAATATAGGAACTTAGAGTTTGAAAGGGTTTATAACCAAATAAAATTCTATAAGTATGATTTATCCAAAGGAAGAATAACTAAATTTGATTTAAACCAGAATTTAATATCAGGAATTTTGGAAAGTGTTTTAAATGTAATGAAAACAAGGGTTTTGGGATTAAAAACTCTTAGGAATGTTGAAATGTTTTCCAAAGTATTGAAGGAAACGATTGAATATTATTTTAGGAAATATTTTTGGAGGAAAATTGTTTTAAAATGAATTCGTGGAAGTGAGGAAGCACTGAACTCACTGTTAGGAACTGAGTTGATGATGTTTTGATTACAGCAACCTTATATAGTTATTATACTTTACTTTATAAAATATATACTAACATTTCCATATATATATATATGTATGTATGTATATAGGAAGTATATGCAGGTATCATCGAAGACTGATTAGTATAAAGGCTCAAGCATCAAGATGAAGATTAGAGATTCAAGATTCAAGACTCTAGAGAATCTAGATTTCAAGATCTCAAGATAGGTGTCTAGTATTTTGTTAAAACTTCATAATAGCACTCTCATCTTTCTTCCAATTTTCTTTTGGGATGGAACCCAATTTCTATCGAAACCAGTGGCTTACAAACTCATGACAAGTAGCTTACAAACCTACGACAAGTGGCTTACAAACCCACGAAAATCAAAATCATTTAAACTACTTTGTACAAGTTCTCGAGTCCTATGGAGGAGCTCTGTAGGAAGGTTCTTGCAATTTCAGTTTGAATAGATTTTTCAAAATGTTTTTAAATCTGTTTTCAAAATGTTTTAGCTTTCAAAATCATGTTTTCAAAAATATTTTCAAATTTTGTTTTAGCCTTGAAATATTCCTCTATTCTGATTTTAAAAACTTCTATTTTTAAAACATCAAAACTTATTCTGATTATAAATATTACTTATATAATTGACGGTCTATATCAATTATATATACATATTTAAAATAATGTTTTATATTCATTCTTATCTCAAAATATTGTTTAAACACTTTACTTTGCTTTAGAGAAGTTTCAACTTGTTTTAAATTCAAATGCCTTTACAAAACAACATCTCTATAATTTTGAACCGAGGGATGTCGACATAAGGGGATACCCCATGTCGACATGGTGACAGTTGGATTCAAATTTCAATTTTCAAAAGAAGTGTCCATTCGTTCGAAAACCTTTCGCCAATGGTTATGACTGTTGTGCATCTATATAAAGGCTTCCAAAACGAATTTTTTTTAACAACTACTTTCTTATTTTCTTCACCCTTTCTTCTCCACCATTCCATATCCATAAAACTTCATATTTTCAAGATCGTGCCATCATTCTGCCAAATTCTCAATAGGAAATCATTTATATACTCTCTCTATTTGATTCTCCATCATTCTACTAAAGATCAAAGTGCTATTCAGAGTTATAGGATTAATTTGTATTCAAAAATCCATAAAGTCTATCCATTCAAAAGGATTGTTATTAAGAAGTATTGGGGTGATCTTGTGTCCCGTAAATCAAGAGAGTTTACCCCAGACTCGGAGATAGGA
Source organism: Allium cepa (assembly GCA_030765085.1). NCBI lineage: Eukaryota > Viridiplantae > Streptophyta > Magnoliopsida > Asparagales > Amaryllidaceae > Allium > Allium cepa. The sequence goes on from CM060938.1 coordinate 174,429,078, forward strand.
GGGTTCCTCAAGGCCTTAGAAATTGAAGGTTGTAATTTGGATATTGGCTTATAAAAATCTGTACAAGGATATTTCCTTGGTGCAGGACTGGATGTAGGAGGATTCCGAACCAGTATAAAATCTTGTATGTTCTTTCCTTTTACTTGCTTTACTTTACTATTTGCATTTGTTATATGTTATGTGATCATTCTATGTTAGAATTCTATTTAGATTTGTGTTGAAAGTTTATTTTAGTCATATAGTTCATATATTCTTTAAAACACTATTCACCCCTCCTCTAGTGTTATTTCTACCTTAAGATCCTTAATCCGCATCCCTAACAATTGGTATCAGAGCTTTGGTTTTCATTGTTTTCATAATCTGAAATTTGAAAAATATAAAAATGGCATTTTTGGAAAATTGTGTTTAAACTGTTTTGAATCTATGCATTTCATCAAAGTATCATAAGTCTGCATATAGTTATTTTGAAAAATCAAGTTATCTACCGAATTGGTGTGTTATGCAGGGACAGATATGTTATATAGCTTTTGACGAATCATCACCCAATGGACAAACTGTGCAAATTGAGAAAGATAAATGGATACTTGATAGTGGCTGTTCGAGGCACATGACTGGAAATCCCGAGATACTCAAGGACATTACTTATCAAGATGGTGGGTTAGTCAATTTTGGTGACAACTCTAAAGGATATGTGGTTGGCGTCGGCAATGTCGGTAACTCTAAAACTTTACTTATTTTTGATATTTTATTAGTTAGGAACTTAAAACATAATCTGCTTAGTATAAGTCAACTTTGCGATAAAGGTTTTAAAATTAAATTTGAAAAAGATAAATGTCACATTGAAGATGATAAGTCTAATATAATTTTTGAAGGTATTAGAAAGAAAAATATTTATATCCTTAGTATGAAAATTTCAAATGATAATCTACGTCTTTTGGCAAATACAAGTGATCCTTGGATTTGGCATAAAAGATTTGGCCATTTGAATTTCAAATTATTATCTAGGATATCAAAACTTGACTTAGTTAGAGGTCTACCCAAGTTAAACTTTAAAGTAGATAGTATTTGTGATGCTTGTCAATTAGGAAAACTTAAGAAAAGTTCATTTAAATTAAAAGATGCTATTTCTACCTCTAGTCCTGTAGAATTACTTCATTTAGATTTATTTGGTCCATCTCAAGTTCAATCAATTAACCATAGTAAATATGTTTTTGTTATGGTAGATGATTATTCAAGATATACTTGGACAATCTTTATAAAACATAAAAGTGATGCTTTTGAAATATTTAAAAACTTTTCTAAAAGAATTTAAAAACAACATTCTTTCAAAATTAAAACTATTCGAAGTGATCACGGTGGTGAATTTGAAAATGAAAATTTTGAGAATTTCTGTACCCAAAAGGGAATTACTCACAACTTTTCATTTCCAAGAACTCCACAACAAAACGGAGTAGTAGAACGTAAGAATAGAACGATTCAAGAGTGTGCTCGTACAATGCTTTCTGATAGTAATTTACCTAAACATTTTTGGGCTGAAGCAGTTGCTACAGCTTGTTATATATTAAATAGAATTTTAGTTAAACCATTAACAAATAAAACTCCATATGAATTACTTTATAATAAGAAACCTATAGTTGCTTATTTTAAAGTCTTTGGGAGTAAATGTTTTATACTTAATACAAAAGATAATTTAGATAAATTTGAACCAAAAGCTGATAAAGGATTCTTTATTGGTTATTCTAATAGAAGCAAAGCATTTAGAGTTTTTAATTTAAAGACTAATACTATTGAAGAAACTATGCATGTATCTTATGATGAAAATCTTAAAGATATTGTACAAATAGATGATGAAGAAGATTTTATAAATTTAAATCAATCTAATGAAACTATTAGTGAAATTAATCAACCTAATAAGAGATTTAAAATATCAAAAGATCATCCTATAGAAAATGTTTTAGGAAATATTGAATCTGTAGTTAGAACTAGAAATCAATTAAGTAGTATGAGTAATGTAGCCTTTATATCAACAATTGAACCTAAAAATCCAAAGGAAGCATCGTCTGATGATTCATGGATTCTTGCTATGCAAGAAGAATTGAATCAATTTACCAGAAATGATGTATGGGAACTTGTTCCTAAACCTGAGGATAAAAGTATAATTGGAACTAAATGGGTTTATAAAAATAAAATGAATGAACTCGGTGAGGTCGTAAGAAATAAAGCTCGTTTAGTCATGCAAGGTTATTGTCAAGAAGAAGGAATTGACTATGATGAAACCTTTGCCCCCATAGCAAGATTAGAAGCTATAAGAATTCTACTTGCTTTCGCTAATTATAATAATTTCAAATTATATCAAATGGATGTTAAAAGTGCTTTTCTAAATGGTTTTGTAAAAGAAGATGTTTATGTTGAACAACCTCCACTTTTTGAAGATAATAAATTTCCAAACCACGTATACAAGTTAAAGAAAGCTCTTTATGGTCTAAAGCAAGCTCCTAGAGCCTGGTATGAAAGACTAAGATCTTATTTACTTCAATCTGGTTTTGAAATTGGTAAAGTAGATACAACTCTTTTTATTAAAAGAAACAATCAAGATATTCAACTGGTTCAAATATATCTAGATGATATAATCTTTGGATCAACTAATAACATAATGAATAAAGAATTTTTAGATATAGTGACTAAAGAATTTGAAATGAGTCACATGGGAGAATTAAGTTTCTTCTTAGCGCTTCAAATTAAACAACTAGAGAATGGAATCTTCATAAGTCAAGAAAAATATGCTAAAGACTTAATCAATAAATTCGGTTTAAGCACCTCTAGTGGGAAACCAACTCCAATGTCAACAAATGTAGGTTTAAGTAAAGAAGATAAATCAAAAGATATTGATCAAACTTTATATAGGGGAATGATTGGTTCGCTACTCTATATAACAGTGAGTCGTCCTGATATTATGCATAGTGTTTGTCTCTGTGCAAGATACCAATCACAACCTAAAGAAACTCACTTAAAAGCTGTTAAAAGAATTTTAAGATATGTAAAATACACTTTAGATTATGGTTAATTTTATTCTAAAAATAATGCTTTTGATTTAGTATCATATTGTGATGCTGATTATGCTGGTTGTAAATCAGACCGAAAGAGTACAAATGGAACTTGTCACTTTCTAGGACATTCATCAGTTTCCTGGTTCAGCAAGAAACAAATATTGTTTCCTTGTCAACAACTAAAGCAGATTATATATCTGCTGCTCTGGCCTGTTCACAAGTCATATATTGTGACGAACCGGAATTTTGAGCAATATCAATTTAATAATCTTTGATAATAATTAAATTGATTTGATCATTTTATATTATAAATTGACAAGTTAAATTTATTTTAAAGGTTAATGATAATAATTTGTTAATATATATTAACATTTTTCTTAACAATATATATAGGCAAGATAAATTCTTTTGAAGTTTATAATAATTTGATTTGGAAACATTTATTTTAGTAAATAAGAAGTGTTTAATGTAATAAAACTTTATATTAAAATTGTAATATATATAAATATATATATTGTGATTTGAGATTTGTTTTAAAATTTAATATGGAAATTAACAAATTTAATGTTAGTATGTTTTTCTATTTGAAATGTGACTATATATTTGTATATATATATTTGAAATAGGAATTGTATTAATTTGAATTTAATAAGTATTTGCAAACTTTAATAAATATATAATTTGTAAATTGGAATGTTAATTTGATTTAATATTTTTGAAATGATATTTGAAGTTTAAATTTTTATAACAAAGTTAATTGCTTATTATTATAAACGTATAGTTTAACTTGAGTTAGATAAGATTTAAATTTTAAATTTCATTTGCTTAATATCTTTTCATTTTAATTTTAACACAAGATAAATTTGTTTTAAAATCTTAAGAATTAAAATAAATTTAATTAAAAACATAAATAAATTATAAATTAACATGAAGTCACTTTTATATCTAAAAGCTTATTTTTTTTTAAAAAAAAAGATAAGTATGCACATTTTATAATTCATATGAATATTATATAAATTTTACATAAATACAAGTATATATATATATAGCTTACATAAATTTTAATAAGAGAAATAGCATTTAAAACATCTATAAAACATTGAGAAAATAACTTTTGTAAAATAAGAATTAAGCAATAATAACACTTGTTAATCTTTGAATGTGGGTTAAGACAAGTGTAAGATTCTATAACATTAAAGTGACAAATGTCTTCTATATTAATAATAAAATTTAAGATTTAATTGTAAATTATAAAAGATAAGTTTTACTTTCAGTTGAATATTTTCTCATTTTCAACAAAAATGCAAATCAAAACAAAGATATAAACTCAAACAAAAATACAAAAAAACAAAGATCTGAAAAGAAAAAAGAAAATTGTAAACCTGAAATGGAAAGAAATATGCAATTCAATCTAGAAACGTGGAAGAGGAAGAAATCTGGAAATTCAATCAATGCAAAGAATTCAGTAACCAACATGCAAAGTAACTTCAACAGCAATATTCAAGAAGAATGCAGTAGAAAAAATTCAACATGCAGATGAATTTAAAAGTCTGGAAAATGCAGTTCTGCCTTCTACATAATAAAGAGGTGAGTAAATTGAATACTTAAAAAAAAACAGTTTAATCCTGATTTCAACTTAGCAGTATTATGATATCATGATGATTATAAGGAATAATTGATTTAAATTCGATGCATGCTTGAATTATGTAGGTTGAGTGTCTGTAAAGAAAAAATATGTTACTGGGTATATGAAACAGTTCAGATTCCATGATAAAATTCTATAATGTGATTTTGAATTCAAATTAGACTTTGATTTGTTAATGAAAGCTGTTTGAAATCAAGTAATGTTTCATCTAAAAGTAGTTATAGATTTTTAAAATGAATGTTTGGTTCAAAATTTTTAAATTTGCAGTATTAATCAAATTGGGTCAAAAAATTTATGAATTAAATTTGTAGTTTTGATCTTATAACTAGATTACATATTGGAAATCCTGATTTTTAATGAACATATCATGATTTTTAGAATAGTTTTTAATGTGAATTTAGGATTTTGCTGTTTTGGGCAAATTGAACGATTTACGGCAAACCATGGCGAATTGGACCTCGCCGCTGATCATGAAGGTTGAGGGTAGGTTGAAGATCATCAGAAAAATACTCACGTATTTCATTGATGAACGTGATGGTCGATTTTGCTCGAGATAGGGTTTAACAACCTGTTTGTGTCAGTGTTGTTCTGTTGGGTTTTGCGGTTTCGAGAAGCTATTGGGGACGATCGCGAGGGGTTAGGGAGATGTTGGGGAGTGAGGCGAAGCTACGGCGAACGTAGAGTAGCGTATCGACCCCGTGGTCATCGGCGGCAATTTCGTTCTTGGATGAATGGGTTCAGGAAGTTGAGTTGAAGGGCAAGATTTCGATTTTCGATCGAGTGGAGTTTTCTGGGTTGTGTGTTGGGTTGTCGAGGTCATTTGCGACTTAGTGAAGGCCGGAGGAAGTTCAACGTCGGCCGAACATAGGTGTGCACGTTGATGTGCATGACTGCGAGTATCAGGAGATGTGGGTTTGGGAGAAGATGTTTTGCTCGAGATTTACTACGGGTTTGCTGTGTGATTTCTCGAAGCAGGTGTAGGGAGGATAGCACAGGAAGGTCTCGGGGTTGACGCGAGTTTTTGGAGGAGGTTCTCGGGTTTGTGTAGGGGTTTTTTTAAGCAGTTGTGTGTTCGAGTTTATAAGGGTTTAACTGCAATATTTATAAAGGAAGTTTTGATACAGAAATTTAGTTTTTGAAATGTTGATTGAAGTTTTTAAACAAAAATAAAACAAGTTTTCTCTTATAAACTAATCTGATTTCAAAGTTAAGTTTTTAACAAGTTTTTATATTTTGAAATATAAAAGTTTTTAAAATGAAATAAGTGAAATTTTAATAATATGTTTGTATTAAATTTTATTAAATAACTTTGGAAAGTTCAAACATTTTAAATTTGAATGTTTCAATTGTTTTGGTTAAAATTGATTTCTAAAGTATTTTATTTTAATAAGTTAAATAATAAAGATTTAGAGATCAATAAAAATGAAGATTATCCTTAGTTATTTTGAATTTTGATTTAATTAAAGATAATTAAATTTGGAAAAAATAATTAAGATAATTAGATTATTAACCATTTAAGGTTATTGGTTAATATAAATGATTTAATTAAGACAATGTTTTCTTAATTAAGAATCTTTATAATATAAGAAATTAAGAATCATTTAATTAATTTTAAATGATTAAAATAAATAATTAATTAAATAATTAATTTGTGATTAATTAAGATAATCACTTATGGGTTAATCTAATATAATTACTTGGGAAAGTAATTAAATTAAGTGGTTAATTACTAGAGGTAATTAAATAAACATAATTACTTTATGAAAAGTAATTAATTAATGTGATTAAGAGTTAATCATTTGAGTTATTAATTGAAGAATTAATTAATAATTAGTTAAGGTTTAGATTATTTGATTAATGATTAATTAATAAAAGTATTAAGAATAATTAATTAAGTGATTAATTACTTGTTAAGGTAATTAATTAAGAAAGAAATTTAATTAATAAAGTAATCATTAATTAATGAAAATAATTAATTAATTATTAATTTATAATTAATTTATAATTAAGTTTTAATTACTAAATGTAATTAAAGTAATTAATCAAAGTGATTAATTAAAAGTAATTAATTAAATGTGATTAATTAAAAGTAATTAATCAAGTATTTAATTAAAAGTAATAAATCAAGTGTGATTAATTAAAAGTGATTAATCAGGTGTAATTAATTTAAAGGATAATTAAGGAATAATTATCAGGATAATTAAAGAATAATTAATCAAGGTTGATTAATTTAGAAGGTAATTAAGAGGTAATTACTTAGTATAATTTAGAAGTAATTAACCAGGATGATTAACTAATATGGTAATTAAGTAATAATTACTTAAAGTAATTAAGTGATAATTAATCAGGGAAGGTTAATTGAAATGGATAATTAAGTGATGTTAGTTAATTAATTAATTTGTAATTAATTAATGAATAGCAAAATGGATTGAAGATAATCCAAGTGTTTAAGTAAGAATTAATTTAATTTAAGGATTAATTAAATTAATCAAGTTTGAATCAAACTTGTTTATGAATGATTAATGATTGGATTATATATATCAGTGGATGAGTTAATGATATTGGATGTTGTTGGATGACATTGATTGATGGGTGATGATGTGAATATGCTATATCTGAATGTGATATATATGTTGCTTTGTGATATGTATAGACGCACGTGATAATAGATGCTTATCTATCTGTGTAATATGATACATCCATTTATGTTAAGTGATATTTCTGAAATATCTATTGTCTAAATCCCTTAAGTACAACTTGGACATTAAAATGGCGATTGGTTTCGATGAGACCGGGATCGGGTTTCCATATTTGGATATCCGAAAACCACATTGATTCCAATTAAACGTTAGGTCGTTAATCCAAGTGGAGCAAGTGAAGACTCGAGGTGTAAGGGCTATATGTCAGTATAACTCTGTGGGTCATTCCGTAATGAGTTTGACGGAATAGTGCTTATAGATTCGAGATGGAGATTTAGAGTGCAAGGGCTATGGTCGTTGACTCTGAGGGTGATTCCAAAATGAGTGCAACGAGATAGTGCCTTCGGTTTCGTTCGTACCCGAAACGAACTTGTATGGATTGAATGCTTTCAGCATATCGTCAGGCGGACGATGAGCATTCTAAGATAATTGGTCCTATAAAGGTAATCGCAACCTCAAGCCTCATCAACCGGGAATGGCTAAAACAGGGGAGGTGCAGCAAGGCTTCGTGGGTAGCTCCCACTGGAGAGCAAGATACATCCCTGTCTAGAAGTCCCTTTATATTTCGGCTGTGTGGGCAGTTGGTCTGCAGCCAACTGTGGGGTGGTCTTGTTCGGGACTGTTCAGTAAGGAATGGTCCCGGCCTTGTGTTGCAGGGGAGTTAGGGTGGCTCCTCGGTACGGTGATCTAGGCCACGTACTGTGACGGGCGGTACCCCAGTAGCCCTGCCATTGATGGAATCCAAAATCCAATAAGTGCCTGTACGGTTTTGATTGTGCCCAACTACGTTGGAACGTGAGATGTAAGCATTCCAGCTATTTCTGTATTTTATTTTGAAAACCCTAGACACTATTATAATATCACTGGATTTCCTATCAAATGTTTTGGTTAGCGTAAGGTAAAAACTTTTCCATGTTTATGTGTGGGAAGTCTTACGTGATACCTTTCTTTTCAAAGGATTTTCTAAAGTTAAGCAATCTTAAACCGTTTACTCACACCAGACCCCTGTCTGACCCGAGTGTTTATTTTCTGTTTTATTACACTCTTGGGTACTCATATTCTGTATGAGTAGTCAAGTGATTCAGGTTATCCCTTGACGAATTCTGGAGGAACTTTGGAGCAGGAGGCTTCAGCGTATAGATATATAGTTAGAGTTTCCGTTGTGTGTTATTCTGTGTTGATGTTCTTGTATTGTATATTAGAAAGAAGTGTTAGAACTGTCTAAATTGAGATGTTTAGTTGTGTACTATGTATATGTTCTATATTATATTTAAATCGTTCCGCTGTGAGATTCTGATGTGTTGTTTTCTCTTTCTTCTCTTTCTTTTCTTCTTCTATCCCTTTCTTTCTTAATTAGTGATGCGATTTTCTGGTGATAGAAAGTCGGGTCACTACATATATATGCAACAAAGTTTAAAAGATTTTGGAATTAACATAAGTAAATCACCAATATATTGTGATAATACTAGTGCAATAAATCTATCTAAAAATCCAACTCATCATGCTAGAACTAAACATATTGATATAAGACATCATTTTTTTAGAGATAATATAACTAAAGAAATAATAACTCTAGATTATATAAATACTAAAAAACAAATTGCTGATATATTAACTAAACCATTAAACGAACAGAATTTTACTAAATTTAGAAGAGAATTAGGTATTTGTTCAAAATCTGAAATATAAAATAATATAATATAATAATTAATAAAAATTCAAAATAAAAATTACATTTTTTTTATGAACATTTCGACATGCCCCATCTCATGATGTCGACGTACCCGATAAAAATTTGAAAATTGAATTTCCCTCCAAAGTTAGTTATTTGTTTATTTATCTATTTATTTCGTTTTCTCTCCTCTTTCTTCACTATATTCTCTGTAAATAACTTCTGAAACGATAAAATAATGGCCTCCTCTTCTACTAATGAACCCATTTCGCCCACATCTCCACATTCTGGTCCATTTCAACGAACTGCGCACGCTCGAGTGATCAAATTGCAAGAGAAGATGAAAGATATCCTTCAATTGATGACTGAAATTCAAGTAAGTCAACTTAGGATGGCTAGAGAACAACAAAGGCAAGGGAATATTATTAGGAATGTACAAAAATTCCTTATGGATAACCGTACAAATCCTATTAATATTGAAGACTCTTCACAATCCATGGAATCCGAGGAAGAAGAACCTATGGAAGAACCACAAGAAGACCAAGAGGAAGATCAACCTTTACCTCAACCCGAAGTCCCTATGAATACGGACGAGAGCATTATTTGCGTTGGTGAGATCCTTGTTGATACTAATGGAAACATAATTGAACAACGTGGAAACTTTTGTCTCCACTACCCCAATTGTTCGATTCATAAGTCTCATATAGTTAAGGATCGCCATTAAAGTGTACTTTCATTTTATTCTGTTTTAAATTGTTTTGTTTGTTCTTGTTTATGTATGTTCTTATATATGTTGTAATAACTAAAATGTGTTCACTTATACTCATTGTTTCATGCTTGTTCTATACATATTATTTGTTCATACTAATCATTCTTGAATTCTTAAGTAGTTAATAGTTTTTGTTGATGACAAAGGGGGAGAAAGTTATAAAATTATATGTGCTTGGTGTAAGAGGGAGTCATGGAGTAAGGGGGAGTTGTAGTTTTAAGAAGAAATCACGGAGTAAGGGGGAGTTATGGTATGGTAAGAATATTTTATAAATAAAGGTTGTCATCATCAAAAAGGGGGAGATTGTTAGGAACTGAGTTGATGCTGTTTTGATGACAACAACCTTATATAGTTATTATACTTTACTTTATAAAATATATACTGACATTTCCATATATATATATATGTGTGTGTGTGTATATAGGAAGTATATGCAGGTATCATCAAAGACTGATCAGTATAAAGACTCAAGCATCAAGATGAAGATTAGAGATTCAAGAATCTAGAGAATCAAGATTTCAAGATCTCAAGATAATTGTCTAGTATTTTGTTAAAACTTCATAATAGCACTCTCATCTTTCTTCCAATTTTCTTTTGGGATGGAACCCAATTTCTATCGAAACCAGTGGCTTACAAACCCATGACAAGTAGCTTACAAACCAACGACAAGTGGCTTACAAACCCACGAAAATCAAAATCATTTAAACTACTTTGTACAAGTTCTCGAGTCCTATGGAGGAGCTCTGTAGGAAGGTTCTTGCAATTTCAGTTTGAATAGAATTTTCAAAATTTTTTTAAATCTGTTTTCAAAATGTTTTAGCTTTCAAAATCATGTTTTCAAAAATATTTTCAAACTTTGTTTTAGCCTTGAAATATTCCTCAATTCTGATTTTAAAAACTTCTATTTTTAAAACATCAAAACTTATTCTGATTTTAAATATTACTTATATAATTGATGGTCTATATCAATTATATATATATATATATTTAAAATAAAGTTTTATATTCATTCCCTATCTCAAAATATTGTTTAAACACTTTACTTTGCTTCAGAGAAGTTTCAACTTGTTTTAAATTCAAATGCCTTTGCAAAACAACATCTCTATAATTTTGAGCTGAGGGATGCCGACATAAGGGGATACCCCATGTCGACATGGTGACAGTTGGATTCAAAATTCAATTTTCAAAAGAAGTGTCCATTCGTTCGAAAACCTTTCGCCAATGGTTATGACTGTTGTGCATCTATATAAAGGCTTCCAAAACGAATTTTTTTAACAACTACTTTCTTATTTTCTTCACTCTTTCTTCTCCACCATTCCATATCCATAAAACTTCATATTTTCAAGATCGTGCCATCGTTCTGCCAAATTCTCAGGAAATCATTTAAATACTCTCTCTATTTGATTCTCCATCATTCTACTAAAGATCAAAGTGCTATTCAGAGTTATAGGATTAATTTGTATTCGAAAATTCCATAGAGTCTATCCATTCAAAAGGATTGTCATTAAGAAGTATTAGGGTGATCTTGTGTCCCGTAAATCAAGAGAGTTTACCCCAGACTCGGAGATAGAAGGGTTCCTCAAGGACTTAGAAATTGAGGGTTGTAATTTGGATATTGGCTTATAAAAATCTGAACAAGAATATTGCCTTGGTGCAGGACTGGATGTAGGAGGATTCCGAACCAGTATAAAATCCGGTGTGTTCTTTCCTTTTACTTGCTTTACTTTACTATTTGCATTTGTTATATGTAATGTGATCATTCTGTGTTAGAATTCTGTTTAGATTTGTGTTGAAAGTTTTAATTTAGTCATATAGTTCATATATTCTTTAAAACACTATTCACCCCCCCTCTAGTGTTATTTCTGCCTTAAGATCCTTAATCCGCATCCCTAACACTCACTTCGGTCGCTGGAAAATAATCCTGATAATGATGGCCACATCATTAGAATTCATTTTTGAGTTTCTTAAGTGATGGATTGCTTCCATAGGAAATTGGGTTTGAGTTGGTTATAAGTTCAAAAATGTTTTTGTAGTAAAAAGCGGGTAATTGAATTCTGGAAACTCTATCTAGATAATGTGAAAAGTTAAAATGTACCAACTATTGAACCTATTAAGTGAAGTTGATATTAATAAAATAAACAAATGAAGATGAATGAAAACTTTAATCATGGAATTAAAGTTTAATTTGAATGAATGGAAGTGAAAAAAGGGGATATTTGAATTTAACTTAAGATAAATTGAATAAAATTGGAAATTGAAAATTGATATAGAATTGGATATAAAGTTGAAATGTAAAATGACTGTAATTGAGAAATAGAAATTTAAGTTAAGTTAAATAAATGATATTTGAAATGGAATATAACTTAAGTGAAGTTGAATAAAGTTGATTTTGGTGTCGAAGTAAATTAATAAGGGAATTAGTGAAATGAAGTCATTAAGAATATGAACTTGAGTTATATAAATGAAATTCAACCTTATATTGTTAAAGGAATTAGCAATTGAATTAATAAATGGATGGAATATTAATCAATCGAATGTAAAAGTATCGATATGGAATAATGAATGTAAGTGTAAATCCATTAGAAATGATGTTGAGAAATTGAATTAGTTGAATGGAAGTCAATTTAATATGAGCCAATTTGAATTAAAAGTGTTAAACCAAATTGAATGTTGAAAGTAAATTAAATGAATTTGGTTGTATTGCGTATACATTGGTTGTTATATGGTTGTTAATTGATTGTGTATAATTCATTAAGTGTTATGTAGTTGAATCGATAAAATTGAAAGCTATGTAATTGAATTCAAATTGGAAGAAAATGAATTTGAATAGAATTGAATTTGATTTGGAAGTGGACTAAATTGAATGTAAATTAGTGAATATTAACTAATTGAAAAATGAATGAATGAATGGATATTTATAAAATCCAATGTCAACAAATCAAATGTGATTAAATTGAAAACCAATTCATTGAATATTAATTAGAAGTGAATTCATATTGATTTGGTTATGAATTTGTTGGATGGTTGCATTTGTTGTTTGTTGCATTTGCTATGTTAGCATATGTAGATATATGTTGTATATTGATATTACTTTCATATATGCATGTTCTCATGGTTTGTTGAGTGTTTAGTAGGTGCGGATTGTGCTTGCTTCGCCTTTGGAGCTCGCTTTCGTGCTATATTAGCCGTATATGCTCGCTAATAATAAATAAGGTGCATATCTCGGATTAAATAACGTACTTTTACACTTTTTTTCCTACGGGATGCCTCATCACTTGATGAGATGTATATTTGTGATATATATACTGTCATTTTTTTCGGATCGAGCCACGCAAAGGAGACTCTGGTGAATTTTTCCGAAAATTTAAGGCGTTAGAATATTTTGAGAAAATTGGGATGAAAACTAAGTTTGGATTTGGAAACTTAGTAAAGATTTTGTAAGAAGTTTAACTATGAATTTTGAAAGAGTTAAACGCTTAAGAGATTTGAAAAATCCAATTTGAATGGTTTGTTTTGGAAAGTTAATGGATTCTGTAACTTTTTCTTACTTGGTAATTTCGAGGACGAAATTCTTTTAAGGGGGGAAGTTTGTAACGACCCATAATTTCTATTAATTAAAATTTGTTTATTTAATTGAATTTAAAATATTAACAAGTAAGGTTTGTAAGTCGAATAAATTTTATTTCGAATAATTAGATTTAATTGAATAATTAAATCGATAATTTAATAGTTGAAATTAAAGAAATAATTGAAAATTGGATTAAATATGATTAAAAATGATTTGTAAAATTTTATTTAATCATATTGAAGTTAGAATAATGTTATAGAACTTTTAAAATTGAATTTAAAGTTAATTTGTGAAAATTGAATTTTTTAAATATTTAATTGACAAGTTAAAATAGCCATTTTTCAAACAGTCTCGGATTTCGACGAAACTAGTTTCATCGGATCCGTAATGTGATATTATTGTATGATTTCAAATTTCGTGTCAATCGGATTTACGGTTTGTCCGGGGCAAGCCAAAACGCATAGAAATTGGTTTAAATCAATTTAATATAAAATTGATCGTTTATTGCCGTAACTCGCACAGATGATCGAATTAGCCTCTGAAACACGTTCCATTGTGTTCGGAACGCAAGGTAAACCTTAGAAACGCTAACCGGCATGCTTCGTTTAGAGTTCGATTTTTTTTGGATGAATAGTGTTTTGGGCAATTTTCTATATAAGGACATCACTATCTTCATTTGCAAAATAAAAAGAAACCCTAGGGTTAGCTTCAGCCGGCCGCCACATATACATTCAATGGCTGAAATTCAATCTTCCTTTCTCTATTCTTTCTCAAAATCTATGCGTTATTTCTCAAAACTTTCTAAACAAATGTCGTAGAGCTCGTCGAGGCGGAGCTATTCAACGGTGGTGATCATTTATAGAGGTGGTGATCATATTTCTCAAAACTTTTTAAACAAATGTTCTAGAGCTCGTCGAGGTCGAGCTATTCAACGGTGGTGATCATTTATAGAGGTGCCGATCAATGGAAATAAGGGTTCGAATGGCCGAAAATCCTGCTCGTTTTTCTCGAGCCATGGACGACCGAGCTTCGTGCAAATCAAGGCGTGGGTGGCTCACGTGAAGGGCTTCGTGATGGCACTGCTGGATCGACGTAGAAGTCATCGAGATGGCTGCAAAAATTCGAGAAAAAGCGGCGGCTGATGGGTTTAATGTCGCGTGTTTTAACTGGAGGGAAAAGGAACTCGTGTGCGGCCCTGATGGAATGAAGGCTGATCTGACGGCCAGAGGAGTAGGGTTTAAAAATTCAAAAAAAAAATGTAAATTTATTTTATTAAAATTTGTATAAACTTCTAAACGCGATAACTTTTTCATACGAGGTCCATTTTAGACGAAACGAGTTGCATTGGCTTCGTTTTCTCAAGCACTATGCAATGGAGCTTGTTTGGAATTGACTAGAGCTAGTGAGAAATTCGGTAAAATTAAACGCACGTTCAATTTTATTCGAAATAAAACGTTGAAACTAAATCGAAAATCGAGGTGAGAACTTCTCACTCAATCGAATATAGTACTTAAGTATGATTTTGGAGTTATATAAGTTTTAAATAACATTTTGTAAATTATTAAAAGGGTTGGTTTATTTAAATTGAGATTTTTGAATTATTAAACGGTTTATATAAAAGATTTCTAAGATTAATATTTATAAATTAAAAATATAGAAATTGTGAAACGAGTTTTATTAAGTGTTAAAATGAAGTATAAATGGATTTCATAAGTGAATGAAATTTATAGAGTTATAAATTGTGAAATTTTAAAATAATTAGATTTTCGTAAAATAAAAGATTATAAGTCATTAACTTATAAATTATATTTTTGGTATAAAATTGAGTTATAAATTGAATTGGTAAATAAAAAAGATTTTTATAAGTTGAAGTTTTTATGAAATATATATATATATATATATATATATATATATATATATATCTGTGTGTGGTGTGTGTGTGTGAATTTATAAACGTTGTTTATAAATCCGAAATCAATTGAATTTGGTGAAATAAACATAGAAGTTTATTAAAGGGGATATATTCATGATTTTGGATAGCGAATTATCTTTTGTATAATATGTGTCATAATAAAGAGTTTGGATCAGGAGTAATATTCATGATTTTGGACAGTGAATATATTATTAAAGAAAATGGACATGTTTTTGGGGAAGTGATACTATAAAACGAAGTTAAGTGTTTTAAAGATGTTTTAAAATGGATTAACTATCGAAACCATAGATTTCAACATTTATTGTTGAAATAGACGTTTTCGAGAAATAGAAAGAAATGGTGGACTATAACACTGTTGTTATAGTAAATGATTTCCGAAAGGAAATGTTTTATATAGTATTGGGATTTATATATCTATCTTAATTTCGAATCCCTATACTAGTGATTTTGGGTCGTCGTAACGATGTTTTACGCAACATTCGTTTTCGCCCAAATAAATGTGTTTAAGAGAATGATTTCTTAAAGAATGAAATATATACTTAATTTCGATTTAAGTATATTGAATATTTTCCAAGTGTTGAAAATAAATGGTTTTGTGAATTACTTATTATTAAATAAGTATGGAAATGTTTTCCAATATGAAGTGAATATTTTGAGATTTTATCTTTTAAAGATAAATTGAAAATGAATATTAGAAATCGATTTGAAAAACGTATATTCATAGATATTTTGGAAGTGTAAGTTCACTATGGAAATTATTAAAAGGAAGGGAAATTTGTTTTAAAATAAAAGTTGATTTATTTTTGAAGTGTGGGAGTAAATTTACGGATTTGGAACGTAAATATAAAGTAAATAGGTAAGGATTTATTTAATTGGTTTAAATGAACCATTTTGAAATGAAAGTATTTCCGCGTAAGCAAAACGATTTGAAATTTGTTTTCAAAAGTTGTAAAGGTGAAAAGTGATTGGGAAATTTGTTTTCAAATGGTTGAAGTGTGGAAATTATATATCTTGTAAAAGATATTTTTGAAAAATAAATAATTTGGGAAATTATTGGGAATCTGGTGATGTTGTGCATGCCTATTGATAGTTAAATAACCGACTATCAATATTTACCTTTAAATAGGTATTTGTTGTGATTTGCTTGAATTTGAATGCCACGCTTATTTTTAAAATAAGCGCTCACTATTCGGGTTAGCCGGAAAAGGACCTTGGGGTCATATAACCCATTCCGAATATGTGATACGTCGTTATGGATTGCATTTGATGACCGTTGTTGAAGACCGGATATTTGTGAAAACGGAAGGATTACCGTCGAATGACTCTGCATCGGCCGATCTTCGATATAGAGGTTTTATCACCCTTAGTGATGGGAAGTTCGGACGTGATTAGTGAATATCCGGATTGCAAGGGCTTCTTTGGAAGTGCCTTCGGTTCTGTTCGAGCCCGGAACAGACTTGTATGGATTGTGTGTCTGACATTACAATTTGAGATCTAAAGCTGGTTTCTATCAAATATATTTTTGTTGGTGGCGGGGAATTTATTCCTTAGCTTAACACCCTTCTCTGAGACGTACGAGCTCAAAGGTTTTGTAGTTGACAGTTACTAGTGATACATTCCCAAATTGGTAATGTGGCATACGAAGTGCTGTTGAGCATTTGATGATCAAAGCACAGATTTTGTATAAAGCGTGGCTTTGTGGACGAGACTTCGTCAGACCTCACACCCCGGTAATGGTCAAAACAGGATGGATGCAGCAAGGTTCTAAGGAGTAGCGCCCCGTAGTGTATGTCATTGCCTTCTGGATAGAAGTGGTATCATGGTATGGAGCCCAAATACTTAACTTATGTGAATATTGGAAATTTATATGACTTTGTGATTGAGTTACCCTATCTCTAATACACGAACGGATATCTTAGGGATATCTTAGGGATACTCATTCAAGGGTATTTGTAACCCTATCTCTAATGAGTTACCTAATGTGTTATACTCCTGAGCTAAAGTTTCAACCTTCAGCTCTAATACCAATGTAACGATCCTGACTCGACCTTCGAAAATCGGTGTAACGATCCCAGATTTTAATTTAGTTTAAATTGATAATAAAATTAATTTTTGGAATAAAAATTTATGAAATTAATTGGTAATTGATATAAAATATCAGTTAAATTATGAATTACTGGAAAAATGTATTTAAATTTAATTTGAATTGGGATTTACAAATAATGTAAAGAATAAAATATACTACAAAAATAATAAAATAAATATATATATATATACAGATACAAGATAATAAGTATTAAAGTTAAAAATAAACATTTAAATTAGAAATAGAAATGAGAATATATATATATATATGATTAATTATAAATTATAAAGTAAATAAAATTAAACAAATTTCAAATAACATATGAACTATAGAAATTAACTTATATTGTAAAGCAATGTACAAAGCAAACAAATAAAAATACAAGTACAAGCAAATAAAGGAAAATAAGTAGGCTATAAATAAAAAAATGAGAAGTAGGACAAAGGTACATATGCATTACATGTTTCCATCTCTAGAAACAAACCATGGTCAACTTGAAATGCATCAATCCAGCAAAGCATTTAATGCAAGCATCTTCAGCATGCCTATTGTACTAAATAATATCATCAACCTGTACAACTCAATTTCATATATCAGCCCTCCTCATTTCAGTTCGAGCTGAGTAAAACTAAAATGAATACCACTTCATACTTAAACAAACTTCAGTTTAAACATCAACAAACAATAATTCAACTCAAACCAGAGAAGAGAATCAAATTGAAGGCTTCAGCTTACAATCTACAAACAGGTTCAAATAAAGGAAGGCTCTGTTCTTTCTTCTAAAAAACTGTGAGTAAACAAATTTATTTAAAATCTAAGTGGAATTAAATCAGTACATGTGTTGTTGCTTTGCATAAATCTTTTGAAGTGGCTCTGTATATATATCCATATAAATCTTCTCTGTGTATTTCAACTTAGGCATGTTATTCCCTGTCTTGATTACTCGGTGCAAACTACAGAGAATAATTTCAATTTCCATTAATCTAGCCATTTTTATGTTTTGAGTTTAAAAAAAACCTGTTTGTTTACACTTGAGTTATAATCCAAAAATGGTTTCAAGCTGTATAGCGATATACAGCATCAGAAAAAATCGATTTTTACAGGAAACTCAAAGTTGTGATACATTCGAACATTATTATTTGTGAATTCAGTTATATAATGTTAATTGTTATAAAAAACAAGTTTTTTTTAAAAAGATGGTAATTTTTCATTGTGTATGTTGAGAGCAGTTTCCGGTTGATCGAAAATTGGGTTTCGATCAAATTCAGGAGGTCGAAGAATTTTTGATGGTCGGGGCTTCGCGTGGAGGTGGAAGGGAGTATGGCGAGGTCGGGAAAAATGGTAGCTCGTGACCTAGTTTGTCGTGGCGTCTATTGGAGGGCGGAGTAGGGTTTAAGGCATGTGAAACTGACATTGTGTTTTGGGGTTCATTCTCACTCCTCGTTGCATCGAGTGTGGCCGGACTTAGAGAGGATGCGCTTGGGACGTAGACGAAGGTTTGAAAGGAGGTGTGGCGATGCTGGTGGTCGGAGGCGTGGTTGCGAGATGATTCTTTGGCCGGAGTTTGGTCCAGGATTGTGTGCGAGTGACGAAATTTCGATCTGGACTTTTTCGTGTCGAGATGATCCTGGATGTCGAGTGTAGAGGAGAAGCGAGACTTTCCGGAGGAGGTGTGAGTCGCCGGAGCGACGGCGATGCATCGTGCACATGCATGGCGGTGATATTGGTGTTAGTAGTTTGGGTTCTCGGGAGTGACCCGAGCGGTACTCGAGTAGATAAGGGGTTTCTTCGGGTTAGGACTCGAGTTTCGTGATTTGCGTGGGAAGAAACAATACAATATTTAAACTTTTAAAAAAAATTAATACGTGAGAGGGAGGGAGGAGAAAATCGGGGAAATAGGCAAAGAAAATCGGGATTTAACTCGAGTAAAACTGGGATTCGCTAGGGTTTTCGGTTCTAATGCTAAGCTTAACAAAAAATTTAAGTTATTAAATAAAAATAGAATTTTTATAAAAGATAAATGGTTTATTTGATTAATTTATATAGCAAGATAATTAAGAATGTTAATTACTTTATAATTGGAATTTAAGTGTTTAATAAATTGGTAATTAAGAAATTTTCAAATTAACTAATTAGAGTTAATTAATGATTAAGAGTTAACTAATTAAGTAATTTAACTAAAAATTCAATAATTGATTAACTAAGTAATAAAATAAGCGATTAATGATTAAAAAATGATAAATTAAGTTTTATTAATTAATAATTAATGTTATTAATTGATAATAAATTAAGATTAATGAATTTATTTTAAAGATAATTAAGAAGTGATTAATTTAATGTTTTGAAATAATCAATGAATCAATTAATGATTTATTAATCAAGATTGTGGTTAATTCTTAAGAAGTTAATTTAATATAAGTTAATTAAACTAATTATAATATACACTGATGATTCTCGTTTGATTGACTTTGAATATCTAGATCTACTTTGTAACGACCCGTAAAATTTGATGTTTAAAAAAGAATTAAATTAATGAGATTTTAATTTAAATTTAGAAAGAAATAAAAGTCTTATTAATTTATATATGAATGTAGAAATCAGTTGTATCAATTGTAATTTAATGTTAACAATTTAATTTTTTGTATGGCAACAAATTTTAAATAATGTAAGTTGTCATACTTAGTTATAAGTTAAATATAAGAAACCAATATAAATGTTGAATTAGTGAATATTAATAAAAATATTAACTAGAATGAGATTCACTAATATAAAAATCAATAGTGGAGATTGTTACTTTTGGTTGTAAAATAGATAATGACTAAATAAAAGTGACCGTTGAATAAACCAATGCAATAAGTGTAGATAAGAAATGTTAATGAATGCTGTCGATAATAAACGTACTTAAAAGGGTAATAAATTGAATATAAGAAAACAAAGGCAATTTGTGGATTTATTAATGAATTCATGAAATAAAGATCAAAGCCCAGTAGGTAATTATAATATTGTTGGAAGTGAAAACTTATTAAGGATGAAACCAAGAAAGTAAATTAATTAAGGATATAAATAGTAATTAGTGGACATGTTTGGTAAATAGAACTAAATAGTATGGAATGAAGCATGCACTTGTGAAATATAATATGAGTTGATGTTAATTTCACCCATAAATGTCAATTTATTGAATAGCAAGATTTATAAATTTATTTGAGTATCAAATTCAACAATTGCTTTTATTGCATAATAAAGTGGAATTAAACGTTTAAAATATTGTGTTATTGAAATTAAATTGGACTTTGAGGATAATAATGTGAAATCATGAACCAATGCTAGTGGCATCCTTATTTTGGAAAAGGTGAGAATATAAAAGTTGAAAATCTAATAAATGGGTTTTGAGAATTAAATTTATAAATGTAAGGAAGTAGAGAATTAACACTGAAATTTATAGACTTATCAACTTTTAATTCACATCTAAACGTGTTAAATCATTTAAATTGTTTATGAAATATATAAGCGATAAAATTTGGCCAATTTTAGAATTTAGATATAAAATTGGATTTCAATAATTTATTTTAATTTATTTAATGAATATAAAAATAGCCATTTTGGCCACGGACTCGGATTTCGGCGAAACCAGTTTCATCGGATCCGTATCGGTGAATTATTGTAGGGTTTCAAGTTTCGTATCGATCGGACCTGTCGTTTGAACGTACGGACGCGAAACGCCTTGAAATCGATTTAATTAAAATCAATTTGAAATCAATTTGGAAATTTTGTTTTCAGCATTACTTCTTCATACGATCAAATTTGGACGTGAAACTTTTTCCATCGCGTTCAGGATATTTTAAAATACCTATTGGGATATATGGGTTTAATAAATTTCGTTCCGGGGTCAGAACGGGCTTTTGGGCCAACTACCGTTTAGCACGTTCGTAATTCGTGCCCACCTAGCCTTCTACAATTTCTCTATATATATGCTGTGATAAACCCTAGCCTCCATCTTCTATCATTTGTCTGTACGTTCATTTTCTTCATCTCTTTCTCTTCCTCAATGGGTGCAAAACCTAGATCTATCTATAGTTCAAAAATCAAAAGTCAAATTTCAAACTCTCCACAAAAATTCCAAAAAAAATATATGTCATAGTTCTCGAGATACGTAATCTCCTGGTGGTATTCGTTTTTCGATTTGGGTTTCGATTTATCCAGAAATCTTTGTTTCTTCTCGGCCGTCCGTATGTGTTTGTGCTTGATCCAACGGTGGATTTGCGATTATGGGTTGATCGGGGACCAAGGTTTGGTGGAGATCGTTGAGGCATGTCGAGCGGAGGGCTTGGCTTGGTCACTGGGTGCCGGAGTTCGCCAAGTTTGGACATTAACTGCCAGCGGCAGTGGGTCGTTTGGGGGAAGCCGAGTGTCACCAGGAAGGGGGACCTAGGGCGGTTTGACGTGGTGAAGACGGTGGTGGTGCCTGATCGAGATGGTTTTGAACGAGGACGAGACGATAATTGCCTCAAGTCGGCGGCTAGGGTTTCTATTGGATGTCGCGTGCACTGCAAACGCGAAGGAAGGAAGCGCGTGTTCAGATGTTGATGACGTGGCAGGTTGATAGCATATTGTCTTGTTTTAATTTAATTTTTGAATTTTAGAACGTTTATTCGAATAGTTTTCTCATACGTTATCCGTCTCGCGCGAAATTTCTTTTGTTAGGATCGTATTTAAATTCCGGATCTGATGACGCAGGTTTGGGCAGATTTGGAGACCGTCAAATTTTTGGGTTTAAATCGGATTTAAATTCGATTTAAATTCAAAAGGTGAGTGTTTTAAGTTTTTATGTTTGTTAAATTTATTTTAGATATGAGTAGAAATTTATTTATGACTGTTTGGCATGTTTATTCATCATATCTGTTAAATCGTGTTATTTAATTTAACTGTTAATTTATTTTATTTATTGCATATTAATTGATAGTTAGAATTAATTTATTTGCATATAAACTGCTAGTAAAAAGTTATAAAATTTACTACTGAATATAAACTGTTAGTTTAATAGTTGTTAAATTTTATTTTGAATATAATTGCCAGTTATTACCTATTATATATTATCAGATATATATTGATATTGATTTATTATTGGATGATGATTGTGATTTGGATGATGGATGATTTTGATGAATGGATGTTTTATTGTATATCATTAAACTGCAAGTTATCATGCATTTTTCGTTTCATTCGGGATTGTGGTTTGAAATGATATACAACCGTAAATTTTATTTTTAAATTGCGGATTGAAATGATAAATATCCGTATCACTTGACCATAGGATAGAAAATTATATACAGGCACCGTGGTCTATATACAAATTATTTTAAAAGTGATTTCTATGGTTTGGATGGGATACGGTTTATAAAAAAATTTAATTTTGATATTTTATAAATACTATTCTTCTATATATACATATGAAGTTAAAAATTTTGAATTTAAGCTGTGTATAAATCTGTTGAATAAAATGAGAATCTAGAAAATGGAATTTGAAATTTATATTTAGAAAATGGAATTTGAAATTTATATTATGTGTTTAAATTTGGAAATTTTTAAGGTATGATATGTATAACTGGATTTTCCAAGATAAATTTAAAATGAATATTCTAGTATAATTAAATTGAAGAAAATATTTAATTGCTAGGAATTGGAGTTTTATTTATGGATTTTTATGTGAATATTCATGACTAAATAATAGAACATTTAATTTGTTGAAAGAATAAATTCCAACTCTAGTTTTGAAATATTAATACTCCAAATGGATATATATATATATATATAGAAATTGAAGTGGTTTGGTAACTTGAAAGTGATATAAAATTTACGGTTTAGACTTTAAATAAAGAAATATAATTGTAAAGCCATGGAAATTATTTTTCTTTACAAAGCAACCTTAAAGTTAAACCATCTATTTTATATGCCCTTGAATATCCAAACCATTCAAGTTTTAGAAGTTATGGTCTTAAAATTTTGAATTTCGAATATTATGCTTTGAAAGTATAATTCAAATATTTGGTTTTCAGATGTTATAAATTTTAAAGCAGTATGATTTTTGGAAAGAATTATATTTGGGCTAAAATGATATCATATTGTTTTGGGTTTTTAAAATGATATCGTAATTCCTAGTTTTGAAATGGGAAATTTTATCCTGGTTTTAAGTATAAACTATTTTTAAATGACCGCGGTGTTATAATAACGATTGGTTGGCAAGGAGACCGGGATCGGATATGGACATACTCTCTGTCGATACCGAAAACCACTTTGACTAACCGTGTACGCAGTGGAGATTCCAGAATGAAGTAGGATGGTGGCGACGTTTCTTGTAAGGTAAATACGTGGACCCAACTCCCGTGAATTGGCATAAGGTGGCTAAAACAGGAGAGATCGACGGGTTAATGAGGTCATTCCTCTGATCGGACACGCCTCTTCGATATTATACTTTGACTTTGGATTGATTTAGTGGCCACTTTTACTTTGATTTTGGGGAGTTTGTTCGAGGTGGGCGGTAGCTGCGGCTACGTGTTACCATCGGCCCGGAAGCGTAATTGGTATATCTACCCTGGCATTGCCTAGTTGTGCCGTGTCACCTACCCTAGCGTGCGTTATACGATTTTGTTTTGTACCATACCTATGGAGTGCCCTCTGACGACGCCCAGTACGGGGGAGATTACGGTACTGTATAGACTATGGGAATATATTCTGTGTTAAGGGCTATATGGGTAACCCCTTAACGCTATTTAAAAGTAAGTTTATTTTATGAATAGACACTACTATAGTAGCGCAATATACTACATAGTAAATAGTTTAATGGATCCTTAAGAGATGTAAATCCTGAACATCTTTTGAGTTATTGTACTCATATTTATTCTGTTGATTTAACTTACATAAGATCTTTTAGTTCTGACTCGAGTGTTTGGTCTTTTCAATTCGCTCGGGTCAGTCCGAGCGTTTCAGGATTTGAAGTTTTAGCTCTGGAGGACGAAGACGAAGATTTGTAGTATTACTATCTACTATTTTATTCCACTACACTGTATTCCGCTGCATTGATATTATTGGTATGTGAACTCTGATATTTAATTGTATAAAGAAGAATCAAATGTTTTGTAAACAGTTTTATAAACTATATATTTTATTATTATATTTTATCCTTTCGTTGTGAGATTCTATTTTTTTCTTCTCGGTTTTTCTTATTTACCCCATAACAATCCTCCCTTCTGTATGGTTTGAATCGGCATGTGTGTCGATTTGAAGCGTGCGAAAAGGCGGGACGTTACAGTTGGTATCAGAGCTTTGGTTTAGCGATAAACCTTGGCTTTGTGGGGTTTGACTCTTTGTTAATAGGGTAGTAATACCCTATGGGAGTCGCTGAGTGTATATATATGAGAGAGCGTATTTGTTAGTGTTATAAAAAGATTTTAATATTGTGTTAATCTGTTCCATTTTGTATTTATAAATTCTGGTTGATGCATGGGACGCTATGTCATCAATAGGTATTTCTAAACACTTAATAGGACAGACCGACATAATATTTGTTTTTTATATAGGTGAATGAAATAATTTTGCCTATTATATTTTCTATATATAAAGTAAATTTTTTTAAATGATATTATATCTATATATATATATATATATATATATATATATATATATATTGGTTGCAATAGATTGATTGTTAGGAATAAAATTTTAAATAATAGGTAAATTAAGATTGAAATAAAAATCAATGAAATTTGGAAGTTTTAGGACTTAAGTCCGGGATTTTGAAAATTTGCTTTCAAAGGATTTTGAAGTATAATAATATTGTTATATATATTTTTCGATATAAATATTTCATTTTAAATTCGAAAGAATTATTTAAAGAAGATTTTGGAGAAAATAAATTTCGTACTTTCCTCTCTGTCGCTGGAAAATAATTTCGGTGATGGCGGCTGCATCATCGACTTTCATTTTCGAGTTTCGAAGGGGAAAGGCCACTGTAGTAAATTTTACTGCAGATTTATTTTGAAATCATCCAAAATTTTAATTGTTTTAAGTATAATTAGAGGTATATAAGTTATAATAATTTATCTATTATTTTAAAATAAATCGAAATTTTACCCGGTATTTAATTTTTAATTTCCATTAATTAATTGTTTCAATTATTGTAGTGAAATGAAGGGTTAGTAATAAATAATTGGAACCCTTAATTGAAGTAAAAATTTAATATAATAGATAGATAAGAAAAAGGTAAATAAGTGTTGTAAACCTTAGAAATTGAATTAATGAAATTCTTTATTGATAAGAATTGATGCTATAAAGTTGTAAATGTAAGTTTAATTAAAATGTTAATATAATTAAAACAATAGAATGGAAGCATTAAATAAATTAAAGGTAAGCTGAAATTGTAAAACTTATGGAACAATGAATTAATTAATAGTTTCAATTACTGTAATGAATTGGAACGTAGCTAATTAATAAATTTCACTCGCTGTAGGAAATAAGAGATTTTGTGATAGGTTATGAATGGTATTAAATAAAATTTGAAATTTGTAACCTACGAAATAAAGAATATTATTATTGAACATTTAATTAATCATAGGTAAATAGAAAAATTGTATAACTTCCAAATTTCACCCTTATATAACATATATATAACTTACCAAACATTTAAAAGTTGAAATGTTAATAAGTGATGTAATAGAAATTTGTACAAGTAAAAGTAGGTAGTGAAGTATTCAATAAATTTGCTATTATAAATGAGAATTTAATGCTGTAAACTTAAGTTATAAATTGAAATCTTACTAAAATTAAAGATAAGTATTATTAATAGGTGATTTTAAACTTAAGTAAATAAAATGTGATTCTTTAATAAATAAAGATTGATGTGTAGGGTTATTAACTTAAGTATGATTTAAATACTACTAGTTTAATATAATAGAAAGTAGGTAATATAAATAAATGACTGTAAACCCTAGTTAAAGAATAATAAAATACTTACTTATAAGAATGGATGTTATAAGGTTAAGAATTTAAGTGAAATTAAAAGGGGTTACTGTAATTAAATATAATAGAATGTAAGCATTTAATAAATGATTGAAATTGAGAAGTGCATTAAATGTAATACAAATAACAGAAACTTACATAACCTGAATAGATATAAATGGATAATTGTAAGTAATAAATAGAAATAAGGAAACAACCATTGAATGAGAAATAAAATTTGAAGTTTGTTAGAAATAAATGTAAATTATAAAAAGGAAAATTTATGTGGTATGAATAAAAGAAAGGAAATCAAACAACTAGAGTATGTAAAGAATTTATATAAGGTAATTTGATTTGTTGGTTTGAATTGTTATTGTTTGATCTATGGGTGGTTGGGTAAGGAAATTTGAAGTTGTTGGATGAATAAATAATCTATTTTTGTCCCATCTAAGACTGTTGAGTAAATGATGCACTGGATAGTTATTTTTCACTCCGTACCATTTCAAGTTTTTAACCCGAACAACTATTTGTTTGTTTGATTTAATGATTGTTGTTTGTGGTGTGTGCTGTTTGTTAAAATTGATGGTTGTTGTATTGATTGTTGTTAGTGTTTGAAACCATGAAAATATTTCACTTTATATAAATAGTTAACCCTTTGGATTTTATAAGTGAAATGCAGGTTATGGAAACAATTGCTACTGCTTTTGGTTCCATAATAATAAGCGTAAAATTGCCCAACAAATAGGTACGTTTTCGGATTACGGTTTTTAGTGCTATTTATATATTTTTCCCATGTTGGGATATATTATTTTGAATATTATATATGATATTTGTTATATTAAATATTTTATTTTTCTCCCGAGCCACTCCGTACAAAGGAGACTCTGCCAAAAAATTTCCGTAAATTTTGGACTTAGAATTTTGTTGAAAATGTTTTTCAAACCTTAATTATTTAAGTATAAAAGGATAATGATTATAAAATGGGTATATTTTATTAAGGTAATAAATTTAGTAAATTATTGTTATAAGTTAATATTTGAAATAAGATGTACTGTTTATTAAATTCTTCTTTCTTTTCCCTTCTTTTCCTTTTCGGGGACGAAAAGTTTTGAGTGGGGGAGAGTGTAACGGCCCGTAAAATTTGATGTTTAAAAATAAATTAAATTAATGAGATTTTAATTTTAATTTAGAAAGAAATAAAAGTCTTATTAATTTATATATGAATGTAGAAATCAGTTGTATCAATTGTAATTTAATGTTAACAATTTAATTTTTTGTATGGCAACAAATTTTAAATAATGTAAATTGTCATACTTAGTTATGAGTTAAATATAAGAAACCAATATAAATGTTGAATTAGTGAATATTAATAAAAATATTAACTAGAATGAGATTCATTAATATAAAAATCAATAGTGGAGATTGTTACTTTTGGTTGTAAAATAGATAATGACTAAATAAAAGTGACCGTTGAATAAACCAATGCAATAAGTGTAGATAAGAAATGTTAATGAATGTTGTCGATAATAAACGTACTTAAAAGGGTAATAAATTGAATATAAGAAAACAAAGGCAATTTGTGGATTTATTAATGAATTCATGAAATAAAGATCAAAGCCCAGTAGGTAATTATAATATTGTTGGAAGTGAAAACTTATTAAGGATGAAACCAAGAAAGTAAATTAATTAAGGATATAAATAGTAATTAGTGGACATGTCTGGTAAATAGAACTAAATAGTATGGAATGAAGCATGCACTTATGAAATATAATATGAGTTGATGTTAATTTCACCCATAAATGTCAATTTATTGAATAGCAAGATTTAAAAATTTATTTGAGTATCAAATTCAACAATTGCTTTTATTGCATAATAAAGTGGAATTAAATGTTTAAAATATACGTTATTGAAATTAAATTGGACTTTGAGGATAATAATGTGAAATCATGAACCAATGCTAGTGGCATCATTATTTTGGAAAAGGTGAGAATATAAAAGTTGAAAATCTAATAAATGGGTTTTGAGAATTAAATTTATAAATGTAAGGAAGTAGAGAATTAACACTGAAATTTATAGACTTATCAACTTTTAATTCACATCTAAACGTGTTAAATCATTTAAATTGTTTATGAAATATATAAGCGATAAAATTTGGCCAATTTTAGAATTTAGATATAAAATTGGATTTCAATAATTTATTTTAATTTATTTAATGAATATAAAAATAGCCATTTTGGCCACGGACTCGGATTTCGACGAAACCAGTTTCATCGGATCCGTATGGGTGAATTATTGTAGGGTTTCAAGTTTCGTATCGATCGGACCTGTCGTTTGATCGTACGGACGCGAAACGCCTTGAAATCGATTTAATTAAAATCAATTTGAAATCAATTTGGAAATTTTGTTTTCAGCATAACTTCTTCATACGATCAAATTTGGACGTGAAACTTTTTCCATCGCGTTCAGGATATTTTAAAATACCTATTTGGATATATGGGTTTAATAAATTTCGTTCCGGGGTCAGAACGGGCTTTTGGGCCAACTACCGTTTAGCACGTTCGTAATTCGTGCCCACCTAGCCTTCTACAATTTGTCTATATATATGCTGTGATAAACCCTAGCCTCCATCTTCTATCATTTGTCTGTACGTTCATTTTCTTCATCTCTTTCTCTTCCTCAATGGGTGCAAAACCTAGATCTATCTACTGTTCAAAAATCAAAAGTCAAATTTCAAACTCTCCACAAAAATTCCAAAAAAAATATATGTCATAGTTCTCGAGATACGTAATCTCCTGGTGGTATTCGTTTTTTGATTTGGGTTTTGATTTATCCAGAAATCTTTGTTTCTTCTCGGCCGTCCGTATGTGTTTGTGCTTGATCCAACGGTGGATTTGCGATTATGGGTTGATCGGGGACCAAGGTTTGGTGGAGATCGTTGAGGCATGTCGAGCGGAGGGCTTGGCTTGGTCACTGGGTGCCGGAGTTCGCCGAGTTTGGGCATTAACTGCCAGCGGTAGTGGGTCGTTTGGGGGAAGCCGAGTGTCACCAGGAAGGGGGACCTAGGGCCGTTTGACGTGGCGAAGACGGTGGTGGTGCCTGATCGAGATGTTTTTGAACGAGGACGAGACGATAATTGCCTCAAGTCGGCGGCTAGGGTTTCTGTTGGATGTCGCATGCACTGCAAACGCGAAGGAAGGAAGCGCGTGTTCAGATGTTGATGACGTGGCAGGTTGATAGCATATTGTCTTGTTTTAATTTAATTTTTGAATTTTAGAACGTTTATTCGAATAGCTTTCTCATACGTTATCCGTTTCGCACGAAATTTCTTTTGTTAGGATCGTATTTAAATTCCAGATCTGATGACGCAGGTTTGGGGAGATTTGGAGACCGTCAAATTTTTGGGTTTAAATCGGATTTAAATTCGATTTAAATTCAAAATGTGAGTGTTTTAACCCACTCACAACTTCTAAAAGTTTTTATGTTTGCTAAATTTATTTTAGATATGTGTAGAAATTTATTTATGACCGTTTGGCATGTTTATTCATCATATCTGTTAAATCGTGTTATTTAATTTAACTGTTAATTTATTTTATTTATTGCATATTAATTGATAGTTAGAATTAATTTATTTGCATATAAACTGCTAGTAAACAGTTATAAAATTTACTACTGAATATAAACTGTTAGTTTAATAGTTGTTAAATTTTATTTTAAATATAACTGCCAGTTATTACCTGTTATATATTATCAGATATATATTGATATTGATTTATTATTGGATGATGATTGTGATTTGGATGGTGGATGATTTTGATGAATGGATGTTTTATTGTATATCATTAAACTGCAAGTTATCATGCATTTTTCGTTTCATTCGGGATTGTGGTTTGAAATGATATACAACCGCAAATTTTATTTTTAAATTGCGGATTGAAATGATAAATATCCGTATCACTTGACCATAGGATAGAAAATTATATACAGGCACCGTGGTCTATATACAAATTATTTTAAAAGTGATTTCTATGGTTTGGATGGGATACGGTTTTTAAAAAATTTTAAAATTTGATATTTTATAAATATTATTCTTCTATATAAATACATATGAAGTTAAAAATTTTGAATTTAAGCTGTGTATAAATCTGTTGAATAAAATGGGAATTTAGAAAATGGAATTTGAAATTTATATTATGTGTTTAAATTTGGAAATTTTTAAGGTATGATATGTATAACTGGATTTTCCAAGATAAATTTAAAATGAATATTCTAGTATAATTATATTGAAGAAAATATTTAATTGCTAGGAATTGGAGTTTTATTTATGGATTTTTATGTGAATATTCAAGACTAAATAATAGAACATTTAATTTGTTGAAAGAATAAATTCCAACTCTAGTTTTGAAATATTAATACTCCAAATGGATATATATATAGAAATTGAAGTGGTTTGGTAACTTGAAAGTGATATAAAATTTACGGTTTAGACTTTAAATAAAGAAATATAATTGTAAAGCCATGGAAATTATTTTTCTTTACAAAGTAACCTTAAAGTTAAACCATCTATTTTATATGTCGTTCAATATCCAAACCATTCAAGTTTTAGAAGTTATGGTCTTAAAATTTTAAATTTCGAATATTATGCTTTGAAAGTATAATCCAAATATTTGGTTTCCAGATGTTATAAATTTTAAAGCAGTATGATTTTTGGAAAGAATTATATTTGGGCTAAAATGATATCATATTGTTTTGGGTTTTTAAAATGATATCGTAATTCCTAGTTTTGAAATGGGAAATTTTATCCTGGTTTTAAGTATAAACTATTTTTAAATGACCACGGTGTTATAATAACGATTGGTTGGCAAAGTGACCGGGATCGGATATGGACATACTCTCTGTCGATACCGAAAACCACTTTGACTAACCGTGTACGCGGTGGAGATTCCAGAATGAAGTAGGATGGTGGCGACGTTTCCGTAAGGTAAATACGTGGACCCAACTCCCGTGAGTTGGCATAAGGTGGCTAAAACAGGAGCGATCGACGGGTTAATGAGGTCATTCCTCTGATCGGACACTCCTCTTCGATATTATACTTTGACTTTGGATTGATTCAGTGGCCACTTTTACTTTGATTTTGGGGAGTTTGTTCGAGGTGGGCGGTAGCTGCGGCTACGCGTTACCATCGGCCCGGAAGCGTAATTGGTATATCTACCCTGGTATTGCCTAGTTGTGCCGTGTCACCTACCCTAGCGCGCCTTATACGATTTTGTTTTGTACCATACCTATGGAGTGCCCTTTGACGACGCCCAGTACGGGGGAGATTACGGTACTGTATAGACTATGGGAATATATTTTGTATTAAGGGCTATATGGGTAACCCCTTAACGCTATTTAAAAGTAAGTTTATTTTATGAATAGACACTACTATAGTAGCGCAATATACTACATAGTAAATAGTTTAACGGATCCTTAGGAGATGTAAATCCCGAACATCTTTTGAGTTATTGTACTCATATTTATTCTGTTAATTTAACTTACATAAGATCTTTTAGTTCTGACTCGAGTGTTTGGTCTTTTCAATTCGCTCGGGTCAGTCCGAGCGTTTCAGGATTTGAAGTTTTAGCTCTGGAGGACGAAGACGAAGATTTGTAGTATTACTATGTACTATTTTATTCCACTACATTGTATTCCGCTGCATTGATATTATTGGTATGTGAACTCTGATATTTAATTGTATAAAGAAGAATCAAATGTTTTGTAAACAGTTTTATAAACTATATATTTTATTATTATATTTTATCCTTCCGCTGTGAGATTCTATTTTTTTCTTCTCGGTTTTTCTTATTAACCCCATAACAATCCGCCCTTCCGTATGGTTTGAATCGGCATGTGTGTTGATTTGAAGCGTGCGAAAAGGCAGGTCGTTACATACTTGTTATGATTAATTGAGGATAACTAATAAAATGGAAATTAATTAAGGATTAATTAATAAGTGTGATTAATCAAGACTAATGAGATAATTAAAGGATAATTGAGTAATTAAAGATTTAATTTCTTAAAATAATTAATTAAGGGGTTAATTAATTATGTAAATGAGTTTAAAGCTTAATTTAATTAATATGATTAATTAAGAATAATTTAATTAATTAAGGTGTTTGATTAATTAATTAATTAATATTAAATGATTTGCAATTAATAAATCAGGATTGGATAATTAATTCATAAGTAATCAATTTAATTGAAAATAAATTGAATTAATTAGGACTAAATAATTAATTAATCCTAATTATAAATGACTATTGAATGCTTGATCTTATTTATAAATGATTGTATTGTATGAGATGCCTTGGATTGGTTGTCCTATCTGATCTATGATATTTTGTTCTGTGGATTGAGCTATGTATAATTTATTCATTTATTTACATTTGTATATTATCTATGAATCTGTGAATGGACGATAAGCGTTATAACTTATATCACTTATCAGCTATATTTCTGTGTTTTAATCTGTGATGATTGAATGCTGTTGCACTATTGTTAAACCCCTAGACCATACTATTGTTAAACCCCTAGACCATACTTATACATACACAAATATGGATTTTACGAGGAAATCGATTAAGTCACAAATTTTTGAAGTGATTTTTAAATAGACAATTTGAATTCAAATGTTTTGGGAATGGATTGGGTTTAAAGTGAAAAGCTTTTGAAATGGAATTTAAAAGATGAAAATTTATTTTGAATAACTTGATAAAGCTTGAAGTTTAAATTACTTGATTTAAATTTAAATTCAAAATTTGAAACTGAATCCTATGATTTGAAACTAGAGATTTAAAGATGTTATACTAATTATATATGGGTTAAACCATTTTTAGAAGCGTTGTTTTGGGAATTTGAATTAATTCAAGACGGTAACTTGTATAAATGGAATCGGGTTTTTTCGAAATAAAACTGTTGTTTCTAAAATGATAAAAAGATTTCATATGAGAAATGAACTTCAAATTGTATTAAAGGTATTTCAAGTTTGAATTGAAATGGTTTTCCAAGTTATGAATGAACCCTTTGGAAACGAATTTTTAAAGCTACAAATTAAATCCTTGTTATAAAAATTTTACGAGTTAATCCAATCGAAATGGAAATCGTTTTGAAATCTATTATTGGATCTTTGTAAAACTGGGTGAACTTTGTGAAATGAATCTTTTTGTTTAAAGATTTGAAATGGTAATTTGTTTAAACCATTTGAAAGAAAAATTTGGATAATAAGTTGTGACTTAACTAAGACCCCATTATCCATATGTTTCTTGTAAATATTGTGCTCACTATTCGGTTTAGCCGGGAGAGGACCTTTGTGTCGTATAACCCATTCCGAATATGTGATTCGACGTTATGGATAGCATTTGAAGACCGGTGGTGAAGATCGGGTATTTGCGAGAATGATAGGATGACCTATTGATTGTCTCTGCACTGAGTTGCTCAGGTATAGAGATTCCCTAAGTGATGGGAAGTCCGATCAGGATTGTGAATACCCAGATTTGCAAGGACTTTTTCGGAATTGCCTTCAGTTCTGTTCGAACCTAGAACAGACTTGTATAGATTATATGTTTGACATTACATTTTGAGATATAAAGCAGATTTCTTTCAAATACATATCTATTGGTGGCGGAGAATTTATTCTCTTAGCTTAACACCCTTCTTTGAGACGTACGAGCTCAGAGGTTATGTAGTTGAAAGTTATCGGTGATATACTCCCAATTTGGTAGTGTGGCATGCTGAGTGCGGCTGATCATTTGTTGATCAAAGCGTGGCTTTTGTGAAAAGCATGGCTTTGTGGACGAGATTTCGTCGACCTCACAACCCAGTTATGGTCGAAACAGGAATTGTAGCAGCAAGGTTATTTGAGGGTAGCACCATCTAAGGGTATGTCATTTCCTTCTGGGTTATAAGTGGTATCATGGTACGGAGCCCAGATACTTACTTCGTGGTTGCTGCAAACTTATTACTTTGTGGTTGTTGGTTGAGAGGATCCTCGGGTAAAGGTCGTAAACGACCGGGGGATGGCATGCTCGTTTCAGTTGTTACCTAAATATAGAGGTAACCCGGCCTTGTCTAGCAGAGATCCGGTTAGGATCCGAGTGTAGGATCTAGATTAACCCTAAAGGGGGGTGAATAGGGTTATAGCAAATTTTCTCGATTTAAACACAGAAACAAACATGCAGAAATAAATATGCTGAAAAGTAAACCACACACAAAATTTACCCAGCTTCGGCAACCCTTGCCTACTGTTGCATTCCCAGATTTCTATTAGAATTAAACAGTATCCCGCTTACAAACACTCTAACAGACTCGCAAACCCTGCTCCGCTTACAAACACTCTAATAGACTCGCGACCCCTGCTCCCGCCTATAGAGTTTTGCAAACTCGCAAACCCTTTCTCCCGCCTATAGAGTTTTGCAAACTCGCACACCCTGCTCACTAAACTAATTCTAACTAGACAATCTGACACTACCTACAACCTAGATGGTGATTTACCAAGGTTTGACAACCTTAAAAAAAATTAAAACAAATTTAAAAACAAATTAAAAACCTATTTGAAATAAACTAAAGCCCTCTTTAAAAATAAAACAAGCCGGCCCAATTTTTTCTTTAACCCGATCCTCTTTCTTTTGTTTGTGAAGGAAAAATGGAGGCCTCTGTTGTATTCTTTGTTCGTTCTGAATTAGGGCTTCGTTCCCTTTTCCTTTGCTACCGTAAAATGGCGGCCGATCCTCTTTGCCACTAAATTAGGGCTTCGTTCTTCGATCCAAATTGGGGCTTTTCTGGAGCACGCTTATGTTGATTCTCTGGTTTGCATTGCTCCTCTGTTGATCGAGTTCGTTGTTGCGGTATGTATTCTCTTTGCTAGTTTAATTTGCTTGAATTATCACTTGTTCTTGTTGCGCACTCGATTGCCAATGATGAATTTGTTTGGTGAATATTTATATGAATTCGAGACACTTGATTTTTCTCGTATTAATTTGATACTTTCCTAAATTGTGATTTCCGGATGCGCACGGCTTTCCTGATATATTTTTTAGACTTGATACTCACGGCTTTAACTTGAGAACGTTCGATCCTTCTTATGTCAAACGGCAGAAACTTTCCCTTTTTAATTTACTTTGACTATTTCAAAGATATGCACTTGAATTTAAGTTTGTTTTCGTGAATTTCTCTGACTTGTCTTTAGCATCCTTCCATGATTTCGAGTTTACATTTTCTGATTGTTTCTCAACATCAACCACTGTCTTCATTGTATATTCTGCAGCATGGCTACTTGCGACTGCATGTTGCTGCTGTGTAGTGCTTGCATACCCACTACTGCACTGTTCACAGTATATTGATATTATTGTTGCATTCCATTTGTTTGACCCTTGCACATGCTTTCTGTAGTATTATAATCTCAAGATGATTGCATATTCCTGATGCACTTGGTCATTCATTGGTTTGTTTGCATTTAGTCACTTCTTTCATGCATTGTTAAGTTTGTGGTCATCGTTGCCTGGATTTTGTACATTTGTGCACTTTCACTTGATATTGTAGTCTCTGCTTTGGTTTAATCAGTACTTGCTTCACTTGAACTTTTGTGACTTGTGTTTTGAGCCCTGTTGTCTGCACTTGTATATATTTGGCTGCACTTGTGAACTTTGTTCATCAAGTCTGCACTTTGCACTATCCTTTGTTCTATTTGTTTGCTCCTTCGAGTCAGTGAACATTTGTGGCTGCACTTCAGTTGCTTGTATATGTGTAACAAGTGTGATGGTTTCTGGTAGTTGTTCATTGTGTTTTGTTCACCCATTACTGCACTGATTGTTGAGCTACTGCTTCAACTTGTCACATTTGACTTGACTGTGTTGATCCAATTCATCATGTATTGTTTCATTTCTTCAAATTTGCCTGTTTCATTTGAGTTGTGTCTGCATTGTGCATTGAACACTTTGTCATCTGTAGTTGTATTCACTTCATGTTTGCATACATGTTGTGGTCTGGACATTTGGGTTTGTTGTACACTTGTCTTCTTTACCACTGAACTATTTACTGACTTGTTTGGTTGATGTTCTTTATGTCTGCATCTTGTAGTTGCCACTGTGTTGTATTGACATGTTGTATACTTTCCGACCTGATAGCATTTGGTTTATTGATGTTGTCTCATTGATATTGAGACCTGTAGTTCGAGGCTACACTTGTGCAGTTCTTTGTTTTTGCATCTTCATTTGGTTGTTGTCTTTGTGGTCTTCTCATTCATGTGTGTCTGTCCGAGTTCATTCATATTGTTGTGTCACTTGTGCATTATGTTGTTCATTGCTTGGTCTCTACTTGATGTTGTAGTCTTCAAGTATTTTTGATTGTCATGTGCATCACTGGTCTTTGCATCCATTCATGTTGATTTTTGAAATTTCACTTGCGTTGAATCCAGTTTCAAAAACCCGGGTTTGACCTTGTGCTCGTGTCGTGATTTTAAATATATTGCACGTGAGTTGAACACGGCTTTACATTTGGGTTTGACCTGTGCTTAGCTATCCCTGTAGCATTATCAAGTGTATATTGATGTGCACGGCCTTGTGGCATGTACAGTGATACACTGTGCATGGCACATTGTTCGTGTATGATGAATTCAAATGTAAATGATGACGAACAACCCAAATAACTGAGGCAAATAGTATTTTCAAAAATCATATTTCATTTTATATTGCAAAAATATTTCTTTTTCTATTTTACTGCGTTAGTGAATATTTCTGCAGACTGCTCAGATGCTGGATTCAAACTGGAATGAAGTTGAAGTTAAACTACGAGTGTGAGTGATATGTAGTGAGGTTATTAATGTAAAAATAATTGTGATGTATTCAATAATGTATATGTATAGTGAGAGCTTGAATTTGTACTATTCAAGATTGTAATAAATATTTGTTTGAATAAAATTTCTGTTTGAATTCAAATTCCATTCAAATTCTGTGTAATTTATTTTATTCAACAAATATTTATTTAATCTATGAAAAACAAAATAGTACATTACCAAATACATTTAAACGAATGTATATATATTTATTATCATCAAACAAAAATCATATAAGCGCAAAGCGCATATTCATACAATCTCCCCCTTTTGATGATAACAAACATATATTTAAGATTTTGACTGAGTTAAATGTATTTGCTCAATGATATATCCTAGATGCTCCCCCTATTTAAATGCTTCCTCTCTACATGATTCTCCCCCTACCTATATGCATACAAATAGAAATATATAAATGAGCCTAGATGCAAATGGAAAATTATTTGACCTTTGCTTGATTCTATTTGACAAAATCTTAACTTTTCTCTCCCCCTTTCCTTATCAGCAAAAGAATAATAGTGTTAGAGAATATAGAGATAAAGTGATCAATACTAATCCAACATTAAACTCAAATTGAATATAAATATTTAAACTTCAATAAAAATCAAACAAAAATCATAACTACCCTTGTTAGGCGCATATTCCACTTTTAGAATGATGGAAATGGTATTCTCATATAAAATCATACAGATGTATCTACTCGTGGTACATTTATATCAGGAATTTGAATATCTACTAATCATGCATAACCGTTATGACTTTTAAATGAGTTTAGTAGTATTCCAATTTATTTATTTTTTTAAATGAAATCAAGTATCTTCTAACAACGCATGACCGTGAGGACTTTTAAATGGGATTAGAATCAACTTGTCTATTTAATCAATCAATTTTGATATGCGTTCCATAGATGCATAACCGTAAGGACTTTTAAATGAGCATGGAAGCACATAATCAAAAATCCAAGTAATTCACCCATGCATAACCGTGAGGACTTTTAAATGAGAGTGAATACTTTGGATCTTTATTTATTTTTACAACAAAAAAATATGAAATGAAAACAAATGATCCCTGATTATAGTACCACATATCGACCAACTATATTTAAGTTTTGATAAACCATGGTCGATAGAAATATGATAGATATAGAAATGGTCATGGAATCTTTACCCAACAAAAAGTTTTATAACTCTTGTTTGATTTCCTAAAGAAATTTTCCAAATATACTCTCTTGACTAATGCATGTTAAATATCAACACTTATCACCTTTTCAATCACTATTTATCTTTTTGATAATTAGTAGGGAGTCGGATTAGTCAAAATTTGTCATTTAAAATCAAATAAAAATGACTAATCTGAAAATATGGTCAAACAATTATTTTCTCGAAGGGGTTATATGAGAAAAAAAATTCTGCTAAATGAAATTTATTTCAAGTGAAAAATATGCAGATATTTTCTTTGAAAAACGATGTAGCAAATGAATGTTTCAAAAATTAATCACGTTCCACTAGTAATTTTTCTTTCAACTAGATTACCAGTATAATCTGCATCTGAATTTCTTTTTCACTCCAAAATATCACTAACTAAATTTGATAGACCAGACCATGAAGAGTGCATCAAAAATTTCAAACTCGATTTTAACAACAATTTAAATGACATTCTTTGAATTTGAATTGAAGTCATGTAAACAATCAAAAACTGAAAATATAGAGTTAGCCGAATTATGACCAAATGTATCCAACAAAACACAATGTTTAATCCAAACAAATATGTATGAAGTAATTCTAAGAATAGTGATTTTGGCATAAATATAATTGGTCAACAATGTTGAACAAGTCAGAATCAAAATCATTTTTCTTTACAATTATTGGCTGATTTAATTCAAAATACCGTGCAGATTATCACATTCAATATATCGATCAAATAAATATACCTTCACCTGTTTTACCATTATGATAATTTTTCGTGATTGCCCATTGTGATTCTGTCACCTTTGTACTAGGCTAAGGAACTTTGCTTTGTTGCCCGTTGTGTTTCTAGAACAGCCAAAATCCAGAGAACACTGTTGTTGTTCCTTAGCCTGCCACCATACCTACACGATGAATGATTTTTGTGACATATTTGTTTTTATAGGTCCATGATTGTTTGTAACGACCCAGAATTTTTATTAATTAAAATTTGAATATTTAATTAATTTTAAATATTTATAAGTGAATTTATAAGTCGAATAAATTTTTATTTGATTTATTGGATTTAATTGGATTATTAAATCGATAATTTGATATGTTAAATTATGGAAATAAGTAAAAATTGAGTTAAATATGATTGAAAATAATTTGGAAAAATTTATTTTATCATATGGAAGTTAGAACGATATTTTAGAACTTTTAAAATCGAATTAAAAGTTAATTTGTGAAAATTGAATATTTTAATATTTAATAATCGACTGTAAAATACCCAATTTTTGAACAGTCTCAGAATTGAACGAAACTAGTTTCATTGGATCCGTAATAGTTAGTTATTACCGGATTTCAAATTTCGTGTCAATCGGAGCTATCGTTTGATCGTGGCAGCTCGAAACGCATCGAATCGTTTTTAATTTAAATTTGGCGAGTCAAAATAGCCATTTTTCAAAAAGTCTCGGATTTCGACGAAACCAGTTTCATCGGATCCGTAATGTGATATTATTGTAAGGTTTCAAATTTCAAGTCAATTGGATTTACCGTTTGTCCGGTACAAATTAAAACGCCTAGAAATCGACTTAAATCGGTTTAATTTAAATTGAGCGTTTACAGCCATAACTCGCACATACTTCCGAATTAGCTTCCGAAACCTGTTCCATTGTGTCCGGAACGCGGGATAAACCCTAGGTACGCTGGTTACGGCGTCTAAATCGGAGTTCGGAATTTCCGGATGAATAGTGTCGTTCGAAATTCTATAAATAGCCATCATCCTCTTCATAAATAAAAAAAAAATAATATAAAACATTAAACCCTAGCCGCCTCCACCAGATTCAAGGGCCAGAAAACTCCCAACTTCCACCTCAATTATCTCCTCATCCATCGACATTTACCAACAACCTTCAACTAGAGAATCGAAGAGCATGAAGAGATCTACAACTTCAACGGTCAAGATCGCGAATGGCTTCACGGATTGATGGGAAATGGAGTGTGAACGTGGCCTGTTGCGTGCGCGTTTCCCAAGGAGGGGAGGGGCCGAGCTTGTTGCAGTTTGGGCCGAGTATGGAGGGGGTCGTGCTCTTCGACGTGGCGGTGTTGTGATCGAGTATAGGCGAGAGATCGAGGCGAAAATCAAAACCCTAAATGGGTGTAGTGGGTTCGGCTGTATACAGGTAGTTTACGTGAGTTGAGGGAGATGAAGGAGAGGCCTTGGATGCAGATCTTACGGCCAGGATTTGCTGTGGTATGAAGATAGTTGAATAAATGTTGTAAAAGTTTATATAAAATCGTGTACAAACTTGTAAATTGCATAACTTTTTCATACGAGGTCGAAAAAATGCAAACTCAGTTGCGTTGGAATCGTGTGGACGAGCACTACGCGATGGAGTTGGTTTGGAGTCGTTTGGAGTTAGTGAGAATTTCGGGTAAAATTAAACGCGCGTTTAATTTTATTCGAAATAAATCGCTAAAACGGAATTAAAATCAAGGTGAGAACTTCTCACTCAATCGAATAGATTTCGATTTTATTTTAAATAGTTAGATTTAAAATATTTGAATGCATGTTTGAATGATGACTGTAAATTATTGATTGTTAAAATAGACATTATGCGCCGTTATTAAGCGGATGTTATTTATTATAAACATATACCGCGAATATTTCATAAACAGTGAAATTGGTATTATATATAATATCAATATATATATATTGGCATATATATATATTGCAGTTGATTGATTTCCCGTATTTTTTAGCGGATGAGACCCTATTGCGCCGTTATTAAGCGGATAATATTTATTAAGAACATATACCGCGATAATTTCGTACTGGAGCGAAATTGGTATTGTGCTAATGTTTTTGGATGCAGGAAACAGGTTGGAGGGATCCAACTGGATTCCTCAACAGTTTTATTTAATTTCAGATATTTTGATATTTGATTGATTATCATATCGATATATGATATTGTTGTAGTCGTGATTGACTATTTGGTGTGTAGCATCATTGGACCCAGATTTTGGGATTTTAAAATGATTTTCAAAGTGATTTTTGAAATATACTATATTTTTGGAATTGATCCATTATAAATAAATAAACGTTATAATTTTTTAAAGTTATAAAAATTATGATTTTTGAGAAATATAGTTAAAAGATTGATTTTTGAAAATACGGGTTAATGATGTTATAAAATAGTTTAAA
Source organism: Allium cepa (assembly GCA_030765085.1). Taxonomy (NCBI): domain Eukaryota; kingdom Viridiplantae; phylum Streptophyta; class Magnoliopsida; order Asparagales; family Amaryllidaceae; genus Allium; species Allium cepa. Next base: position 174,470,723 of record CM060938.1, read on the forward strand.
AATGGGATTTTTGAATTTATTGCGAAAAGTTTAAATATAGGATTTATAAAATTTAATTATTTTATAAATCAAGAGAATGATGAAATTATAAAGGAATTTAAAGACGTTTAAAAAAATAATATAAATTGATTTATATTAAGGGATTTATAAATGGATATTTATAAATTGAATTATGGACATTATAAAACAAGTTTTTATAAGTGTTTGAATGTAGTGGAAATGAATTTCCTAAATGAATGAAATTTATAGTATTATAAACTGTGAAGTTATAAATGAAATTTTATAAGCAGTAGGTTTATAAAATTTATAAAGTTATCGAAAGAATGGATTTTGGATAAATAAACAATCTTATAAGTTAAGATTAATAATTTGGGAAGTTAACGAACGATTTTGTAAAATAATCGTTTTATAAGTATTTGACTTATAATATGAACGTTTAGTTTATAATGACGTTATAAACTGGAATATGTTAATAAAGGAAATTATAAAAGAAAGTTTTTATAAAATAAATAGAAATGGAATTTATAAACGTTGTTTTATAAATTCGCAAACGACTTATTTTGATAAGTTAATTGTTATAACCTATTAATGGAGTTATGTTCACATTTTTGAATAGTGAATAATCCTTTAAAATAAATTTAATAAAAGGATGAAATTTGTTAACGAAGTATGTTCACGATTTTTGAATAGTGAATAACACGTTAAAGAAATTGTTTTGAATGTGATGTTTTAAATTGAATTAAAACGATCTAACGATGTTTTAAAATGTGTTGAGATTCGAAACCATAGATTTCAACATTTATTGTTGAAATAGATGTTTCGAGAAATAAAAGGAAATGGTGAACTATAACACTGTTGTTATAGTAAATGATTTCCGAAAGGAAATGTTTGTATAGTATTGGGATTTATATATCTAATTTAAATTCGAATCCCTATACTAGTGATTTTGGGTTGTCGTAACGATGTTTTACGTAACATTCGTTTTGACCCAAATAAATATGTTTAAGTGAATGATTTTCTTAAAGAATGAAATATGTACTTAATTCGATTTAAGTATATTGAATATTTTCTAAGTGTTGAAAATAAAAAGATTTGTGAATTACTTATTTTTAATAAGTATGGAAATGTTTTCCAATATGAAGTGAATAATTAGAATTTATCTTTTTGAAGATAAATTGAAATGGATAATTGGAATAGTATATGCATGAATATTTTGAAATATAAATTCATTATGGAATTTATATGTGAAAAGTGAAATTGGTTAAAAAAATAAATATTGATTTATTTTTGAAGTGTTGAAATTATATATCTTGTAAAGATATTTTGGAAAATAAATAATTTGAAAAATTATTTGGAATCTGGTGATGTATGCATATCCATTGATAGTTCAATAGCCGACTATCAATATTTCCCTTTGAATGGGTATTTGATGTGATTTGTTTGAAATTGAATGCACACTTATTTTTGAATAAGCGCTCACTATTCGGGTTAACCGGGAAAGGACCATGGGGTCGTATAACCCATTCCGAATATGTGATACGTCGTTGTGAATTGCATTGAAGATCGGTGTTGAAGACCCGGTATTTGCGAAAGCGATAGGATGACCTATCGATTGTCTCTGCACTGAGTTGCAACGGTATAGAGACTCCCTAAGTGATGGGAAATTCGATCAGGATTGTGAATATCCGGATTGCAAGGACTTCTTTGTAAGTGCCTTCGGTTCTGTTCGAGCCCGGAACAGACTTGTATGGATTGTATGCCTGACATTACAAGTTGAGATATAAAGCCGATTTCTTTCAAATATATTTCTGTTGGTGGCGGAGAATTTATTCTTTGCTTAACACCCTTCTTTGAGACGCATGTGCTCAAAGGTTATATAGTTGAAGTTATCAGCGATATATTCCCAATTTGGTAATGTGACATGCTGAGTGATGCTGAAATGATCATTGTGTTGATTATTTGTGATAGGATCATTTGTTTGATCGTCTATCTTAGTGATCATTGTGTTGATCATTTGTTGACCCAAAGCATGGCTTTTGTATAAAGTATGTTTTTGTGGACGTGAATTCGTCGAGCCTCACATCCCGGAAATGGTCAAAACAGGAAAGATGCGGCAAGGTTATGAGGGGTAGCGCCCTTTAGGATATGTGCATTTCCTTCTGGAAAAGGGTGGTATCATGGTATGGAGCCCAGATACTTACTCATGTTGAAACACTTTGTTTTTATGATTGTGTGAATTGATTAGAGAGCGCTCTCGGATAAAGGTCCCAAAGGACCGGGGGATGGCATATTCGGTCAGTTGTTACTCAGTTAGGGGTAACCCGGCCTTGTGTTGGTAGAGATCCGGTTTGGTTCTCGGGGATGTCCATCCAGAGGCATTCTCATGTGGCAATGGGAAGTTCCTTGGCCTGACCATTTGTTGGAAATCCAATTCCCAATACGAAACTTGTACGGTATTAGTTGTAGAACCTGCTATACACTTATGGTGGTCACCACTGTTTGGATAGTAGCTATAGTAGGCATAGTTCGAAATGTCTATGTCGGCTAAGATTTATATCTTTATTTTCGAAATGATTTGTTATACATTATGCACTAGTAATAATATCAAATGTTATTTTAAATGCGTATCAAGCATCTTTGACTATCATAAGGAGAAATCTCCTCCGATTCTGCGTTTGCATGTGTGTGTGTGCGGGAGGCCTTATGGTAGTCTCATTTTTAAAAGCACTGCGAATTGAGTTTAAAAATATTCCTCTATTTGATTTTAAAGTTAAATAAACTGTTTTGAGTTCTCACACCAGTCACATGACTGACTCGGAGTTTATTGTTTTCCTTCCTAAACTCTGGGTGCCCACCAATTTCTACACGGGAAGTTAAGAGTTAGGTTTATCAGGATATTCTGGAGTTGCTGGAGGCAAGCTGGATGGCATGGCGTATTACTAGTTTATATAGTATTTCTTTTTCCGCTGTTTGTTGATGTATGTTGTTGTACACTCTGATGATGTGATGTAATGTAATAACTGATATAGTTCTTTGTTTAAAGATTATTCATTTATTATTATATGTTGTTCCGCTGCGAATTGTGAGATTTTGATGTTGTTCTGTTGTTTCCTTTCTGTCCCGTTCTATTTTAAAAATTCTCTGTTTTCTAAAAATCGTCTATCTTCTTTCCTCTCTATTTTCTATCTTTTCTCTCTTTTTCTTTTCTTAAATTCTTTTTTTTTTTAAAAAACCCATAACATCTCGGTTTTTCGGCAACGAAAATCCGTATACGTTACATTTGGTATCAGAGCTTATGGTTAAGCGACAACCATGGTTCTGTTGGGTATTACTCATTAGAGATAGAGTCAGTAGTACTCTAGAATGAGTTGAGTGTAATAATAGCTATGAGAGCGTATTTGTTAGTGAATAAAATTGTTTTATATTGTGTTGACTTATCGGTTGATTGTTTATAGATTCCCGTCGATTTAGTCTAGCTAACTATCGTAGATAGGGGTTTCTAAACTCTTAAACAAGATAAATCGACATAGTATTGTTTTAAATTGGGTGAATGAAATAATTTTGCCTTGATTATATTTTATATATAAAGAAATAATTTTTCAGAATTATTAAAGTGTATATAAGTTGATTGTTAGGTTGTTTGAATAATCTAAATAAAAGAATAATTGTATAAGTAAAAAGAATTATAAGAATTGAATTATAATTAAAGTGATTCACAATTGTGAAATAAACTTATATATATAAGAAGTAAAATTATATGAATATGAGTTGTGAATAAAAGTGAATTTAAAGTTAAATGAAGTATAACTTAAGAATTGTTGAATGAGGTTGATTTTGATATCAAACTAAATTAACAAAGTTAAGTGATGGATGTGAACTTGAGTATATAAATGGAATTCAACTGTTGTAATTGAATTGAATGTTAATCAATTGAATGTGAATAAATTGGAATGGAGTAATGAATATAAGTGTTGATTCATTAAAATCTAATGTTATTAGAAGTTGAAAAAAAAAATGAATGAATATAAGCAAAGGAATTTGGTTGAAATTAATATACATTGATTGTTATTTGATTGTTAGATGATTGTATGTAATTCATTAAGAGTTAATGAAATTGAAAGCTATGTAATTGAATTCAAATTAGAAAGTAAATAAATTTGAATAGAATTGAATGTGAATTGGATTTAAATTAGTAAATGTTAACTAATTGAATTGAGAATGAATGTTAGTAAGAACATCCACTGTTAATGAATCAAATGTGATTAAATTTAAAACCAATTCATTGAATATAAATGAGAATATGAATGGATGTTAGTTGGTTGTATATATGCATTTGTTGTTTGGTTGCATTTGCTATGTGACATATATAGTTGTTATGTTGTTATATGTTGTATATCGATACTATTTCCATATATGCATGATTCTCATGTTGTTTGTTGAGTGTTTAGTAGGTGCGGATCGCGTTTGCTTCGCATTTGGAGTTCGCTTTAGCGCTATATTAGCCGTATGTGCTCGCTAATAAAATATAAGGTACATATCTCGGATTAAATATCGCACTTTTACACTTTTTTCCCTTCGGGATGCCTCATTACTTGATGAGATGTATATTTGTGATATATATACTGTCATTTTTTTTTTCGGATCGAGCCGCGCAAAGGAGACTATGGCGAATTTTTCCGGAAATTTAAGGCGCTAGAAAAATTTTGAGAAATTTGGGAAAATTTTGAAAACTTTAACTTTGATTTTGGAATTGAAAGTTAAACAATAGTAATTGTTTTTGAAAAGATAACTAAGTACGATTTGAAAACTTAGTAAAGAATTGTAAGGAATTTAATTATGAATTTTGGAAAAATAAATAGATTCTGTAACTTTCTTACTTGTAATTTCGAGGACGAAATTCTTTTAAGGGGGAAAGATTGTAACGACCCAGAATTTTTATTAATTAAAATTTGAATATTTAATTAATTTTAAATATTTATAAGTGAATTTATAAGTCGAATAAATTTTTATTTGATTATTGGATTTAATTGGATTATTAAATCGATAATTTGATATGTTAAATTATGGAAATAAGTAAAAATTGAGTTAAATATGATTGAAAATAATTTGGAAAATTTTATTTTATCATATGGAAGTTAGAACGATATTTTAGAACTTTTAAAATCGAATTAAAAGTTAATTTGTGAAAATTGAATATTTTAATATTTAATAATCGACTGTAAAATACCCAATTTTTGAACAGTCTCAGAATTGAACGAAACTAGTTTCATTGGATCCGTAATAGTTAGTTATTACCGGATTTCAAATTTCGTGTCAATCGGAGCTATCGTTTGATCGTGGCAGCTCGAAACGCATCGAATCGTTTTTAATTTAAATTTGGCGAGTCAAAATAGCCATTTTTCAAAAAGTCTCGGATTTCGACGAAACCAGTTTCATCGGATCCGTAATGTGATATTATTGTAAGGTTTCAAATTTCAAGTCAATTGGATTTACCGTTTGTCCGGTACAAATTAAAACGCCTAGAAATCGACTTAAATCGGTTTAATTTAAATTGAGCGTTTACAGCCATAACTCGCACATACTTCCGAATTAGCTTCCGAAACCTGTTCCATTGTGTCCGGAACGCGGGATAAACCCTAGGTACGCTGGTTACGGCGTCTAAATCGGAGTTCGGAATTTCCGGATGAATAGTGTCGTTCGAAATTCTATAAATAGCCATCATCCTCTTCATAAATTAAAAAAAAAAAAAAAAAAACATTAAACCCTAGCCGCCTCCACTAGATTCAAGGGCCAGAAAACTCCCAACTTCCACCTCGATTATCTCCTCATCCATCGACATTTACCAACAACCTTCAACTAGAGAATCGAAGAGCATGAAGAGATCTACAACTTCAACGGTCAAGATCGCGAATGGCTTCACGGATTGATGGGAAATGGAGTGTGAACGTGGCCTGTTGCGTGCGCGTTTCCCAAGGAGGGGAGGGGCCGAGCTTCCTGCAGTTTGGGCCGAGTATGGAGGGGGTCGTGCTCTTCGACGTGGCGGTGTTGTGATCGAGTATAGGCGAGAGATCGAGGCGAAAATCAAAACCCTAAATGGGTGTAGTGGGTTCGGCCGTATACAGGTAGTTTACGTGAGTTGAGGGAGATGAAGGAGAGGCCTTGGATGCAGATCTTACGGCCAGGATTTGCTGTGGTATGAAGATAGTTGAATAAATGTTGTAAAAGTTTATATAAAATCGTGTACAAACTTGTAAATTGCATAACTTTTTCATACGAGGTCGAAAAAATGCAAACTCAGTTGCGTTGGAATCGTGTGGACGAGCACTACGCGATGGAGTTGGTTTGGAGTCGTTTGGAGTTAGTGAGAATTTCGGGTAAAATTAAACGCGCGTTTAATTTTATTCGAAATAAATCGCTAAAACGGAATTAAAATCAAGGTGAGAACTTCTCACTCAATCGAATAGATTTCGATTTTATTTTAAATAGTTAGATTTAAAATATTTGAATGCATGTTTGAATGATGACTGTAAATTATTGATTGTTAAAATAGACATTATGCGCCGTTATTAAGCGGATGTTATTTATTATAAACATATACCGCGAATATTTCATAAACAGTGAAATTGGTATTATATATAATATCAATATATATATATTGGCATATATATATATATTGCAGTTGATTGATTTCCCGTATTTTTTAGCGGATGAGACCCTATTGCGCCGTTATTAAGCGGATAATATTTATTAAGAACATATACCGCGATAATTTCGTACTGGAGCGAAATTGGTATTGTGCTAATGTTTTTGGATGCAGGAAACAGGTTGGAGGGATCCAACTGGATTCCTCAACAGTTTTATTTAATTTCAGATATTTTGATATTTGATTGATTATCATATCGATATATGATATTGTTGTAGTCGTGATTGACTATTTGGTGTGTAGCATCATTGGACCCGGATTTTGGGATTTTAAAATGATTTTCAAAGTGATTTTTGAAATATACTATATTTTTGGAATTGATCCATTATAAATAAATAAACGTTATAATTTTTTAAAGTTATAAAAATTATGATTTTTGAGAAATATAGTTAAAAGATTGATTTTTGAAAATACGGGTTAATGATGTTATAAAATAGTTTAAAAATGGGATTTTTGAATTTATTGCGAAAAGTTTAAATATAGGATTTATAAAATTTAATTATTTTATAAATCAAGAGAATGATGAAATTATAAAGGAATTTAAAGACGTTTAAAAAAATAATATAAATTGATTTATATTAAGGGATTTATAAATGGATATTTATAAATTGAATTATGGACATTATAAAACAAGTTTTTATAAGTGTTTGAATGTAGTGGAAATGAATTTCCTAAATGAATGAAATTTATAGTATTATAAACTGTGAAGTTATAAATGAAATTTTATAAGCAGTAGGTTTATAAAATTTATAAAGTTATCGAAAGAATGGATTTTGGATAAATAAACAATCTTATAAGTTAAGATTAATAATTTGGGAAGTTAACGAACGATTTTGTAAAATAATCGTTTTATAAGTATTTGACTTATAATATGAACGTTTAGTTTATAATGACGTTATAAACTGGAATATGTTAATAAAGGAAATTATAAAAGAAAGTTTTTATAAAATAAATAGAAATGGAATTTATAAACGTTGTTTTATAAATTCGCAAACGACTTATTTTGATAAGTTAATTGTTATAACCTATTAATGGAGTTATGTTCACATTTTTGAATAGTGAATAATCCTTTAAAATAAATTTAATAAAAGGATGAAATTTGTTAACGAAGTATGTTCACGATTTTTGAATAGTGAATAACACGTTAAAGAAATTGTTTTGAATGTGATGTTTTAAATTGAATTAAAACGATCTAACGATGTTTTAAAATGTGTTGAGATTCGAAACCATAGATTTCAACATTTATTGTTGAAATAGATGTTTCGAGAAATAAAAGGAAATGGTGAACTATAACACTGTTGTTATAGTAAATGATTTCCGAAAGGAAATGTTTGTATAGTATTGGGATTTATATATCTAATTTAAATTCGAATCCCTATACTAGTGATTTTGGGTAGTCGTAACGATGTTTTACGTAACATTCGTTTTGACCCAAATAAATATGTTTAAGTGAATGATTTTCTTAAAGAATGAAATATGTACTTAATTCGATTTAAGTATATTGAATATTTTCTAAGTGTTGAAAATAAAAAGATTTGTGAATTACTTATTTTTAATAAGTATGGAAATGTTTTCCAATATGAAGTGAATAATTAGAATTTATCTTTTTGAAGATAAATTGAAATGGATAATTGGAATAGTATATGCATGAATATTTTGAAATATAAATTCATTATGGAATTTATATGTGAAAAGTGAAATTGGTTAAAAAAATAAATATTGATTTATTTTTGAAGTGTTGAAATTATATATCTTGTAAAGATATTTTGGAAAATAAATAATTTGAAAAATTATTTGGAATCTGGTGATGTATGCATATCCATTGATAGTTCAATAGCCGACTATCAATATTTCCCTTTGAATGGGTATTTGATGTGATTTGTTTGAAATTGAATGCACACTTATTTTTGAATAAGCGCTCACTATTCGGGTTAACCGGAAAAGAACCATGGGGTCGTATAACCCATTCCGAATATGTGATACGTCGTTGTGAATTGCATTGAAGATCGGTGTTGAAGACCCGGTATTTGCGAAAGCGATAGGATGACCTATCGATTGTCTCTGCACTGAGTTGCAACGGTATAGAGACTCCCTAAGTGATGGGAAATTCGATCAGGATTGTGAATATCCGGATTGCAAGGACTTCTTTGTAAGTGCCTTCGGTTCTGTTCGAGCCCGGAACAGACTTGTATGGATTGTATGCCTGACATTACAAGTTGAGATATAAAGCCGATTTCTTTCAAATATATTTCTGTTGGTGGCGGAGAATTTATTCTTTGCTTAACACCCTTCTTTGAGACGCATGTGCTCAAAGGTTATATAGTTGAAGTTATCAGCGATATATTCCCAATTTGGTAATGTGACATGCTGAGTGATGCTGAAATGATCATTGTGTTGATTATTTGTGATAGGATCATTTGTTTGATCGTCTATCTTAGTGATCATTGTGTTGATCATTTGTTGACCCAAAGCATGGCTTTTGTATAAAGTATGTTTTTGTGGACGTGAATTCATCGAGCCTCACATCCCGGAAATGGTCAAAACGGGAAAGATGCGGCAAGGTTATGAGGGGTAGCGCCCTTTAGGATATGTGCATTTCCTTCTGGAAAAGGGTGGTATCATGGTATGGAGCCCAGATACTTACTCATGTTGAAACACTTTGTTTTTATGATTGTGTGAATTGATTAGAGAGCGCTCTCGGATAAAGGTCCCAAAGGACCGGGGGATGGCATATTCGGTCAGTTGTTACTCAGTTAGGGGTAACCCGGCCTTGTGTTGGTAGAGATCCGGTTTGGTTCTCGGGGATGTCCATCCAGAGGCATTCTCATGTGGCAATGGGAAGTTCCTTGGCCTGACCATTTGTTGGAAATCCAATTCCCAATACGAAACTTGTACGGTATTAGTTGTAGAACCTGCTATACACTTATGGTGGTCACCACTGTTTGGATAGTAGCTATAGTAGGCATAGTTCGAAATGTCTATGTCGGCTAAGATTTATATCTTTATTTTCGAAATGATTTGTTATACATTATGCACTAGTAATAATATCAAATGTTATTTTAAATGCGTATCAAGCATCTTTGACTATCATAAGGAGAAATCTCCTCCGATTCTGCGTTTGCATGTGTGTGTGTGCGGGAGGCCTTATGGTAGTCTCATTTTTAAAAGCATTGCGAATTGAGTTTAAAAATATTCCTCTATTTGATTTTAAAGTTAAATAAACTGTTTTGAGTTCTCACACCAGTCACATGACTGACTCGGAGTTTATTGTTTTCCTTCCTAAACTCTGGGTGCCCACCAATTTCCACACGGGCAGTTAAGAGTTAGGTTTATCAGGATATTCTGGAGTTGCTGGAGGCAAGCTGGATGGCATGGCGTATTACTAGTTTATATAGTATTTCTTTTTCCGCTGTTTGTTGATGTATGTTGTTGTACACTCTGATGATGTGATGTAATGTAATAACTGATATAGTTCTTTGTTTAAAGATTATTCATTTATTATTATATGTTGTTCCGCTGCGAATTGTGAGATTTTGATGTTGTTCTGTTGTTTCCTTTCTGTCCCGTTCTATTTTAAAAATTCTCTGTTTTCTAAAAATCGTCTATCTTCTTTCCTCTCTATTTTCTATCTTTTCTCTCTTTTTCTTTTCTTAAATTCTTTTTTTTTTTAAAAAAACCCATAACATCTCGGTTTTTCGGCAACGAAAATCCGTATACGTTACATTGTTAGTGGCAGAAGTATTGTGAATAAACAATCCCTTTGGAACCCAAACTTGTTTTGTCATTTTATTCTTGTTCCAATAGACATGAAATTTGTTTGTAGAATTCTTAGGAACCCAAACTTGTATAAATTTTGTTTACTTGTTCCTATGACTACAATTTTCAACAGGATGTTCAATTATTTCACATCTGTCAAAGACACTCTTACTTTTTGCATTACCATCAACTTGTGTTTTCCCAAAACCTAGTCCTTTTCTGTTGTTAGCAAAAATATGATTTCCCAATAGCATGTTGAATGATTTTTCTCCTCTTGAAAAGTTATTCAGAGATTTCTCAAGATTTTGGACTTTGGTTTTTAGATTTGTGTTTTCAGTGACAAGTGAGGTGCATCTATTTATAAAATCCTTTTTTCTAGTGTCAATGATTTCCTTAAGACTCAAGTTTTCTTTTTCAAGATTCTCAAAGCTATTCTTAAGTCATGATAATTCTGAATCTAAAATTTTACATTTTTTACATTCTAGGTTTTGAATATTTTCAAGTTCGGTTTCTAACCTAAAATTTTCACGAGCAAGTTCTCTCCTACCAGATTTTAGTTTTTCAATTTTAGATTCAAGTGTATCAACTACTTTAGTAAGATCAAGACACATATAAACAATATCTTTATAAGAATAGTCACCTACCTCACTTGATTCCTCTGAGCTTGATTCTGAATCTGATTTTGCCATAAGACACAAATTAGTCTCATCTGAGCTACTATTCGAAACTTTCTCTCCTTTTTCATCATCCCAAGTCGCTGCAAAGGCCTTCTTTTTCTTTTTCTTTCCTTTGTCATTTTTGAGAAATGGGCATTGTTGTTTGAAGTGGCCAGGCTTGTTGCAGTTAAAGCACGTCGATTCATTATCGGAATTGTCAGAATCTTTTGACTTATTACGACTTGTTTTCTTCTTGCGTGGCTTGAATCTTAAACATTTTCTAAGATTATTGACAGCCATTGCAAGTTCTTCAATTGGATCTTCTTCATCTTCATCGCTCTCTTCTTTGTTCTTTAAGGCAATCGTCTTCTTCTTTGGTTCGGAGTTGTTGCGTTCCTCCTTTGCTTTTAGCTCAAGCTCATATGTCATCAAGTTGCCAATCAACTCCTCCATGCTTAGTTTACTCAGATCTTTCGATTCTTGTATTGCCGTGACTTTTGCCTCAAAGTTCATTGGTAAAACTCGTAGCACCTTCCTCACAAGCTCTACCTCAGTGAATACCTTCCCAAGCGCTCTAGCTTTGTACACCAAAGTTGAAAAGCGTCCAAACATGTCCTTTATGCTCTTGCCTTTGTCCATCACAAAGTTCTCGTATTCATTGCTGAATAGGGCTAGACGAGACTCCTTGACTTGAGAAGTTCCTTCATGTGTCACCTCCAAGGTATGCCAAATTTCCTGTGCTGTTTTACAATGAGAAATTCTATTAAATTCATTCTTATCAAGAGCACAGATCAAAGCATTCATGGCTTTAGCATTTGTGGTTTTTAATTTCTTATCGTTAGCATCCCACCTATCCCTAGGTTTAGGAATCTCGGTATCACCAACAGTTATAGTGGGAGATTTATAGCCAGTTTCAATAATATCCCAAACATCATAATCAACAGAACTAAGATAAATGCGCATCCTAACCTTCCAATAAGCATAATCACTCCCATTAAATATGGGTGGCCTAACAATAGATTGCCCCTTATAAAAAGCATTATTTGATGAATTCATGACTCTAGAGTTAAAGAAAAATACCGTGCTCTGATACCACTTGTAGGATCTAGATTAACCCTAGAGGGGGGGTGAATAGGGTTATAGCAAATTTTCTCGATTTAAACACAAAAACAAATTGCATAAATAAATATGCTGAAAAGTAAATCACATACAAAATTTACCCAGCTTCGGCAACCCCTGCCTACTGCTGCATTTCCAGATTTCTATTAGAATTAAACAGTATCCCGCTTACAAACACTCTAACAGACTCGCAAACCTTGCTCCGCTTACAAATACTCTAATAGACTCGCACCCCCTGCTCCCGCCTATAGAATTTTGCAAACTCGCAAACCCTTGCTCCCGCCTATAGAGTTGTGCAAACTCGCACACCTTGCTCACTGAACTAATTCTAACTAGACAATCTGACACTACCTACAACCTAGGTGGTGATTTACCAAGGTTTGACAACCTTAAAAAAAATTAAATTTAAAACAAATTTAAAAAAAAATTAAAAACCTATTTGAAATAAACTAAATCCCTCTTTAAAAATAAAACAAGCCGGCCCAATTTTTTCTTTAACCCGATCCTCTTTCTTTTGTTTGTGAAGGAAAAATGGCGGCCTCTATTGTATTCTTTATTCGTTCTGAATTAGGGCTTCGTTCCCTTTTCCTTTGCTACTGTAAAATGGCGGCCGATCCTCTTTGCCACTAAATTAGGGCTTTGTTCTTCGATCCAAATTGGGGCTTTTTTGGAGCACGCTTATCTTGATTCTCTGGTATGCGTTGCTCTTCTGTTGATCGAGTTCGTTGTTGCGGTATGTATTCTCTTTGCTGGTTTAATTTGCTTGAATTATCACTTGTTCTTGTTGCACACTCGATTGCCAATGATGAATTTGTTGGGTGAATATTTATATGAATTCGAGACACTTGATTTTGCTCGTATTAATTTGATACTTTCCTAAATTCTGATTTCCTAATGCGCATGGCTTTCCTGATATATTTTTTAGACTTGATACTTACGGCTTTAGCTGGAGAACGCTCGATCCTTCTTATGTCAAACGGCAGAAACTTTCCCTTTTTAATTTTCTTTGACTATTTCAAAGATACGCACTTGAATTTAAGTTTTTTTTCGTGAATTTCTCTGACTTTTCTTTAGCATCCTTCCATGATTTCGACTTTACATTTTCTGATTGTTTCTCAACATCAACCACTGTCTTCATTGTATATTCTGTAGCATGGCTACTTGCGACTGCATGGTGCTGCTGTGTAGTGCTTGCATACCCACTACTGCATTGTTCACAGTATATTGATATTATTGTTGCATTCCATTTGTTTGACCCTTGCACGTGCTTTCTGTAGTATTATAATCTCGAGATGATTGCATATTCCTGATGCACTTGGTCATTCATTGGTTTGTTTGCATTTAGTCACTGCTTTCATGCATTGTTAAGTTTGTGGTCAACGTTGCCTGGATTTTGTACATTTGTGCACTTTCACTTGATATTGTAGTCTCTGCTTTGGTTTAATCTGTACTTGCTTCACTTGAACTTTTGTGACTTGTTTTTTGAGCCTTGTTGTCTGCACTTGTATATATTTGGCTGCACTTGTGAACTTTGTTCATCAAGTCTGCACTTTGCACTATCCTTTGTTCTATATGTTTGCTCCTTCGAGTCAGTGAACTTTTGTGGCTGCACTTCAGTTGCTTGTATATGTGTAACAAGTGTGATGGTTTCTGGTAGTTGTTCATTGTGTTTTGTTCACCCATTACTGCACTGCTTGTTGAGCTACTGCTTCAACTTGTCACATTTGACTTGACTGTGTTGATCCAATTCATCATGAATTGTTTCATTTCTTCAAATCTGCCTGTTTCATTTGAGTTGTGTCTGCATTGTGCATTGAACACTTTGTCATCTGTAGTTGTATTCACTTCATTTTTGCATACATGTTGTGGTCTGGACATTTGGGTTTGTTGTGCACTTGTCTTCTTTACCGCTGAACTATTTACTGACTTGTTTGGTTGAAGTTCTTTATGTCTGCATCTTGTAGTTGCCACTGTGTTGTATTGACATGTTGTATACTTTCTGACCTGATAGCATTTGGTTTATTGATGTTGTCTCTTTGATATTGAGACCTGTAGTTCGAGGCTACACTTGTGCAGTTCTTTGTCCTTGCATCTTCATTTGGTTGTAGTCTTTGTGGTCTTCTCATTCATGTGTGTCTGCCCGAGTTCATTCATATTGTTGTGTCACTTGTGCATTATGTTGTTCATTGCTTGGTCTCTACTTGATGCTGTAGTCTTCAAGTATTTTTGATTGCCATGTGCATCACTGGTCTTTGCATCCATTCATGTTGATTTTTGAAATTTCACTTGCGTTGAATCCAGTTTCAAAAACTCGGGTTTGACCTTGTGCTCGTGTCGTGATTTTAAATATATTGCACATGAGTTGAACCCGGCTTTACATTTGGGTTTGACCTGTGCATACCTGTCCCTGTAGCATTATCATGTGTATATTGATGTGCACGGCATTGTGGCATGTACAGTGATACACTGTGCATGTCACATTGTTCCTGTATGATGAATTCAAATGTAAATGATGACGAACAACCCAAATAACTGAGGCAAATAGTATTTTCAAAAATCATATTTCATTTTATATTGCAAAAATATTTCTTTTTCAATTTTACTGCGTTAGTGAATATTTTTGCAGATTGCTCAAATGCTGGATTCAAACTGGAATGAAGTTGAAGATAAACTATGAGTGTGAATGATATGTAGTGAGGTTATTAATGTAAAAATAATTGTGATGTATTCAAAAATGTATATGTATAGTGAGAGCTTGAATTTGTACTATTCAAGATTGTAATAAATATTCGTTTGAATAAAATTTCTGTTTGAATTCAAATTCCATTCAAATTCTGTGTAATTTATTTTATTCAACAAATATTTATCTAATCTATGAAAAACAAAATAGTACATTACCAAATACATTTAAACGAATGTATATATGTTTATTATCATCAAACAAAAATCATATAAGCGCAAAGCGCATATTCATACACCGGGGACGTCCCTCTAGAGGCGTTCGATTTTATTTGGGAAGTTCCTTTGCCCGACCATTTGTTGAAAATCCATTGATCCAATACGAGCCTTGTACGGTTTCAGTTGTAGAACCTGCCATTTACTTATGGTGCCGCCGCACTGTTTAGATGGAAGCTACAGTTGGCATACGATAATGGTCATATGTTGGCTAAGATTTATATTATACTTTTGAAATGTTTTCTGCACTTTGCACTTATAGTAATAATATCAAAGAAATTCGCGTATCAAGTATGTTTGACTATCATAAGAAGAAATCTCCTCCAATTCTGCGTTTGCATTGTGTTTGTGGCGGGAGGTCTTATGATAGTTGCGTTTTCCAAAAGCATATTGGATTTCTTTTATAAATCTTGTTTTATTTAAAAGATAAACTATTTTTGTTACTCATACCAGTCCTAAGACTGACCTGGAGTTTATTGTTCCCTTCCTAAACTTTGGGTGCCCACTAATTTCCACAGGGGCAGTTTAGAGTTGGGTTTTCCAAATAGTCAAGTTTAGTAGATTATCTGGAGCTAGTTCAGTCTTTGGATGCGGACGAGACTCGCTTGTCGTTGTGCATCATGATGTTGGATCAAGCTACTGCTGGAGTTCTCTCTGGAGGACTATCTTAGAATTATGTGTTCCGCTGATGGTGTTATCTATTTTTCCTTTCCGCTGCTATTTTATTGTATCATATCTCTGATGTGTATTGATATCTATTGTATCATCTGTTGTATCAGATATTGTATCAGTGTTGTATATCAATGTATTATTCATTTCTTCCGCTGTATTGTTTACTTAATGGTGTTACAAGCTCCGGGGACTCGGATTTGAACGGTCGAATCTGTGGCATTCGAGTACGATGTAAAGTATGGATGTCGATTTTCGAACACGAAAATTCTTATCGTCACATTTGGTATCAGAGCTAAGGTTGAACTTTAGCTCAGGAGTATAACACATTAAGTAGCTCATTAGAGATAGGGTGAAGTATCCCTAGAATGAGTATATCCCTAAGATATCCGTTCGAATGCCTCAGTAAATTCACTTACTATCCACCAATAGTAGATATGAGTGGAAGAAGAGGATGAGATAGGGGACAAGGAAATACGATTATAAATGGTCAATACCCTGCGATAGTGGAAACAATATTTCTCTATCAATTTTCCTTGATTCGTTTCTGAATTCCTTTTGATTGCTTCGTAGGAGCTGCAAGGAGAAATTTCAGTGTGATGGTGGCCCTTACGAATCATGTAGATAAGTTTCTATTTCGTATTCTCTTCGCTAAATTTCTATCACCCTTTCGTTTTAACTTCAATGAGTTTGAAATTTGGAATTGAAAACTTTAAACAAATGGATTAAATAAAATATAAAGTTGAATATGGAGATTTGTATTGATAAAACGATTTCGTTTAAAACCAAATTTGAAATTCTATTATAATTTCTCGGATTGATCGAAGTCCGAAGAGGGACAAATTGGTATATATTTTGAGGTATTCTGATTTGAGTTTGGAATCCATATCTAGTGTTTATGAATTGTAGAAAATCAAATCCATTTATCTATTGTTTGGGTCTCGATATATTCTACGAACGGCTAGTTATCCTTCAAACTAACCGATATCACTCCATATTTCGTAGATCTGGATGACCCGAGTATATTGAGAAGTGTTAAATCGATTCGTGCTTGTATCTATTGTTGATATTCTGATTTGGTAAGCCAAATACAGAATAGATATTCAGTTTGATTTGATGAAACATTCTTCATCTATCTTTGTGTCTCCCTGGCAAATTTCGAGGACGAAATTTCTTAATGGGGGATTTGTAACGATACCGAATTTTAATTGAGTTCAAATTGATAATTAAATTAATTTTTGAATAAAAATTTGTGAAATTAATTGGTAATTGATATAAAATATCAGTTAAATTATGAATTACTGGAAAAATGTATTTAAATTTAATTTGAATTGGGATTTACAAATAATGTAAAGAATAAAATATACTACAAAAATAATAAAATAAATATATATAGAGAGAGAGATATAAGATAATAAGTATTAAAGTTAAAAATAAACATTTAAATTAGAAATAGAAAAGAATATATATATATAAGATGATGATGAATTATAAATTATAAAGTAAATAAAATTAGACAAATTTCAAATAACATATGAACTATAGAAATTCATTTATATTGTAAAGCAATGTATAAAGCAAACAAATGAAAATATAAGTACAAGCAAATAAAGGAAAAGTATGTAGGCTGTAAACAAAAAAATGGGAAGTAGGACAAAGGTACATATGCATTACATGTTCCCATCTCTAGCAACAAATCAAGGTCAACTAGAAATGCATCAAACCAGCAAAGCATTTAATGCAAGCATCTTCAGCATGCCTATTGTACTAAATAATATCATCAACCCATACAACTCAATTTCATATATCTACCCTCCTCATTTCAGTTCGAGCTGAGTAAAACTAAAATAAACACCACTTCATACTTAACAAACTTCAATTTAAACATCAACAAACAAACAATAATTCAACTCAAACCAGAGAAGAGAATCAAATTGAAGGCTTCAGCTTACAATCTACAAACAAATTTCAAATAAAGGAAGGCTCTATTCTTTCTTCTAAAAAACTGTGAGTAAACAAATTTATTTAAAATCTAAGTTGAATTAAATCAGTACATGTGTTGTTGCTTTGCATACATCTTTTGAAGTGGCTATATATATATATCCATATAAATCTACTCTGTGTATTTCAACTTAAGCCTGTTCTTCTCTGTCTTGATTACTTGGTGCAAATAACAGAGAATAATTTCAATTCCCTTTAATCTAACCATTTTTATGTTTTGAGTTTAAAAAAAACCTGTTTGTTTACACTTGAGTTATAATCTAAAACTGGTTTCAAGTTGTATAGCGATATACAGCATCTGAAAAAATTGATTTTTACAGGAAACTCAAAGTTGTGATATATTCGAACATGATTATTTGTGAATTCAGTTATATAATGTTAATTGTTATAAAAAAACAAGTTTTTTTAAAACAAGATGGTAATTTTTCATTGTGTATGTTGAGAGCAGTTTCCAGTTGATCGAAAATTGGGTTTCGATCAAATTCAGGAGGTCGAAGAATTTTTGATGGTCGGGGCTTCGCATGGAGGTGGAAGGGAGTATGGCGGGGTCGGGAAAAATGGTAGCTTGTGACCTAGTTTGTCGTGGCGTCTACTGGAGGGCGGAGTAGGGTTTAAGGCATGTGAAACTGACGTTGTGTTTTGGGGTTCATTCTCACTCCTCGTTGCATCGAGTGTGGCCGGATTTAGAGAGGATGTGCTTGGGACGTAGATGAAGGTTTGGAAGGAGGTGCGGCGTTGCTGGTGGTCGGAGGTGTGGTTGCGAGATGATTCTTTGGCCGGAGTTTGGTCCAGGATTGTGTGCGAGTGACGAAATTTCGATCTAGACTTTTTCGTGTCGAGATGATCCTGGATGTCGAGTGTAGAGGAGAAGCGAGACTTGCCGGAGGAGGTGTGAGTCGCCGGAGCGACGGCGATGCGTCGTGCACATGGACGGAGATGATATTAGTGTCAGTAGTTTAGGTTCTCGGGAGTGACCCGAGGGGTACTCAAGTAGATAAGGGGTTTCTTCGGGTTAGGACTCGAGTTTTCGTGATTTGCGTGCGAAGAAACAGTTCAATATTTAAACTTTAGAAAAAATTAATATGCGAGAGAGAGGAAGGAGAAATTCAGGGAAATAGGTAAAGAAACTCGGGGTTCAACTCGAGTAAAACTAGGATTCGCTCGAATTTTTGTCCCAATGCTAAGCTTAACAAAAATTTTAAGTTATTAAATAAAAACAGAATTTTTATGAAAGATAAATGGTTTATTTGATTAATTTATATAGTAAGATAATTAAGAATGTTAATTACTTTATAATTGGAATTTAAGTGTTTAATAAATTGGTAATTAAGAAATTTTCAAATTAGCTAATTAAAGTTAATTAATGATCAAGAGTTAACTAATTAAGTAATTTAACTATAAATTCAATAATTGATTAACTAAGTAATTAAATAAGTGATTAATGAGAAAAAATGATAAATTAAGTTTTATTAATTAATAATTAAGGTTATTAATTAATAATAAATTAAGATTGATGAATTGATTTTAAAGATAATTAAGTAGTAGTTAATTTAATGTTTTGAAATTAATTAATGAATCAATTAATGATTTATTAATCAAGATTGTGGTTAATTCTTAAGAAGTTAATTTAATATAAGTTAATTAAACTAATTATAATATACATTGATGATTCTCGTTTGATTGTCTTCGAATATCTGGATCTACTTGTTATGATTAATTGAGGATAACTAATCAAATGGAAATTATTTAAGGATTAATTAATAAGTGTGATTAATCAAGACTAATGAGATAATTAAAGGATAATTAAGTAATTAAAGATTTAATTTCTTAAAATAATTAATTAAGGGGTTAATTAATTATGTAAATGAGTTTAAAGGTTAATTTAATTAATATGGTTAATTAAGAATAACTTAATTAATTAAGGTGTTTGATTAATTAATTTATATTAAATGATTTGTAACTAATAAATTTGGATTGGCTAATTAATTCATAAGTAATCAATTTAATTGGAAATAAATTGAATTAATTAGGATTAAATAATTAATTAATCCTACTTATAAATGACTATTGAATGCTCGATCTTACTTATGAATGATTGTATTGTATGAGATGCCTTGAATTGATTGTCCTATTTGATCTATGATATTTTGTTCTGTGGATTGAGATGTGTATAATTTATTCATTTATTTAGATTTGTATATTAACTGTGAATCTATGAATGGACGATAAGCGTTATAGCCTATATCGCTTTTCAGCTATATTTCTGTGTTTTAATATGTGATGATTGAATGATGTTGCACTATTGTTAAACCCCTGGACCACACTTATACACACACAGATATGTATTTCATGAGGAAATCGATTAAGTCATAGATTTTTGAAGTGATTTTTAAATAGAAAATTTGAATTCAAATGTTTTGGGAATGGACTGGGTTCAAAGTGAAAAGCTTTTGAAATGGAATTTCAAAGATGAAAATTTGTTTTGAATAACTTGATATAGCTTGAAGTTTAAATAATTTGATTTAAATTTAAATTCAAAATTTGAAACTGAATCCTATGATTTGAAACTACGGATTTAAAGATGTTATACTAATTATATATGGGTTAAACCATTTTTAAAAGCGTTGTTTTTGGAATTTGAATTAACCTAAGATGGTAACTTGTATAAATGGAATCAGGTTTTTTCGAAATAAAACTGTTGTTTCTAAAATGATAAAAAGCTTTCATATGAGAAATGAACTTCAAATTGTATTAAAGGGATTTCAAGTTTGAATTGAAAAGGTTTTCCAAGTTATGAATGAACCCTTTGGAAACGAATTTTGAAGGCTACAAATTAAATCCTTGTTATAAAATTTTAACGAGTTAATCCAATCGAAATGGAAATTGTTTTGAAATCTATGAATGTATCTTTGTGAAACTGGGTGAACTTTGTGAAATGAATCTTTTTGTTTAAAGATTTGAAATGGTAATTTGTTTGAACCATTTGAAAGAAAAGTTTGGATAATAAGTTGTGACTTAACTGAGACACCAATTTCCATATGTTTCTTGTAAATATTGTGCTCACTATTCGGTTTAGCCGGGAGAGGACCTTTTCGTCGTATAACCCATTCCGAATATGTGATTCGACGTTATGGATAGCATTTGAAGACCGGTGGTGAAGACTGGGTATTTACGAGAACGATAGGATGACCTTCTCTGCGCTGAGTTGCTCCGGTATAGAGATTCCTTAAGTGATGGGAAGTCCGATCAGGATTGTGAATACTCGGATTTGCAAGTGTTTTTCCAAAAGTGCCTTCGGTTCTGTTCGAACCCAGAACAGACTTGTATAGATTGTATGTCTGACATTACATTTTGAGATATAAAGCAGATTTCTTTCAAATGCATATCTGTTGGTGGCAGAGAATTTATTCTCTTAACTTAACACATTTCTCTAAGACGTTCGAGCTCAGAGGTTATGTAGTTGAAAGTTATCGGTGATATACTCCCAATTTGGTAGTGTGGCATGCTGAGTGCTGCTGATCATTTGTTGATCAAAGCGTGGCTTTTGTGAAAAGCGTAGCTTTGTGGACGAGATTTCGTCGAACCTCACAACCCAGTTATGGTCGAAATAGGAATCGTAGCAGCAAGGTTATTTGAGGGTAGCGCCTTCTGAGGATATGTCATTTCCTTCTGGATTATAAGTGGTATCTTGGTATAGAGCCTAGATACTTACTTCATGGTTGCTGCAAACTTATTACTTTGTGGTTGTTGGTGAGAGGATCCTCGGATAAAGGTCGTAAACGACCGGGGGATAACATGCTCGTGTCAGTTGTTACCTAGATATAGAGGTAACCCGGCCTTGTCTAGCAGAGATCCGGTTAGGATATGGGGACGTCCCACCAGAGGCGTTCCGTTTTTATTTGGGAAGTTTCTTTGCCCGACCATTTGTTGGAAATCCATTCATCCAATACGAGTCTTGTACGGTTGTAGTTGTAGAACCTGCCATTTACTTATGGTGGCGCCCCACTATTTATATGGTAGCTATAGTAGGCATACGATAATTGTCGTATGTTGGCTAAGATTTATATTATACTTTCGAAATGTTTTCTGCATTTGCACTTATAGTAATAATATCAAAGAAATTCGCGTATCAAGCATGTTTGACTATCATAAGAAGAAATCTCCTCTAATTCTGCGTTTGCATTTTGTGTGGCAGGAGGTCATGGTAGTTGCATTTTCCAAAAGCATATCGAATTTTCTTTTGTAAATCTTGTTTTATTTAAAAGATAAACTATTTTTGTTACTCATACCAGTTCCACGACTGACCTGGAGTTTATTGTTCCCTTCCTAAACTCTGGGTGCCCACCAATTTCCACACGGGCAGTTTAGAGTTGGGTTTTTCAGATAGTCAAGTTTAGTAGATTATCTGGAGCTAGTTCAGTCTTGGGATGCGGATGAGACTTGCTTGTCTTTGTGCATCGTGATGTTGGATCGAGCTGCTGCTGGAGTTCTCTCTGGAGGACTAACTTAGAGTTATGTGTTCCGCTGCTGGTGTTATCTATTTTTCCTTTCCGCTGCTATTTTATTGTATCATATCTCTGATGTATATTGATATCTATTATATCATCTGTTGTATAAGATATTGTATCAGTGATGTATATCAATGTATTATTCATTTCTTCCGCTGTATTATTTACTTAATGGTGTTATAAGCTCCGGCGACTCGGATTTGAATGGTCGAATTTGCGGCATTCGAATACGATGTAAAGTATGGATGTTGATTTTCGAACCTAAAAATTCTTATCGCCACAATCGGCACCCGTACTTCACTTGTATTCGAATGCCGCAGATTCAAACGCCGAATCTGGCTTGCCGCAGCTTATAACACATTAAGTACAATAACACAGCGGAAGAAAATGAATAATATATCATTTATACAACAATGAATACAATATCTGATACAATATGATACAACAATATCAGACACAAATATACAACAACGGAATATGATAAAAACGGAAGAGATAACTCAAATATGATCTTCGATGAACAATGAATGCACAATCTGCAACTCCAAACCAAAAGCACATCTCAAAAGCTGCGAGGACTCCAATCCAATAAGCTCGAACCACCATCATCGATGACTTAAGCAACGTAAGTCATCCAAAGATTGAAGAAGATTCCCAAAGACTGAAAGCTACCGAAGTACACCTACTATTTGATTATCTAAAAAACCCAACTCTAGATTGCCCGTGTGGAAAATTGTGGGCACCCAGAGGTTTAGGAAGGGAACAATAAATTCCGGGTCAGTCATGGGACTAGTATGAGCAAACAAAAAATTGTTTTCTTTAAAACAAACAAAAAAAGAATTTAAAATTGAAATCCGCAATGCTTTTTGGAAAATGAAACTACCATAAGGACTCTCACCGCACACACCATGCAAACGCAGACTTGGGGGAGATTTCTCCTTATGATAGTCAAATATGCTTGATACGCAAAATCCTTTTCATATTATTACTAGTGCAGAAAAATCTTTCGAAAGTATAATATTAATCTTAGCCAGCATAGAACCATTATTGTATGCCTACTATAGCTACCTTATTTAATAGCAGGTTACCGCCACATTCTATGGCAGGTTATACAACTAAAATCGTACAGGGCACGTATTGTTTCTTTGGATTTTTCAAAAAATGGTCAGGCCAAGGAACTTCCCATTGCCACATGGGTACGCCTCTGGAGGGACGACCCGAGAACTTACCCATCTCTCTTCCAACACAAGGCTGGTTTACTCCTTTCTCGGGAGTAAAACCTAAGATATGCCAACCTCGGTCATTTGTGACCTTTATCCTAGGGCCCTCAATTACAAAGCAACATCACAAATTTACAGTGTTCACATAGTTAGGTATCTGGGCTCCATACCATGATACCACCCTTTTCCAGAAGGAATGGACATACCCTAGGGGCATGACCCCAGCAACTTTGCTGTATCTTTCCTGTTTCGACCATTTCCTGGATGTGAGGTCCTGATGCAGTCTTGTCCACAAAGCTACGCTTTTTCACAAAGCCATGCTTCGACCAACAAATGATCGGCAGCACTTCGTATGCCACATTACCAAATTGGGAATGTATCACTAGTAACCATCAACTACATAACCTCTGAGCTCGTACGTCTCAGAGAAGGGTGTTAAGCTAAGAGAATAAATCTACGCCACCAAACAGAAATGTATTTGATAGAAACCGGCTTTACATCTCAAAGTGTAACGTCAGATACACATCCATACAAATATGTTCTGGGTTCGTATTGAACCGAAGGCACTTCCAAAGAAGCCCTTGCACTCCGGGAATTCCCAATCCCGATCAGACTCCCCATCACATATGGAGGTCTCTATACCAGGTGCTAATCGATGCATAGTCATTCGACGGGTTATCCTTTCGTTCTCGAAAATACCTGGTCTTCACCACCGGTCTTCAAATTCTATCCATAACGTCGTATCATTATTTGGAATGGGTTATATGACAAAAGATCCTCTCCCGACAAAACCGAATAATGAGCGCAATATTTAAAAACATATGGATATGGGATTTCAGTTAAGTCGCAACTTGTTATCCAAAACAAATGGTTTAAGCGAATTACCATTTTAAATCTTTTAAACAAAAGATTCACTTCACAAAATTCACCCATCTTTCACAAAGGTTATTTCATGGCTTTTCAAAATAATTCCATTTTAAATTGGATTAACTCATCCAATCTTTTAAATCAAAGATTCAATTTATATCTTTTAAAACCATTTCTATAGATTCATAGCTTTCAAAATAATTCACAATTTCATTTCAAACTTGAATTCTTTCAATACAAATTGGAAATTCTTTCTTTATATGAAAGCTGTTATTATTCGAAAACAAATAGTTTTCATTTCAGAAAAATTCAATTATATTTGCACGAGTTAAAGCCCTTGAGTTAAATTCAAATTCCCAAATCAATACCGTTAAAATGGTTTAACCCATATAAACACATTTATAATTTTTATAACATCTTTAAACCATAGTTTCCAAACATAGAAATCAATTTCAAATTTTGAATTCAAATTTAAATCAAATCATTTAAATTTCAAAACTCTTATTAAGTTATTCAAAATAACTTTTATGTTTAATTCCTTTTTCAAAAGCTTTCATATCTATTTCCAAAACCATTTGGATTCAAAAATTCAACTTTTAAAACCATTTCAAAAATCTATGACTTAACCAATTTCCTCACGCGATCCATATTTGTGTATGTATAGTGTAGTCCATGGGTTTTACCCAATAGTGCAACAACATCTATCATTACAAATTCAAATACATCAAGAACGATAAGTGGTACAATCCTATAACGCTTATCTTCCATTCACATATTTACAGATAAATGTATCACAGATAAAATAAATAAATAAATTACACACAGCTCAATAGAACAGAATATTACAGGCCAGAGATAACAAACAATTCAAGGCATTTCATACAATACAAACATTCATAAGCAATCCAAATATTCAATGGTCAATTATAAATAGGATCAATTAATTGTTTAATCCTAAACTAATTACTCATGAATTAATTTCTCAATCCTGATAAATTAATTACGAATCATTTAGTATTAATTAATTAATAAATAAATTGATCCTTAATTATCCATCTTAATTAATTACCCTTAATTAATTAATTTGTCCTTAATTAATCACATTAATTAAAATTAAGCTTTAGGTTAATTACAAAATTAATTAACCCTTAATTAATTATAATTTAATTAATTATCCTTAATTAATTAAATTAATTGGCTATCCTAATCACTTCCATTCATTAATCACAAATTAATTACATTAAGTAATTACCCTTTAATTACTTGATTTATCAATTTAAATCATTAGTTAATTACTTTTAATTAATTAATTATCTTTAGGAAATTAAATATCCTTGATTACCCACATTAGTAAATCAACCTTTAACTCAATCATATTAAGTAATTAAACACATTAAATGATTATACTCAATTAATTCCATTAAGTAAATAGCATTTAATTACTTACTATTAGTTAATCATTCTTTAATTAAGTAGAAAATTCAA
Source organism: Allium cepa (assembly GCA_030765085.1). NCBI lineage: Eukaryota > Viridiplantae > Streptophyta > Magnoliopsida > Asparagales > Amaryllidaceae > Allium > Allium cepa. The sequence goes on from CM060938.1 coordinate 174,496,662, forward strand.
TTTATAAATCTACCTTTAATTAGTCACATCAATTTAATCAACCATTGATTAATCTCATTAAATAAATAATATTATCCTTTAAATTTCATTAGTAAATTACTCAAGACCTAATTGATTTTTAAATGATAAATTATTTATCCTTATTAGTTACAAGGTCATCTTTTAAATTTCATTTTAAATACCCTTTGAGATAAATTATCATTGTAACCTAATTTAACTTAAAAAATTTAAGAAAATAAATATTTAAGCTTCTTATTTAAGTTCTTAATTATGCCATTATATTTATTTGAAATAAATTTAAGAATGAATGAAGGGTTATAACATCTCAAGTTTAATTCAAATATTATAAAATCTTAAACTTATTCAAGATTAAAGATAGACAACTATTATCTTATAAAGATAAATAAAAAAAGGGTTTAAATTTGATTTAATTTGGAAAAACTTGCTTATTTTTTAAAATTTTCAAACTATAACATTACGAAACCGAGACAATCTCTACTTAACCCGAGCCTTACTTCGGGTAACTCACCCTTTCCATCTACTTCGAGTCGACCTTGCATTTTTTTCGTGCTTTAACCCGAGAGAAACTTTTCTTCTTCTTCCCAAACTCCATCCCCTAACAATACTGATACTTGTACATGAGCACCCAAGTTCACTGTAGCTCAGGTCATCACTGCCATTATCGGCAAGTCGACTACGACCATCTCCAACCATTCGACCATCCAAAAAATCAAAAAAATCGTGATATCGAAAAACGAGCATGTCGCAACCCATCAGGACAAAACTGATCACCTAAACCTCCACGCACCTCCTAGCTCCGACCACTGGTGACTGTGCCTCGCATCCTGTTCGCGACACTTGCCTATGCTTCTAATCCCCCTAGTCTCATCAATCCCGATGCACAAATGTTGCCACAAACGTCTTGACAACCACCACGTTCAAATCGATAACTTAAACCCCATATCGTCACTGCCAAGCCACCACAATGATCAAAAAAATATAGCTCCATTTTTCCTTGTCACCCATCTCTTCATCTCCCTCTGATCAGAACATCGTGATCCGAAATCCTCTTGACCGCCATATTTTGACAAAAACTTGCTTCCTTGTCAACTCCAGATTTTCCAACAATCTCAAGTTTAAAAATCATGAATTGATTATTTAAATTTTTGATTTTGTAATACAAATCTTTTTGAAAGCGAAAACATGAAATCAAAATCATTGATTTCGACTTAAATTTAGTTATCATTGTAAATTCTGATTTTTGAAATAATTATTCACTAAATCCACCTGAATTTATTTTAAAAATGATATTACTAAGTTACAATCATTTTACTTTTGAAGATTATAGCTTGAACATGTTTAGATAGAAAGCTATGATTTTTATTTGATGAAATAGGAGCCTGTAATATCTACAAAGAACTATATACAGGCATGTTCATACTACATAGAGGTGCCCGTCTATTTTTTAGAAAAACAAACATTCATGCCAAACATATTTCAAGTCATCATCACAAGCATGCAAAATCAAGCAGATTAGGTTTTAAAAATAAGGTTTTCTCACCCCTTTTTTTCAGAAAGCAGAGATAGGTCTTTGAAGCATCTAGAAATTTATTTCTTTAATGTGAAATCCTGCTTGATCTTGACCCTTGTTCCGGATTGAAGAATTTTGACTCAGCCTTTTGTTCTTGCTTTTTCAGGCTGATTTCATTTATGCTTTGCTTTGATTTGATTTGCATTTTTAATTCATCTTGCTTTTGAATTTGACTTGCTTGCTTCCAAATCTGAACTTGCTTTGCTTCAAATCTTTGAAAGCAGGTTTTGCAAACTGAAGTTTTGATTTTTTTTTTAGTTCTAGGTTGAAGCCGAACTCTGGATTGCTTGTTAATGTTGAATCCTGAGGATTTGGTTTGATAATCTTTTAATTTCTTGATCAGGCTTTGATTTTTAAACTTGCTTCAGTTTGGAACTGAAATTGCTGTTGCATTTGATTTTGCTTATGTTTTGATCTGGAAATTATATTCGAGCTTGAACTTTGCAAATCCAGGTTTTAGTTTATCTGATTTACTAAGTTTGATCTTTGCATTTTCAGTTTTTGAAAAGTAGGGGAGATCGTTTCCAAATAGCTGATTACTATTCTCAAATTCATATTATTTTTAGCTAATTCAAAATTAAAAGATAAATGCCACTTGTACTATTTCAAATTACATTACCTTTACACTTGTAAATACCATTTATTATTAAGCAACACATGTTAATATTGGCATTTTATGCTTTTATCCTTGTTTGAAATTAATTTAAAACTTTGTTTTAAATCCTTACTTTGTTATAAATTACTTAATTTACATACAAACTATGTTTTAGCCCTTGTTTTAATTTTATTTTAAAACTTTTATTTTATTTTTTATTTTTTTTATTTTTTTATCTATAACTTAACATATATAAATGTTTTACATTTTAAATTCATGAATATACAAACTATATTTAGTTATTTCAAAAGGTAATGTGTTTTCAAATCTAATAAATAAGTATAATATATATATATATATATATATTTGACTTTAACTTTTCAAATGGCTTTTGTAAATTTATTGATATCAATTTCAAAGTATAACTTTCAAAATATAGATATACACATGTATTATAATTCTAAAATAGAATTTTTATAAATTTTATATCATAGAGTTTTTTTTTCAAACTCGAATTTATTTTTCAAAGGTTTATTTTGGAATTCACAAATCAAAATTTCTGTTCATAATCTATTGGATTTCAAATCAATTCCTTTATTTACAATCTTTTGATATATATTTATTCAAAACTTCAAATTAATCCACAAATAAATTTATAATTAAAATATTATTCAAAATAATCATTTTCAATATATTTATATTTGAATCTCAAATTCAAAATTTTAATTTAAAATCAATTTATAGGTATAAACAAACAAATATCTATTTAATATAGAAAATACAAAAATTCAACTTAATCCACAATCTAATCCAAAAATTTATTTAAATTACCAATTTAAATTTGATTCAAAAAAAGGATCGTTACAGGTATGATACCTTTCGAGGCACTCTACGGAAGGCCTTGCCAATTTCCTTCGGGTTGGCTTGAAGCCGCTGAGAAGCGGGTTTTAGGTCCAGATTTCATTCGTGATGCCACAAAAAAGATTGACCTTATTCGTCATAGGATGAGAGAAGCTCAAAGTAGACAAAAATCCTATGCCAATAACGAAGAAGGAATTTGGAATTTTCTATGGGAGATTTGGCATTTATTCGTGTTTCACCTATGAATGATGTTGTGCGTTTCAGTTGATCGGGAAAGTTAGCACCTCGATATATTGGCCAGTTTCCCATCACCGAATGCATTGGTTCCGTGGCTTATCATCTTTCATTACCAGCTCAAATTTCTGCTATTCATGACATATTTCACGTCTCTCAACTACGGAAATGCCTTAGAGATTCTGACTCCATTCTTGAGCCTGAAGAAATTAAGGTCTCAACTAATTTGACTTACGAGCAACACCCTATTCGTATCATTGCTATGGAGGTTAAACCCCTTCTTAATAAAGATGTTCCGCTTGTGAAAGTTCAATGGTTCTCAAATTCAAAGGATTGTTCTTGGGAATCCAGAGAATTTATCGAGCGTACACATGCTGATTCATTCTTTTGTGCTCCTTAAGGTGGACTTCTCATTTCAATTTTTCCTTTTGTGTTGTTATGTCACAAAATGGTTATTACTCCTTATTTCCTTTTTAAATATTGTGAGGATATAATTCCCTTAAGGAGGGGAGTCTATAACAACCCGCATATTTTACGATTATATATTTAAATATTTTATTTAAATATAGCATCGTTAATTAATTTAAAGTCCAAATATTGACTCCTTTGTAAACAGTCGAATCCGGACTCAAGACCACTTTCATCGAGTTCAACGATGTTTACAACTTGTTTGAGTATAAACATTGATATGTTTGGAGTTGATTAAGATTTTGGTATTTTCATTTGGGCCTTGGGTTGTTTTCTGTCCCACTAACCCAACAAGCTAACCCCAACCCTTCTACCAAATACCCTAACTCCTCTTCCCTTCATTCATTCGACTCATGATTTCCTAGCACTCAAGCTAAAGGAAAAATGAGGGAAAGATGGGAGATTAGAAATTCCTATGCCCTAGCTTCTCTTAGAAATTCAAGTTATAAAATCAAGGAAGCTTAGGTAAGCATCCTCTTCACCTTTCCCATCTCAATCTCTCTCCAATTTTCATAATTTGTTATAACCTAACTTAGGAAATCTTTGCATGTGATATTAGATTAGAGCTTATAGAGGTGTGATTGAAAAGGAATTGGTTTTAGCTTGTTTTAGCTCTTGTCTTTTCTATTTTGGGTTTAAAGGTGAGTTCTTGAACTCACATCCATGTCTATAGATTTGACAGTTGTTAGGTATGAATTCCTAACTTCTATTTCATGTTCAAATGCTTTTGAATTGAATTGGTTTGGTGAATTTTCCTATTTTGGTATTTTGAAATCAAAACTTATGAAGACCCCAGTATGGTGTTTAGGAATGTTCATTCGGGTGTGTTGAAGAGCCTATAGGGCTGGGTAGTCACTTGGCATAAATCCCAAGTCACCGTCACTCATTCAATTGCTTTCAAATTCGATTGCCCATTTTGGGCTAGGAAAATTCAGTCTTGAGCTTCAGCTAAAACGTTTGGGGAAAACAGTTAAAAGTTTGAGGCTTAGGAATAAAAATTCCAGAACCCAGGTTCAGACGTCTATGGTTTATCCCAAGATATTTGAGCAACCTGGAATGAATTTCCAGATCTTCAGCTCAGACGTTTGGGGAAACCATCAAATTCTGCATATTTGCCTATTTTTATGTCGATTTCCAATTTTTATCGATTTATGATGATCCGATTAGTTATTGTCATTCATTATCGACTTTGATGATTTCTTTTCTGGATTTTTGGTGTTTTCATTTGATGGATTCGATATCGATTTCCATGGTTTTGATTCACATTATTGAAATGTGGATTTTTTTTGATAGATTGTTTTACAATCATTTCTACAATTTGTCACTTTAAATACAAAGGTTTTTATATTAGTAGTAATACTAAAACTCTTCACAAAAATGATTTCAACACTACTTTTAATACAAAACTCGTTTTAAAACCATTTTCCAATCTATTAATATATACAAACCTTTGCCTCATTCATATGAGAAATCCAATTAAACAACTTAGCAAAACAAGTGGTATGGAACGCTTGCGTTTACTTCATCGGTTAATTCTTAGACTTGTTCGAATCAAATCTTGTAACAATTTTCAAGTGGAAATCTATAATTTGTATATAAATATTTAAGTTAAACCAGTGGTATAGGACATGAAGTTAAACTCATTTATTTACAGCTGAGTGTACTTTACACTTTTTAATCAATGATGATCATTTTTGTGATTTAGACTAGCGATACGCGATGTCTCTTTATCCACGTTGGGGACTATATACGTTCCGTGGAGCTTCCGTTCATTTTTATCGGTTAGCGACCCATGGGATAGCGTCCCGATTTGTATGAAGCTTCGACTTTTTATGGGTTAGCGACCCATGGTCTTCGGGCCGTTTGTGGAGCTTCGGCTCATTTTGTTAGTTAGCATACTGCGTTTGTGATACACGTGTAGGCGAGTTTTCATGCTCCCGTTCGTGATAGGCCTCCCCCCTATTGTGTTTTTCTATATTTCTAATTATTGATTTCTGTAATTTTTGTTTCACCAATTTTTGTGAATTGCATTGATATATTTTATCAATATTTGTAATTTGGTGAATAAAATAAAGAATATGACATTCTTTTTGGGTATTTGAGAAAACTTGAGATATTATATGATATTTACTATTATCATATATATTTGTTATATCTCTTATTGTATCTCATCTTATATGATAATTATAGCTAGACTGATCCGCTTATTATTATTTTTCTTAAATAATACCTGGATCAGACCGAGGTGTTTCAGGTGCTTCCACTTGACTTCTTAGCAGGGATTAGCTTCTGACTTTTGGCTAACTACTTTAGTTTAGTAGTTTTTTCTTTCATGTATACGAGATAGAGACTCTTTGATGTATACTTATTCTTTTGTGTAGTACATATACCTATTCTCTTGGCATGTAGTGGATCTTGTATGACCTCTAATATGATGTTCACTTCTATGTGTTGTATTCATATTTGTTTCTGCCTTAGTGATATGAATATCTGTGACTGATTTTATGTTATGTTTACTTTATATTGATTTCGAAGGCCACTTAGCCACCGTGCAGTAGACTTTGAGTTTGGATTGGATATGTCAGATTTCCTCTTGAAATGAAATGCATGATATACTATCTTACGTATCAGTCCTCGCTCAAATCAATTACACAGATGGTCCCTCCTCAAAAGCCTTATTCTTTGTGCTAGTTGATGACATTAACTAGTAGTGTCCTTGGCTAGTGTGAGTATAGAGGTGGGGCGCCACATCACATCATAACCCGTTGTATATATTTAAATTTGTTACTGATGGTATATGCATGTTGTTGATATGTTATATTATTATCATATTTATTCTCACGCTGCAAGTTCCCTGTTAGTTTAGAAATTCCTATGGGTTGAAATGATACATACCTGAATGATATTCTAGAATAAGGAAAAATCTTTGTGAGTTGAAATGATATACCCAAGCGATGTTTTATTTATTTGAATTTTGGAATTTTGGGTTGAAATGATATATACCCGAAAATTAAATTATTGTGGATCGAAATGATAAATATTTGTATCACTTGATCATAAAATAGAAATTTATATACGGACACCGATGGTTTATATTTTAAAAATGATTTCCGAAGTTCGAATGGAAATATATAGGTTTTATTAAATATTGATTTTTAATTACAATATAAAAAAATTATTTTAATATATGTGTAAAATTTAAATTTTTAAAGTTATGTTTAGAAGTAAAGTTTTGAAATGAAAATTATAAAATTTTACTTATAACTTTATTATTTTTAAAATATATAAAATAAGATTTAAAATAGATTTAATTTAGTAATAATATTTAAAATAGATTTAATTTAACAATAAGATTAAATTTTGATAAAATGTAATTTATCTAATATATATATATAATATGTTTTAAAACACTTCAAAAAAATAAAATGTTTTAAATATTTATTTAAATTTATATAATTATTTTGAAAATAGATTTTTGTAATAACTTTAGTAAATTAAGATGGAAAGATAAATTGAAATTGTTTTGTAATTAATTTTTTTAGTTGTAGTTAAATAGAAATTGATTTGAAAACTTATTAATTTGATACTTCTAAAGATATGATTTAGTTACTTGATAACTTGATTTTGATTAAAGGTGAATAAATGAATATTTTCAAATTTAAATAAAACTGAAATTAAATACTTAATTTTGATTTAAATATGAATTAGGTATTTTATTTAAATGTTTATAAAGGTGATTAAATGGATATTTTCAGAATTTAATATAACTGAAGTTTGATATTTAATTATTGATTTTATTTAAATTGGTAATTTGAGATTTCATTTAAATGTTATTAAGTTGATTAAATGAATATTTTAAAATTTAAATAAAATTAAAGTTGGATTTTGAAATATAAATGAGATTTATCAAATTGGATTATTGTAAATTGTTTGAATATTTAAACTTTGAAACCTATTGAATTGGAAGTGGTTTAAATTTGAAGACCAAACCAAGATATGAAATCTATATAAACAAAATGGTTAATGAAAATTTGAATTGATTTGTGGAATTGGAAGAAACAATCCTAATTATAAACTTTATTTAGCATATAAACCTTTTTTAATATATAAACAATTTTAATTTATAAATTATTTTTAAATATCTAAACTATTTTTAATTTATGACAATTTCAATATATATAAACTATTTTCAATATTTAAACTATTTAAGTTGGAATTACTATGATCTAGATTTAGAGGATTTAAATGCGAATATTTTGATATGATGGTTTAACCTACTTTATGGTTAAGATTTTGGAAATAAATATGATTTTAAAGTGAATAATTATTTTGAAAGTGAATATGATTTCGAAAGTGATATCATTTCGAAAGTGATATGATTTCAAAATTGAATATGATTTCGAAGTGATATGACTTGAAGGATATGATATTTTAATATGAAGTATGAACTATTTGAAATGAAAATGACCACAATGTGAAAAAAGCATTTGGTCGTTAAAGAGACCAGGATCAGATATTGTCATACTCTCTGCTAATACCAAAAACCACTTTAACAACTGTGTATGTTGTGGAGATTCCAGAATGAAGTAGGATGGTTTGACGAATCATTCTATATGAGATATTTTTGTAACCCTGACCCCCGCAAGTTAGCTTGATGTGGCTAAAACAGGAGCTATACTGGACCAAGTGGGGTCGCACCCCCAATCGGGCACATTTCTTCGAAACCATATCTGTTGCTTTTGTGATTCGATTTGGTGTGCACACCTTTGATTTGGGTGTGTGTCTCGAGGTGGGCGGTGGTAGCTGCTATGCATTACCTCCAGTTCGGGAGTGCAAATGGTAGAATCCTACCTTGGCATTGCCTCACGTGCCTTGTCAGATGCGTTATCGCGCCTTCTATGAGTTTGGTTTGTACCATACCTATAGAGTGCCCTCTTAGTAATCCACTGGTTTGGTGGAGCTTACGGTAGACTGCGGGAGTATATAAAATGTTATAAGGAGGATATGGGTAATGCCTTAACGCTATTTTGATATTTTACTTTACTGTAGATATTATATATGTAGCGTATGTACTATGTATGTAGATAGTTTATCATATCCTTAAAGGATGGAATCCCAACATCCTTTAAGTTATATTGCATTTCACTTGACATTTCACTTGAGTTTGATTTACTTGCATAAGAATGTTAATCTTGACTCGTGTGTTTTGTATTTTTCTTTACGCTTCGATCAGCAAGGGTGTCACAGCTTTTGAAACTCATCTTTTGAAGCTTAGAGTTCACTTGGAAGATCTATCCTATCTATTTCAGCTTTCAGTTTATTTATGTGATTTTCAGTTGTATGTTTCAGACTTTTCATTTGCTTTTGTGTTAGACACTTCTTTGTATTGGGATTTCCATTGAATTCTGTGTTGGACTGTTATTTCTGTAGTAGCTTCATGAACTACTAGTTATTTATTCCGCTGCTTATTTTTGTAAAAATCTATATCCGTGATTCTGTGATTGATTTATTTACTATATATGCTAAGTTTTGCCAATTATAAATTAACAATCTGTTGTTTGGAGCAATTCATGTCTAACATGTGTGGATTATTGTCGATTTGAATGTTTCGAAATAGCAGTTCGTTACAAAGTTATCACAACTTTAATTATAACCATTTCTTGCAACTTCAATTTATTTCATAAATAATTTACAGGTCATGACTTTATTTATGATAATTTCATTTTAGTTCATATTTGTTTATCAAATTCGTTTTCACTTTTACTTTTCCAATTTTTATGACATATTTCATAATTTTAACTAAGTTTATAATCATTTCTGTAAATATTTAAATCTAGTTATAACACATTTTTCTCAACAATTTCAACTCTAACACTCTAATACTTAAATTCACACTTGTAGTACCATATTCATCCTAAAAGTACATACAAATTTTTGGAATCATTTTCTTAACAAAAATTTTGACAATTCAATTCTAGTTTTACTCATTTTTCCTTTTCAAATTATGGTTATAAAATTCAAATTTTATAATTTTACAAAATTACTAAGTTTTAACACTAAAATTAGTTTCAAAATTTTGGACTGTCCAGAATTTCATAACATTCCATTTTATTCCAATAGTTGAAACGGCTAATCAACAAAAACAACAAAATTCACAACAAAACATTTCAATTTCATAAACAAATATCCTAATTATTCACTTTTGAATAATATTACTATTATTTACAAAATATTAGGAAACCAATTTATAAAACATCAAAAAAATTAGTTATCGGATTTTTAGTTTAAACTCTCTTTATTAAGACTAAACTTAGAAATCATGTTATAACCGTTCACTTTATTTTCTTTAATATACCATTAATAAACTAGTGTTTATTTCATAAATTCAAATAAAAAATAAATGCTTGTAAATTGGCTAAATACACTAATCAACGATAAATGATAATAATTAAATATTATCATTTCTAGAAAGAAACAGATGACAAAAAACTATACTGGTTATAAAAAACTTCATTCCCTTATATATAATATATAATGTTAGGAATTTTTTATTTCATTTCAAAACTTTAGAAAACAATTTATAGCACTAACAAATATGTGCTCTCGTATATATACACACACTCAAACTCATTCTAGGGTACTGCTAACCCTATCTCTAATGAGTAAACCCCAATAGGCTAAGGTATCTCTAAACCAAAGCTCTGATACAAACTGTAACAAATTGCCCTTTTGGACAATTTAAGTCGACAATAAACCACACATGTTTAACTCAAACTATTCAAAAGACAGATTATTAATAGCATTGTTCAAATGAAATAAGATTCAAAAGAAAAATATACAGAATCTCATAGTGGAAGGATAAAATATAAAACAGAAAATAAATACATAAACATTTCATGAAGCAATTTTTCAAAAAATTTAGAATTTACATTTTTTTCAGGCAGAATAGACAATTGCTAAATAGTTGTAGATACGGTCCTTAACTCTGTCTTCGTCTAAGTGTATTCGCTAAACTGAAATACTCGGTCTGACTCGAGCGTAAAGTAAAACAAAAACATTCGAGTCAAGACTAACATTCTTATGTGAGTAAGTCAACTCAAGTGAAATGTACAGATAACTCAATAAGTGAAATGCTTATGTTTAAATAGACATCATCTTACACATTATAAATTGGTTCAGTCCGAATACTGACTTTCATGTTCATTTCCAATCGATTCATTATTAAATTCAACTTCAGATTACAATTTTTCGCTTAAAGCTATTAATTTAAAATCAAACATAAAGTTTAAATCTAAAAATCCAATTTAAACTTTCATTAAATCAATCAAATTTTAATTTCATAATTTCAAGTTACAACATAAATTTAAACTTACAATATTTTGGTTACTTTAAACCCAAAGTGGTTTTATATCGGGTATATATCATTTCAACCCAAAGTGATTTTGCTAACTATCAAGGAAATAGGAGTGTGAGAACAATAATAACATAAATAACATAACATGTCAATGACCAACATGCGTGCATAATTAACAATTTAATATATACACATGCATAACTAACATATCACATGTGTCATATATGATAAACAAACATAAGTGATTATTTCAAATTCTAACATGCCATACACTAACGTAAAATATAAATATATAATATGACATATATACAAGGAAATTGCAAGGTGGTTTACAATAAAATAATATGGCTTATCATTTTTTTCCAAACATAACACATTATTTATGTGACGACCCGCCTTTCAATCCACAAAAAGATGCATCATTAATAAGAAAGAAAGGAATAGAGAAGAGAAAAGATAGGAAAGAAAGAACTAAAAAATATCAGAATCTTACAACGGAACGAATATAAATATATTAATCACATAGTTATTACATAATATACAACATCTATCAGAGTCATATAGCTTATGCATCAGGTACATTAGAAGTTATGGAAACCTATCTGTCGTATAACTCAAGATACAACACAGAGATTAACATGGCGGAACCACTATATCTATATACGCTGAAGCCTCCTGCTCCATATCTCCTCCAGAATTCGTCAAAGATGACTTGAATCCCTTGGCTACTCGTAAAAATTTGAGTACCCAAGAGTTTAAGAAAATAGAAAATAAATTCTTGGTCAGACATTGGTTTGGTGTGAGTAAACGGGTTAAAGTTGCTTAACTTTGAAAATCATTTGAAAGAAAGGTATCTCGTAAGACCACGCCACAAATAAACATGTCGGGTCTTTACCTTACAATAACCAAAACATTTGATAGGAAATCCAGTGATACTATAATAGTGTCTAGGGTTTTCAAGTAAATTACAGAAATTGCTGGAATTCTTACATCTCACGTTCCAACATAGTTGGGCACAATCAAAATGTACGGCACTTATTGGAGATTGGATTCCATACAATGGCAGGGTTACTGGGGTACCGCCTGTCATAGTACCTGGTCTAGATCAGAGTACCGAGGATCCACCCTAATCCCCTGCATCACAAGGCGGGAACCATCCCTTATTGGATAATCCCGAATAAGACAACCCCGCACTTAGTGCGACCAACCGCCCACACAACCGAAATAAAAAGGGACCTCTAGACAGGGGAAAATCTTATCCTACTTGGGGTGCTACCCACTTAGCCTTGCTGCACTTCCTCTGTTTTAGCCATTCCCGGTTGATGAGGCTTAAGGCTACGATTACCTTTTAGAACACATATCTTGGAATGCTCATCGTCCTCTATTGACGATGTTCTAAAAGCATTCAATCCATACAAGTTCGTTCCAGGTTCGAACGAAACTGAAGGCACTATCTCGCTACACTCATTTTGGAATTACCCTCAGAGTTAACGACAATAGCCCTTGCGCTCTGAATCTTTATCTCGAAACTGAAAGCACTATCTCCTTACACTCGTTTTGGAATCACCCTCATAGTTAACGACAAATAGCCCTTACACTTCGAGTCTTCATCTTGAACTTCACTTGAGATTTCACGACCTATCGTTTAATTTGGAACGATGTGGTTCTCATATATCCAATTTAAAAATCCGATCCTGGTCTCATCGAAATCCAAAATGTTGTTTTAATGTCCAAGTTGTTTAAGCTAAACAATTTAATTTATTATTTAGACTAACATATTAACATAGATAGATAATTTGCATTATCACATATAGATAATCCATATTATCAAATTCAACCAAAGTACCTCATATCACAGAGGTACCATATATAGGCTAGGCATTCAACATTATTCAATCATCCATAAGCAAGATTAACTAGTCACACCATTTCTAATTAATTTAAATAAATTAAATTAATTACTTCAATCGATTTTAAACCTTGCTTACTTAACATTAATTAATTACAACCAATTAATTTACCATCCCTTAACTATCAACTTAATTAATCATCCTTGATTAATTATTCTTTAATTACGTTAAGTAATTAGCCTTTAATTAATTACATAAATTAATTAACCATTTACATTAATTAACCTTTAATTACTCTCATTAATTAATTATACTATAATTAATTACATTAATTGATTATACTATAATCACTTACATTGATTAATTATCTTTTAATTAATCACATTCAGTAATTAGCTAACCCTTTAATTATTCTCATTAATTACATTAATTAATGATCCCCTAATTACTTTCATTAATTAATTGTTCTTCTAATTAATTACATTTAATAATTAATCTTTAATCAATCACATTCATTAATCAACCTTAATTAATCACATTTAGTAACTAACTGTCCTTTAATCACTTACATTAATTATTTAACTCCTTAACTAATTAATTAATTAATTCATTAATTATTTACACTAAGTAATTAATCCTTAATTACCTATACTAAGTAATCATACTTTAATTAGGTCCACTAAGTAATTATACTTTATTAATTATAATAAGTAATTATACTTAATCAATTTCATTTAGTAATTATCCTTAATTAATTAAGTTAATTAATTATCTTAAATTAATCCCATTAATAAATTTAATTAATTACATTGAGTAATTAATCCCCTTAATTACTTCCCTTAATTAATTACCCTTTAATAAATTGACCTTTAATTACTTAGATTGATTAATCCTTAATTAATTAAGAAATTAACTATCCTTAATTAATTAAACCAATTTATTATCTTAAGTACATTAATTAATAACCTTGGTTAATTAAGTAGTTATGCTTTAATTTCTTCTATTAATAAGGCCCTAATTAATTAAGATAAACCATTTACCATAATTAAACTCTTAATTATCATTTAAATTAAATTAATTTAAATGCTTGAAATTAATTTATACAAACATCACTTAGAGAATTCTTTGATTAATTAAAGTCAAACATTCTTTCATTAATTACATCTTAATTTCAAAACATCATCTTATTACTTTTAAATACACTTAGGAATTTAATTACAAAATTAATATAACTCTATAAACCAAACGATCTCAAATAATTTAAATCTTTAAAGTCTTGTTTAACTTGTTTAATTACTTTGGAACTTAGTTTATATTGCTTGGAAACCTATTTCTTTTAAATATTCTTTTAAAACTGGACTAACATTCTTTTGAAAACTACATTGCTTTTAATAACTTAAAAATAAACTTTAAAACTTGTTTAAACATTTTACTTTGGAACTTGATAAATACTTAAACCTAAAAAGCTTATTTTTTTTGCTTTTAAACTTGTATTTCTTATGCTTTTATGAAACTGTTTCACATTTTTACTTTAATTTTAGAAACCAGGTTAGCTATCATAACAAACCCAAGCCTATCAGATAAAACTCGAGCAAAACCCACAAAATCACCGAGCTATCCCCACGCCACTCGCGAACTCATCTCGTCCCTTCATTCCTTCGAGGCAAACACGCAACAGCATCGAGAACGACCCATGCAACATCTTCTTCTTCCCTAATGCCAAGGTAAAACCAACATAGACGTGCACATGTGCACGTGCACGTCGAATTTATGCAACTCTGATCATCTCTTCGATCCTCGCTAAGATGCCGACGACTCGACAATCAACACGTCCACCCAGAGAACAGAATTCGATAGCAAATCGAATTTCGTCGCTCGATCAAAAAATGGAACCAACCAAATCGACTTAATCTCTTCGTCATCAACGATCTCCACCACCAGAACAAATGCCTCTTCGTCCAAAGCATCGCCATGAGCCCCGGTAATGATTCCCCTCCTCGTGATCACCTCCGGCCTCCCCACGTCGACGTAATCGCCTCGAAAAACATCAGCAACCCTGATCGACGAAAACCCCAACTTCGTCGTTCCCCGGCCACCACGGCCATTGATAAAATCTACCACTATTTTTCCAAAGATCATCATCCCTTAAGCCTCCTTCGACAACAACCCCGAGCTTCAAATCCTCATCGATCGTTGACAATTGACGAAATACCCAAAATCGATCAACTCAGCATAACTCGAATTATACCAAACTAAAAATTATGATTTGATTTCCAAAATTCATCAATTTGCAAAACAAATTTGTTTATGCAATTCAAACATGATTTCCAAATTTGACGTACCTATGATTTTCACTATAAATTTTCAAATTTTGAAATAATCGCTGAAATTTAAGTCTTGATATTATTTTTAAAATTGATAATACCTTATTAGAGTCATTTTTCATTTACAGATCCTAGCCTAATATTAATCGTAGGTGAAGATATGAATTTTCAAATGAAAATGAAGCCTGCAAAATAGATAGAGACGTGTGTGTGTGTGTATACACACACAGACATTTACATCCATATACACACAGAGCAGCTCAGACATATTCAGAAAAACATTCATGAAAACATATTACAACATATCCATGCAGATTTATCACATATAACAGATTATAATTGTTTTTTTAAAGTAAAAGTTTACTTACCTAAATAAGAAACAGGGGACAGATTCTTCATTTATGATCTACAGAATTAATTTCTTACTGTTGAATTGAATTTTCTTAGCTTGTTGTTGAGTTGAATTGATTCTTTGCATTGCTTGGAATTGAAGCTTGAAAACTGATGAAGTTGTTGTGGTTATTGTTTTGATTTCCTTTTGATTTTTGTTTTCAGTTTTTGGTTTCTTTTTAGTTTAGAAGGAGAAGAAAAGATTGAGAAAATTTTGAGCTGAAGTAAAACAGCCAGGTTTTCTCAATATACCTATTTACAAATATTTCAATCAATAAAGAAAAGTCATGGCCACTTGTTAACTTGAATGGCACTTAAGCTACAAATGTTAATTGCATGATATAATAGTCTTACACATGTTAAATATCTATATTATATTAATTACTTATTACAAGTATTTAAAACTCATTATTTACTTAATTCCTTATGTTTTATATTAATATATTTTATGTTTATATAAATTTATGTTTATTTATATATATTCAAAATACATTTATCCACGCTAAATTTAAAAGAAAGAATATTAAAACAAAAGAAATGAACCTTTAATTAAATCTTATTTTAAATTTTAAACTTAAGTTATTATACTTAAATTGATACTATATATATAATCTAAATTTATTTCAAGTATAAATTTGAAAAGAAAATATATTCAACTCTTATTATTAAATACTATCTTAAGCTATCATACTTCTAAACAAAATAAATATTTACCTTAAGTGTTTTGAAAATATATGATTAACTTTTAAATAGCTTTTGAAATGTATTATATTAAATTCAAACATAATCTTCCAAATCACAATATATTCATATATATATATATATATATATATTATAATTGAAAACATTTTTATTAAATTCAAACCAAAACTTCTTATTCACAATATATATACATATATATATACACACGTTATAAATAGACAAACATATTTATTAGTTTTGAAAGATAAATTTTAGCAACTAAATATTATTAGCTTTTGAAAAGATAAACTTGCATATTTTAAAATAATTAAAAAGATGATTAAAAAACCAATATTGCACACTTTAAATAATTATTAATGAATTATTAAATTGAATTGCCAAAAATTCTGGGTCATCACATTCCTTCCCCCTTAAAAGAATTTCATCCCCGAAATTTAAAAGCAAAGATAATTTAATGATCCGGCAAAGGTTTTATTTCCAAACAACAAAGATACATCAACCATATACTAACAACCATAGCAATCAATTTATTCAAACAAACAAATCTAACTAACTATCCTAACACAATTCAAGATAGAACTTCCTAATACTATCTAGATTTTCCCAGATACAATCACTGGGATCCTCACTCTACTGAATCTAACAAGCAACACCACTCTAATTCTGAGTTCCTACACATCTTGATAATCCAAACAGGATATCTGACCACAAACAAATCCATCTCAACTTACAAACTCTTCCTGAACTGCTGGTTCTAAACCAGTGATGGATCAAGCACGTACTCCACAGATGAGATATGTGAAATACATTGTGAATCCTAGTTATCCAGTTGGAAATTCAATCCTGTAGGCCAGAGAATTTATGATTTCGAGAACACGAAAAGAAATCCAATATACCCCGGAGCTTGCTTTCCAGTCTTACCAAATCTTATTGCTTCTTTGATCGGAGTAAACCTTAACAAAAAAAAGTCTCTAACTTCGAGTTCTAAATTCCTACATCTCTTATCCGCATAACTCTCCTGACGATCCTGGGTTGCCTTCATTCTTTCTGATCAACTCATCCTTCGCAGATGCCTCTCGAGACTAATCTAGACCAAGAACAAGACGATCTCTGGATCCTACCCAAGAAAATGATGCTCTTAAGATCCTCTATAAATCCAGAACACAAACTCTACTTCACATGCATTAGTAGACCTCAAACTTACTTCTCCAATCCGTAGTGACCAGAACAAGTGCAATAGACAACCTAACATTCAGATCCCAAATGAACATCCTGTAGAAACCCTCTAATCCAAGAAAACTACAAACTTTCGAGGAGTCTGGGATTGCTTCCACTCTTGCACAGCTGCTACCTCGCTTCCGCTGTGCAACTCTGATCTGGAGTAGATGAGAATGTCATCGATGAACACAAGCACACACTTGATTAACATATCCCAGAAAACACGGTTCATCAAATCCATAAAAGAGAAAATACATAAGCGCCAAGAAATCCCGAGCTGCTTCACCAATTCCTTTCTCTAGGAGCCATCCTTCTACTTAACTGAACCACCGGTATCACTCCTGAAACCGAGTTGATTCGGAAACTAAATCTCCTGATGCGGGCAAACTTATGACTTCCTTGAAGACATCTGGAAAAATCTGTGACAACATCGGTAGTTCCTACTTCCTCAAAAGATGCCCAATCCCATGCAAAAGGATGCCCAAATAAACTCCTGAACTAATCGCAAGTCACTTTTGCGATCCCACCTAGATCTATTTCCAAAGATACTGTTCTCCCTTCACAATCAGAACAGCCAATGCTTGTCTCTCCAATCCATTACAAAAATAAGGTCAAACCAATCAAGAACACCTTCGCCTATCAGAAAAAGCCGACGGACTACTCAGCTGCTTCTGAATTCCACCTCTAGGACACTACTTAACCAAAAGATCTTCCTGCTGGCACACAAAACACTTTCGAGCTGTAGTGCTGCCATAGATGCCAAAGGCTTCTTATCCATAAGCTCCTCGAACCTCAAGGCCATCAACCAATTCCACAAATAACCCTTGAGATGGGCAGACATCTCTACAAGAAACTCGGGCCTCAAACCAAACACATATATCTCGCTTCTCTTAAGGGGTGTCCATAAGACCAGGTCCGTAGAGACAACTCGTTGAAATCAGACTCATATCCCGTTACAGATAAACTTCCTTGCTTAAGATCCAAAAAATCCCTATACACCCGAGTCTTCCCTACGGTAGGTATAACTGCTTCTCAATAACATTCTTAAACTTGCTCCAAGAGAAAACATCTTTGGGAATATCCATGGTCACCGCGTCTCACCACTCAGTTGCTCCTTCCTGAAGTTGCCAAGATGCCCTCACTCGCTTCTGCACTTTCGACTGATCAACAATCTAGAAAATTCGCTCGTACGAGCACAGCCAAACTTACACTCCAAAGATGGACTCTGAACCTTTAAAAAGTTTCCTTCATAGATTGGTGAAATCCATACACCACTCCAAAGCTCACTCGAGGCGGTATTAGGTTTACAGCCTCGGTAGATATTCTTCCAACCTCAACACTCAAACTTCTACCATTTAGTAGTAGTCATGCTACTCACACCACTACCCTATCTACCACTAGAACTCATGTTGGCAAACCCGGACATGTAACCCAACGAATTAGGTAGGTATTCTCTCTCAACCTAGAGCTCTGATACCAACGGTGACAACACGCCTTTCATTCCACATAAAGACGCATCATTAATAAGAAAGAAAGTGATAGAAAATAGAAAAGATTGGAAAGAAAGAACCAAACAATATCAAAATCTTACAACGGAACAAACAAAATATATTAATCACATAGTTATTACATAATATACAACATCTATCAGAGTCATACAGCTTATACATCACATACATTAGACAGTTATGGAAACCTGTATATCATACAGCTCAGATACAACATAGAGATTAACACAAGAGAACCACTATATCTATATATACGTTGAAGCCTCCTGCTCCATATCTCCTCAAGAATTCGTCAAAGCTGACCTGAATCCCATGACTACTTGTAAAAATTTGAGCATCCATGAGTTTAAGAAAGCAAAAAATAAACTTTGGGTCAGACATGGGTCTGGTGCAAGTAAATGGGTTAAAGTTGCTTAACTTCGAAAATCATTTGAATGAAAGGTATCTCGCAAGACCACGCCACAAATAAACATGTCGGGTCTTTACCTTACGGTAACCAAAACATTTGATAGGAAATACAGTGATATTATAGTAGTGTCTAGGGTTTTCCAAGTAAATTACAGAAATAGCTGGAATGCTTACATCTCACGTTCCAACATAGTTGGGCATAATCAAAACGTACGGCACTTATTGGAGTTTGGATTCCATACAATGGCAAAGAAACTGGGGTACCGCCCGTCAGATTACTGGTCTAAATCAGAGTACCGAGGATCCACCCTGATCCCCTGCATCACCAGGCCAGAACCATCCCTTACTACATAATCCCGAATAAGACAACCCCGTAGTTGGCACGGCTAACCGCCCACATAGCCGAAATAAAAAGAGACCTCTAGATAGGGGAAAATCTTATCCTACTTGGGTGCTACCAACTTAGCCTTGCTGCACCTCCCATGTTTTATCCATTCCCGATTGATGAGGCTTGAGGCTACGGTTACCTTTTAGAACACATATCTTGAAATGCTCATTGTCCTTCATTGACGATGTTCTGAAAGCATTCAATCCATACAATTTCGTTCCGGGTTCGAACGAAACCAAAGGCATTATCTCGCTACACTCATTTTGGAATCACTCTCATAGTTAACGATAATAGGCCTTACACTCTCAATCTTCATCTCAAAACTGAAAGCACTATCTTCGTTACACTCGTTTTGGAATCACCCTCAGAGTTAACGATAAATAGCCATTACACTTCGAGTCTTCATCTTGAACTTCACTTGAGATTTCACGACCTATCGTTTAATTTGGATCGATGTGGTTTTCGGATATCCAATTTGGAAATCCGTTCTCGGTATCATCGAAATTCAAAACGCGGTTTTAATGTTCAAATTGTTTAAGTTAAACAATTTAATTTATTATTTAGACTAACATATTCACATAGATAGATAATTCACATTATCACAAATAAATGATCCATATTATCACAATTCAACCAAAGTATCTTATATCACAGAGCAGCACATATCACCTATCACCTATCGGAGATATCAAATAATCCAATGCATTCAACATTATTCAATCATCCGTAAGCAAGATGACTAGTCACACCATTTCTAATTAATTTAAATAAATTAAATTATTACTTCGATCACTTTAAAATCTTGCTTACTTAACATTAATTAATTAAACCATTTAATTAACCATCCCTTAACTATCAACTTAATTAATCATCCTTGATTAATTTTTCTTTAATTACATTAAGTAATTAGCCTTTAATTAATTACATAAATTAATTAACCATTCATAATAATTAACCTTTAATTACTCTCATTAATTAATTATACTATAATTAATTACATTAATCCTTAATTATTAATTATACTATAATCACTTACATTGATTAATTATTTTTAATTAATCACATTCATTAATTAGCTAACCCTATAATTAATCTCATTAATTACATTAATTAATGATCTTCTAATTACTTTCATTAATTAATGATTCTTCTAATTAGTTACATTTAATAATCAATCTTTAATTAATCACTTTCATTAATCAACCTTAATTAATCACATTTTGTAATTAACTATCCTTTAATTACTTATATTAATTTATTAACTCCATAATTAATTAATTAATTCTTTAATTAGTTACAATAAGTAATTAATCCTTAATTACTTCCACTAAGTAATTATACTTTAATTACTTCCACTAAGTAATTATACTTTATTAATTACAATAAGTAATTATACTTAATCAATTTCATTAAGTAATTATCCTTAATTAATTAAATTAATTAATTATCTTAAATTAATCCTATTAATAAATTTAATTAATTACATTGAGTAATTAATCCCTTTAATTACTTCCCTTAACTAATTACCTTTTAATTAATTAACCTTTAATTACCTAGATTAATTAACCCATAATTAATTAAGAAATTAACTATCCTTAATTAATTAAACCAATTAATTATCTTAATTACATTATTTAGTAATCTTGGTTAATTAAGTAATGATGCTTTAATTTCTTCTATTAATAAGACCCTAATTAATTAAGATAAACCATTTACCATAATTAAACTCTTACTTATCATTTAAATTAAATTAATTTAAATGCTTGAAATTATTATATACAAAGATCACTTAGAGAATTCTTTGATTAATTAAAGTCAAACACTCTTTCTTTAATTACATCTTAATTTCAAAACATCATCTTATTACTTTTAAAAACACTTAGGATTTAATTACAAAATTAATATAATTACTATAAAAAAAAAATCTCAAACAATTTAAATCTTTAAAGTCTTGTTTAACTTGTTTAATTACTTTCGAACTTAGTTCGTATTGCTTGAAAACCTATTTATTTTAAATATTCTTTAAAACTAGACTAACATTCTTTTGAAAACTAATTTATTTTTAATGACATAAAATAAACTTTAAAACTTGTTTAACATATTACTTTGGAACTTGATAAATACTCAAACCTAAAAAACTTATTTTTGTTTGCTTTTGAACTTGTATTTCTTATGCTTTTATAAAACCGTTCCGCATTTTTACTCTACTTTTTAAAACCAGGTTAGCTATCACAACAAACCCGAGCCTATCAGATAAATCCTGAGCAAAACCCATAAAATCATCGAGCTATCCCCACGTCACTCGCGAATTCATCTCGTCACTTCATCCCATCGAGGAAAACATACAATAGCATTGAGAACGACCCATGCAACATCTTCTTCTTCCCCAACGCCCAGGAAAAACCAACACAGATGTGCACATATGCATGTGCATGTCGAACTTACGTGACTCCAACCATCTCTTTGGCCCTCGCCAAGCCATCGACGACCTTAACAATCATCACTTTCACCCAGATAACTGAATTCGATAGCAAAACGAAATTTCATCGCTCGATCGAAAACTGGAACCAACCAAATCGACTAAATCTCCTCACCGTCGATGATCTCCACCACCAAAACTCATGCCGCTTCTTCCAGAGCATCGCCAAGAACCCTGGCGACGGTTCCCCTCCTCGCGATCACCTCCGGCCTCCTCATGTCGACGCAATCGCCTCGAAAAACATTGGCTACCATGATCGACGAAAAATCCTACTTCGTCGTTCCCTGGCCACCACATCCATTGATAAAATCTACCAATATTTTTCCAGAGATCATTATCCCTTAAGCCCCTTCGGCAACAACCCCGAGCTTCAAATCGTCATCGATCACCGGCATTTGACGAAATACCCAAAATCGATCATCTCAGCATAACTCGAATTATACCAAACTAAAAAATATGATTTGATTTCCAAAATTCAACTTACAATACGAATTTGTTTATGCAATTCAAACATGATTTCTGTGAGAAATGCGGAATACTGATCTTAAGGCTAGGATTAGCACTAGAGGGGGGTAAATAGTGTTTAAAGAAATTACTTAATCTTTTTGAGTTTTTTGTTAATTTGAACACAAATATATGCAATATTCAGACACAGATATGATCACAGAATCAAAAACAGATGCAGAAATAAAGTAAAAGCAATAAAGGAAAGAACACACTGGATTTTGTACTGGTTTGTAGTTACCCTACATCCAGTCCCGCACATAAGTACAGATTTACTTTCAAAAGAAATTCTACAATTACACCCTCGATTTCAAGGCTATGAGGTACACCCTCCAGGTTCACAATCCTCTGGGTAGAGATACTTGATTTCAGGGGCAACAAGTCCAACTGATTTCCTAGGCTATAATCACATCTTTTCTAGCATGATTGATTTCCAAGGCCACAATCACACCTTTTCTCGCTTGATTGATTTCCAAGGCTATAATCACACCTTTTCTCGCTAAATTGATTATAAAGAAATCTATAACTCTGAATAGCACTGAGATCTTATTCAGATAGTGATTGATAATCAAACTAGAAATTATCTAGTTAGATACAATGTTGATTTCAGCAGAGTAATGGTAAGAATATGTACAAAGAAATATGGAAGAAGAAGAGGAGTGAAAACCAAAAAAATATGATTAGAAATTCATTGAAAACAACCCCTATTTATAGAAGAACAACAACCATGTCCATTCATGAAGGGATATGACGAATAGACACTTCTTTTGAAATTCAAAATTTTGAAATCAGTTGCTACTATGTCGACATGGGTATCTTGAGTATGTCGACATCCCAAAGGAAATTTTGGTGGTTTGTTTTTCCTTAAAAATAACTTTTATCTTTTATTAAAACTATTTTAAACTTTTTTAAATATAGTTAAAATACATAAATAAATACAGAGAATAATATTTTGGTATATATAAAATTTTACTATAATTTTGTATTTAAATCAAAGTATAAATATTAAAAGTTAAATATGTTATTATTAAAAGATAGTTTAAAACTAAGGATAATTTGATTTTGAAGATAAAGATTATTTTAAGGCTAAAAATATTTAAAACCAGGATAGATGTTTTTGATTCTTTTAAAAGGAAGGTTTTGAAATCATTTTGAAAATAAGATATAATTTTATAAAAACATTTTGAATAAAAGTTAGTGGATACAAAGCAATGTTCCACTAGATTTTTCGTAGGTTCCATCCTACCTAGGGTTTCATCACTTTAACAGGCTCGAAGTGGATTCCATTGCACGAGTAAATTAGAATTTAAGATGCCAGTGATTTTCTAAGAGTTTTAACAAAATTCCTAATTAAATTACTTATTCTTGAAATCTTGAACTCTTGATAATCTTGATATTTTTGATACTCATGAGTCTTCAATCATGATATCTTGAATATCTATACTGTACAATCTTCATTTTTGGTACCTACATGGTTAAATCCTGCATATACATATATTTCTAAACTATAATGTTAGTATTCATATTTTATAATCCTATTCTAAGGTTGTTGTCATCAAAAGCATCATCTCAAGGACTAACAATTTCCAGATAATCAAATTTGACCTATCTTTGATTTTCGCTATAAATTTTCATATTTTGAAATAATCACTGAAATTTAAGTCTTGATATTATTTTTAAAATTGATAATACCTTATTAGAGTCATTTTTTATCTACAAATCCTAGCCGAAAATCAATCGTATGTGAAGACATGAATTTTCAAATGAAAATGAAAATTGTAAAATAGACAGAGAAGTGTGTGTGTGTGTGTATTCCACATAGATATTTACGTCCATATACACACAGAGCAGCTCAGACATATTCCAGAAAAACATTCATGCAAACATAGTACAATATCTCCATATAGATTTATCACATACAATAGATTACAACTGTTTTTTAAAGTAAAAGTTTACTCACCTAAATAAGAAACAGAGCACTGGTTCTTCATTTATGATCTGCAGTTTTGATTTCTTACTATTAAATTGAATCTACTTAGCCTGTTTTTGAGTTGAATTGATTCTTTGCATTGTTTGGAATTGAAGCTTGAAAACTGATGAAGTTGTTGTAGTTATTGTTTTGATTTCCTTTTGATTTTTATTTTCATTTTTTAGTTTCTTTTTAGTTTAGAAGGGGAAGAAAAGATTGAGAAATTTTTGAACTGAAGTACAACAGCCAGGTTTTCTCAATATACCTATTCATAAATATTTCAATCAATAAAGAAAAATCATGGCCACTTGTTAACTTGAATGGCACTTAAGCTACAAATGTAAATTGCATGATATAATAGTCGTACATATGTTAAATCTCTATATTATATTAATTACTTATTACAAGTGTTTAAAACTCATTATTTAATTAATTCCTTATGTTTTATACTAATATTTGTTTGTGTTTATATCAATTTATGTTTATTTATATATATTCAAAATACATTTATCCATGCTAAATTTAAAAGAAAGAATATTAAAACAAAAGAAATGAACCTTTAATTAAATCTTATTTTAAATTTTAAACTTAAGTTATTATACTTAAATTGATACTATATATATAATCCAAATTTATTTCAAGTATAAATTTTAAAAGAAAACATATTAAACTCTTATTATTAAATGCTATCTTAAGCTATCATACTTTTAAACAAAATAAATATTTACCTTAAGTATTTTAAAAATATATGATTAACTTTTAAATAGCTTTTGAAATGTATTATATTAAATTCAAACATAATCTTCTAAATCACAATATATTCATACACACACACACACACATTGTGATTTGAAAACATTTTTATTAAATTCAAACCAAAACTTCATATTCACAATGTATATACATATACATATATATATACACACACACATTATAAATAGAAAACATATTTATTAGTTTTGAAAGATAAATTTTACCAATTAAATATTATTAGCTTTTGAAAAGATGAATTTGCAAATTTTAAAATAATTAAAAAGAAGATTAATAAACCAATATTGCACACTTTAAATAATTATTAATAAAGAATATTAAATTGTTATCGCCAAAAATTCTGGGTCATCAGAGTTTCCATATAGCATAGGTGACATATTATTAACATAGCATGCGCAATGTATGATTTTATTAACCTAACACCTTTTTTACTCAACATAGCATGTCACATTTCAGCATGGCATATATAAAAAAAATTTCTAACGTAACACATTTTTTAACTATCATATGTGACATATTTAACACACGTATGTGACAATTAATCAAATCAACATAACATACTATTTATGATATAAAAAGCAACATGTGCATGTGAATATTATAACACAAATTCAAGGGAACATAACAACATATATCACATATTCCTATCTAAAGTAAACATTTCTCATAATATTTAAATCAATGTTTATTTACCTAACAATAAAAATGTTAATCGTGACACAAATAGATAGATCCAAGTTGAAATCCAAACACGACAAGCTAATTTGTCCTATCGAAAGAAACAATCCAAAAGCAAAGGAAAACACGACAACGTAAATGAATAAATTCTGTTTTTTTTATAAAATAGAGAAGGAGATGGTCAAAATTGGTGGTGGAGGGCGGCGACAAGGGGAGAGAGGATGGAAGGGTTTTGAAGAGAGGAGGATGGAGTTTGGGGATTTATGATTTCGAAGTTCTGGAGTTCTGTAGATTTGAGGAAGAAAAAGAGTATGCAGAAAGTTTATTAATCAGAAAAGAAATCTATACATACTTGTTTAATCAGAGAAGAATTAGAAGGTCAATTGGTAGAAAAAGAAAGGTCCAAAGTCTCTTAGGGTTCCTTGGGTCTCTTGTTTTACTAAGAAGCCTATTAAACCAAACAAACCCAATAAAACTTATCAAAAAATCAAATATACGCTACAAATTTATGTCAAATTTTCAAGTAGTTTATGTTTTTAGAGCAATAGGAATTCGATTTTGAGAAAATGAAAAATGGAAAGGAGATTAGAAATAAGTCTAGTGTCATGTATAAAGAATAAAATTTTAAAATTTGTATATAAATTTTCCAACCAAAAGTCAAACTTTGACTAAGTTTGGCCAAAATTTGAAATTTGTCAAAGAAATTTTATTCTATTAAATTTGGTCAAATAAAACATTCAACATTACAAATTAAAATTTTTCTTCCAAATTTAATTTCTTTAATTAAATTCAAAACACTTCCATGTTAAAGTTGTTAAAAGTTATGGATAGTTGCACTTTATATCAATTTAAAGATGTAATATTAATTGATGCAATATTAATTTTTTCCCTTATCATATTTAAACGGTTAAATGCCAATCAATTCAATATACATATTTCACATTAAATGGTGGCTATAAATTTCCAATTTATTAGTACTAACATATTTGTAACTTCTATTATCGTTATTAAGAAGTTGTAACGTTCATTGCATTAATAAAAGGCATCCATCACTTACCAATTAATTGTTTTACCTCATTCTGGTATTTGAAATCAACTTGTTATGTTACTATTTAAATCACGTATTTTATTTTCCTTAAACAAATATGCATTTTATCGTCGCTTACAATTTCCTTTATTATCCAATTCATGTCATTAACTACGCATCCAATTCTCATCCAATTACATTCAAACCTATATTATTATCCTTATTATTCAATCCATAATACCCTATGAATTATATTAACATAACTTTTCATTTTATTACATTCATTATTTTACCGTTAACATCTTTTACTACATTAATTGCAATAATTAATTACATAAGTTTTTGTTGATTTTCAAAATAATTCCAAATATATTAAATAATGTGATGATAAATGAACAATTGTTACTATTAAGTAATTTTATAACATTCATAAATTTATTGTTTACAAACAAAGATTATGGCTACTTACCACATCACTATTTTCATATTCTGTATTAACCGATTTCAATCAGTTATATGCAATCTCATCATTACATACATCATTTAATTTATTTCATTATTTACAATTATAATCAAATTAAACTAAAATTTATTTCAATTGATTGAATTACATTAATTAGTTATCAATAGCATTCAAATAATATTATTAAATCATATTCTAATTATTTCCTCAATAATAAATCATAAATGTTAATTTCTTATAATATAAAATTTCAAAATCTTATTTAATTTAATAGTTTTAATTATCAAAATTTATGGATCATTACACATATAGTAGCAGTGGTCTCTTCATTATGAAACATCCAATGCAAGGGCTATTCGCTATTGATCCTAAGGGTGATTCCCAAAATAGGATGTGGTAGGAAAGTACCTTCAGTTTCGTTCAGTCTTGGAACAAACTTGTATGGATGGATGTCTGACAATGCATTTTCTAAGATTACATACATTGGTTTTCACAAACAGACATCTGTGGTGGCGGAGAAGGCAACTTCTCTTAACTTAACACCCTCCTTGAAATGTACGAGCTCAAGGGTTTTATTTTTATGGAAGGCAATTAGCAGTCAAGAGAAATGGCAATGTGGCATTCAATGATGATTTGATATGTGATATGTGAAAGGCAATCGTTACCGCAAGCCTCATCAACCGAAAATGATCAATGCAGGGTTAAATGCAGCGAGGCTAAGTGGGTCATTCCCAATTAGGATATGGTTATCCCCTTCCAGATATATTTCTTCCCGCTATGACATTCGGGATGTAAATTATTATGGATGTATGTTATGACGGCGCTCGAATAGGTCGCTAACGACCAGGGGATGATATATTCAGTATCATCTAGTTATAGAGGTAGGCCGGTATTGTGTTGATAGAGGATCTTTGTAATGGATCCTCGGTACATTCCTCTATATATGTACTGCTACAAGTTAGTCCTTTCATCTCGTCCTTTGTATAAAAATCCAAACTCCACCACCTACCTGCCATTTTATTTGTATTACCCAGTTTGTGGCTATATTGTTGGAATTTAATCAACGTAACAATTTCGGCTATGATTCTTATTATTTGTATAATAGACACTAGTAATAATATAACAGAATTTGATATGAAACGTTTCGTTATCGTAAATCGAAAAACCGTCTGTGTTTATGTATGGATGTGTCTTACAAGATACCTTTGTTTTGATAAAAGAGCATCTTTATAACTTTAAAATAAATTCAGCTGAGATGTGCTTTTTCATGCTAGTTTACCAAACTGATACGGACGTTCTTCCCTTTCAATGCAGGGCCAGACCGAGTATGTTTACGGATACAGATTTGAATGCTTTGGAGCTTCACTAGGAGAGCTGGAAATTTTTTGGTCGCATTCCACGTATATACTTATTTTTTCCATTCCTTTTTTGTTTGAAATATCAACATTTGTAAGGACATGTTATTATAACTGTCTAGGCTGATGATTAGTGATTGGTTGTTGTACTCTGATTGATGTATACTATAGTTTCTACTTTGTAAAGATCATTGATATGATGTTATATGTTTTTTCCGCTGCGATGTGAGATTCCATATTGTTTTGATTTTGTTTCTATCTTCTTTCTTTCTTCTCACCCTCTCTCTTCTTCCATGTGGGTTTCCGTCATTCTGTGCTTTTTAGGTCAGACATGTGTGATTCATTGTCGATTCAAAGTGTATGGATTTGCAGGTCGTCACATTTAGTATCAGATCTTAGGTTTAGTATATTCCTAGGCTTTGATGTGTACTCGGTATAGGTAGGGTCAGTAGCACCCTAGATTGAGTTCGAGTGTATTATATATATGAGTGCGCATTTGTTAGTGATTTAAAAATGTTTTATATTGTGTTGAGGTATCTGTTGAGTGGCTTATGAATTCTGGTCGGTATATGGGATGCCACGTTATCGATAGGGGTATCAAACCCTTGATCAAGGCATATCAACATAGTATTGTTTTTTGAATTGGGTAAATGAAATAAATTTACCACGATTATATTTCATATATAAAGGGATAACTTTTCAGAAATTATTATATTGTAAAATTATTTGTTTGGTTGTTTGAAAATGTAAATATATATAAGGTAATAAAAGCTGTTTGAATAATCTAAATGAAAACAACAATTGAAAAAGAATAAATTATATAAGAAGAAGACTTATAAAGTATGGAATTATAATTAATATGATTTACAATTGTGAAATATTCTTATATATAAGAAATGAAACTACATGAATATATTTATAAATATGAGGTATAACTAAAAATGAATTTAAACTAAGAATTTGAGAATTTGAATCCCATTGATTTTGATAGTTGTTTTTCAAAGTTTGAAGATGTTATATTATTATAAATCTAAATAAGATAAATAAATTTGGAATGAATCTTATATATGTAAAGTAAAATCGTGAAATTGTATAAGTAGAAAATTTATATAATTTACCAATAAAAGGAATTTTAAAAGAATATAAAGCACTGAATTCAGTACCGTTGCTAGAAAATAGTAAGGGTGATAACTGCAGCATCATCAATATCTTTTTCGAGTTTTCGGGTGATGGATTTGCTACCATTAGTAAATTGAAATTTTTAAGTTTTGTTGTGATAAACAAATTTGAATTTAAAATCCAAGTTTGAAATTGATAAACATAAGTGAAATGAGTTTGGACTTATAATAGAAAATAAAAAATTTAACTTTAGTAAAGTTAAATTAATTTGAGGTAGCATAATAAAATATATGATATGAAATTTAACTAAAGGAAAGTTAAATAAAGTGAATTGGATTTGAACTAGATTAGATAAGTTATTGAAATGAAAATTAAACTTAAATGGTAAGTGATCACATAATATAAATTTGAAAGTTTAAATAACTAAGTTGTATAACTTATACATTTAGTAATAACAAGTTAAAAAAAAGTTTTTGAACTTGTGACTAGAAATTTTAAAATTGGAATATGAAATTAGAATTTAACTTTGGTAAAGTTAAATAAATTGGAGTTAGTGAGTTGAATTAAGCATATTGATGAATCATATAAAAGTGAATATTAACCTAAGTTGTAAAGTGATTATATAATCATGATTTGAATTATAAAATGAGAATGAAAGCGAACACACGTATATATTCTTGAAAATAGTAAAGTAAGTTAACTTAAGAAATATAAAAAGAGGTTGGAAAGAAATTTAATTTGAGTTAAGACTTGAATGAATTTGAATTGCATATCAAGTGAATTAAAAGTTGAAGTGGGAAATATGAATATAAACTTGAATTGTTAAATGAAATCCAATCTTAGTGGTAAAATAAATTAGTGACTGAATAAATGAATGAATTAGATTTAAACTAATGGAATATGGTTTAGATGTTGTTTATTAGAATTAAATGTGACTTAAGTAGTGAATTAATAATAACATTAGAAGTGTTGTATAAAAAATATGAAAATGAACTTGAGTAAGAATTTTATGGAATGGCTACTAAGTGTCGTTAATATTAGTGTTAAAGAAAATATACTACGTGAAAAATCAATGTAAATATAAATGAACATGATTGTTAACTAATGTGAATAATGGAAATAAATACATTGAATGGTTAATGAATTTGATGTTAATAAGTTGTATGAAAATGAAAGGAATTGATTGAAAATAGAATTGAAACAAATCAAATAAATGTGAACAAATTAATTGTTAGTTAATTGAATATGAATTCATTAATGGTTATGAAATTGAAATCTATATAATTGAATTCAAATTGGAAGTAAAGTGAATCTAAATGGAATTGAATATAATTTAATTTGGAAGTGAACTATCTTTAATGTAAACTGGTGTATGTAAACTAATTGAATATGAATAAATGGGTGTTAGTAAAATCTAATGTTGATGAATCGAATGTGAATAAATGAGAACTAATTCAATGAATATTAATGATAAATGAATGTATATTGATTTGGTTATATTGGATGGATGTTAGTTATTGATGGTTTCTTTGTTTGCATATGTTTCCTTTGCATATAATTATTGTATAGTATGTGTTATGTATGTTGTATATTGATATTGCTTGCCATATATACATGTACTTATTGTTTGTTGAGTGTTTAGTAGGTGCAAATGGCATTGCTTTGCATTTGGAGTTCGCTTTCATGCTATGTTAGCCACATATGATCACTAATAATATATAAGGTGCATATCACGGATTACATATCGTAGTATTACACCTTTTTCCCTACTGGATTCCTCGTCACTGAGATGAGATGTATATTTGTGATATTATACATATTGTATTTTTTCGGATCGAACCGTGCAAAGGAGACACAGGATAAATTTTTCGAAATTTAAGGTGTTAGAATTTTTTTGAAAAATTTGGAAAATATTAATAACTTTAAATTGGATTTTTAATTTATAATTGGGAATCACCTTAGTCGATATTGAATTGATATCAGTTAATAACTAAATGAATTGAAACTTAGAAAAGTTTTTATAAAGTTAAAACTAATCGATTTATCTTGGAAAGTTAAACGACTTAAACGAATTTGGTAATTTATTTTAGCTAGTTGATTTGGAAAAGCAAACGAGATTTTGCGTATTTTTCTTACATGGTAATTTCCGAAACGAAATTCTTTTAAGAAGGGGAGAATGTAACTATCTAGAATTTAAATCATTCAAAATTGGAATATTGAATTGATTTTAAATACTCAAAATTAATTTTGAAAGTTAAAGAACTTATATTTCAAATATAATAATTTATTTAATTTAATATTTGAAATTATATAGAAAAGTGAAATTTGAATTTAATGTGAATGAAAATGATTTGTAATGTTGATTTAAATTCTATTTGAATTAGAATGAAGTTAGTAAACTTTTGAAATTGATTTAAAAGTGAATTAATAGAAATTGGAAATTTATTAATTTAACTAACATGTAAAACAGTCATTTTTGACACTGTTTCGGGTTTTGACGAAACCAGTTTCATTCGATCCGTAATAGTGAGTTATTGGAGGATTCCAAATTTTATGGAAAATGGACTTACGGTTTGGTCGTGCGAAGCTGAAACACACAAAAATTAATTAAAGGAATTTTAATTGAAATAACTCGATTCGAAAAACTATCTTCCTAATACGAATGGAATTAGCCTCCAATATATATTCCATTGTGTTTGGAGTAGGGGTAAAACATTATGAATGCTAGGGGAACGCCTTGATTGGAGCTCATAAAATTTGGCGATGAATAGTGTTTTGTAGTTGTCTATATAAGGAAGTTCATTCCCAGACCCTGGCCCCAAATTAGGTCAGCCCTACTAATGAATTCTGAATCCATAAGCTATTAATAAAAACTTCCAACTAGAGAATCGAAGAGCTAGTCGAGGTCTCTTTATCCAACGGCTATGATCGAGTTTCGTTCGTCGTGGAGGCCAAATTTTGGCCATGAATGTCATGCATTTGAGCATGTTTCACGAGGCAAGGGGGCGTCGAGTCGAGCATGGTGCTGGGCATGGGGGAGTTTGTGATGGGCTTCGATATGGTGGTCCCATATCATTGTATAGTGGGTCGAGGTGGGAGAGGCATCGAGATGAACGGAGCACGCCTGATGGGTGTTTTCTTGGGTCGCATTCGTGAAGGGGAAGAGGAAGAGTGGATGGCTCAGATTTGCAAAAGAGAAAATGAATGGCCCAGATAATTCATGGTTAAAAAAAAGAAGTGCGTAAATTATATTTTAAAATCGTGTAATCTTATAAAACTAATAACTTGTTCATATGAGGTCGAAATTAGATGAAACTAATTGCATTGGGTTCGTGTTGATGAGCAGAACATTTTAGAGATAATTTGGATGGATTTGGAGCTATTGAAAATTTTGGTTAAATTCGAACGACTGTTTGTTTTTAATCGAAATAAAACTCTATAACGACAACTGCAATAAAAGTGGGTAAAAGTCACTCTCTCTGTTATCCTATATTTTTATATAAGTGAGAATAAACATATTTTATGTTGTTTGATGATTGTTTGGAGTTATACTATATTATTGGTAGTTCGATATATTCCTGCCTATTGGAGAAAATGAGACCCTATACATTCCCGTGTATGAGCGGTGCCCCTTTATACGCGCATCTGCCTCGAAGCAGGCACTGTACATATTCTTATATGTATATTTGTTACAGTTGACAGGTTGGTGGGATCCAACAGGATTCCTGACTATGGTTGATGTTTATTTACACATATTGTTATATATGTTGTATTATGAGATATTTGATGTGATGGATGCCATGTTTGCTATTATTGGTGTGAATCCATTTATTTAGTACTTTTGCAGCATTTGGGCCATATTTTGGAAATTTAAAATATAGAAATGATGATTTCATTTTAAAAAGGATTTAAAAGTGATTTTGAATATATATATATATATATATATTTAATTTATGAATTTTAAAGAAATAGATTTGTTTTAAATAAATAAAAAGTTATAATTTTTTTATTATAAAAAATATGTTTTTCGTGAAATATACTTAAGTATGATTTTTGAAATACGAAGTTGACTATTTTTTAAAATATGTTAAATTGAGAATTTTGAACTTATTATAAATGGTTTATATATGAGATTTATAAAATTTATATTTTTTACATAAAAGTAATGGAATTGTAAACGAGTATTATAAGTGTTAAAATGAAGTTATAAATGAAATATTATAAGTAAATAAGATTTATAAAGTAAGGAAGTTAAAAAGGGAATGCTATTAACAAAGAGATTTAATGAAATTGATTTTTATAAACGGCATTTTATAAATATTAGAAATGGATTTATAATCAAATTTGTAAATGGATTTGCGGTTGAAATTTAGAAATGGATTTATAATGGACTTTATAAATAATGAGATTGCAAAAGAATGAATTTGTAAATAAAGAGATTTATAAGTAAATTAACTTGTAATGGGATTTTGGCGTATAAATGAGATAAACAGAAATTCTTTAATAAAGGAATTTTATAAATGGAAGTTTTTATAAAAGAGAAATGTGAATTATAAACATTATTTTGTAAATGTGAAAGCAATTTAATTTGATAAGCTAAATATGGATTTTTATAAAAGGAAATATTTTCACGTTTTTAAATTGAAAAATCCTTAAAATGAATGTTTTGGAAAGTGATATTATAAAATGGAGTTTAAATGGTTTGAAAATACAATAAGTTGTGAATTCAGTTATTATTAAAATAAGTATATGGAGATGTTTTCCAAATATTGAAATAGGTTTGAGAATATACCTTTTTAAAGATAATTTGAAGGGTATATTTGGAATGTGTATAATTAATAAAAGATTGATTAAAAGGACCTAGTGATTGCTTATGGTGCTAGATATTTGTTGTTTGCTTTAATAGTTAAATAACTGACCATCAAATACATATTGGCCAATTTATCGTTGTTGGTGCGAAGAGGCCAGGTTCATATTTATCTGAAAACCACTTTGAAACAACTTATTTTTACGACGATTGTGTAAGTTATTGATGGCATTAATATTTAGGATTTTCATAGTGAAGGACTACTTTTTGATCGTTTGAGGTTAAAATCCCAATGTACATATAGTAGCATTAGTCTCTTCATTATGAAATATCCAATGCAAGGGCTATTCGCTACTGATCCTAGGGGTGATTCTCTAAAACAGGATGTGCCAGGAAAGTACCTTCAGTTTCGTTCAGTTCCAAAAAGAACTTGTATGGATGGATGTCTGACAGTGCATTTTTGAGATTTCGTACATTGGATTTTACAAACATACATTTGTGGTGGCAAAGAAAGCAACATCTCCTAGCTTAACACCCTTCTTGAGATGTATGAGCTCCAGGGTTGAATTTTTGTGAAAGGAAATTATTAGTCAATGGAAATAGCAATGCGGCATTCAAAGATGATGTGATATGTGATATGTGAAAAGTAATCGTTACCTCAAGCCTCATCAACTACAAATGACCAAAATAGGGTTAGATGCAGCAAGGCTAAGTGGGTTATTCCAACTTAGGATATGATCATTCCCTTCTAGATATATTTATTCCTACTATGACATTCGAGATGTAAATTATTATGGATGTATGCTACGAGGGCCCTCGGATAAGTCGGTAAAAAACCGGGGGATGATATATTCGGTACTATCTAGTTATAGAGGTAGGATGGTCTTGTGTTGGTAGAGGATCTTTGTGAAGGATCCTCAGTACATTCCTCTAAAGATGTACTGCCGGAAGGTAGTCCATTCACCTGGACATTTGTATGGAAATCCAAACTCCACTACGTGCCTGCCATTTTGTTTGTATTACCCACTTTGGAGCTATATGCTGGAATTTAATCAATGTAACAATTTTAGCTATGATTCTTATTATTTCACTAGTAATAAGATAACAGGATTTGATATGAAATGCTTTGGTTATCGTATGACAAAAACCCATCCGTGTTTATGTGTGGGCATGTCTTACAAGATACTTTTGTTTTGATAAAAGAACGTCTTTATAACTTTAAAAAAATTCAGTTGAGATGTGTTTTCTCACGCTGATTTACCAGACTAATCAAGGCATTCTTCCCTTTCAATGCTCGGGTCAAACCAAGTACGTTTACAGATAAAGATTTAGATGCTTTGTAGCTCCAATAAGAGAGTTGGAAATCTTCTGGTTGTATTCCATGATATATTTATTTTCACCATTGCATTTTTGTTTGAATTATCAGCATTTGTAAGGATAGGTTATTATAACTGTCTAGGCTGATGATTAGTGATTGATTATTGTACTCTGATTGATGTATGATATTATAGTTTTTTGTAAAGATCATTAATATGATATTATATGTTTTTCTACTGTGATGTGAGATTCTGTATTGTTTTAGTTCTGTTTCTCTCTTCTTTCTTTCTTCTTACCCTCTCTCTTCTTTCTCATGACTTTCCGTCATTTTGTGCTTTTTGGGTCGGACATGTGTGGTTTATTGTCGATTCAAAGGGTACAGATTTGCAGGTCATCACAAAAATTTCTTGCTTTTTTAAAACAACAACTTCCTTCTAAATCCTCTGAAAAAACCATTCAAAACATTTCAAGGAATTCCCAAAAACCTTTTATCAAATTCTTTCACATAGGGTTGGATTTAGGAATGGACTTTATTTGTCCTTCCCTTTGGACTCTCTATCATTTCCATACATCCTTAAATCATCTACGTCAAAAATCCGGCTTATCTTCTTGTGATAATTAGAGCACACCTTCTTGTAGGAACTTTCACCACTTCCTCCTTATTCCTTAGTTTTAAATGCTTGCAACATATAGTTTCTTACTTTCCATTTGTCTGGATGAATTATGCATTTTCACTCGGCAATCCATCAACATCCAAAATCATGGAGCCACCTACGTCCAAGAAAGGAGTCTAGTATCATCCAGCCACTAGGATTCTTCTATTTTTCATGCTTATTCTCTTCTTGGTCCACTCCATACGATATGACTACCGTCAAATGGGGTACTCAATGTAGGAGTATAAATTTAACTATACTTATTTTTCCAATTCACAGTCGCCTCTCTTATACTTTTAGAATATGGTCGAACTCTATGGTCCGAATTTATAGAGTTGGGCGTATAATTTATATAATTATAGGTAAAAATAAAAACACATTCTCATAAGTATGTCCTAGTTCCTATGATCGACTAACCTAAGCTCAGATACCAATTGCAATAACCTGCACCTTAATGGGCTCGAATTCGGCCTATATTGAAATGCAAGTCCACTAGGACACGGATCGAAGATTTTGTTAACCTGTAAATAACATAAGTATATCAGAGTACGATAAATATAAACTCCCAATGGAATTGAAAAATATAATAACATACATACTAACTAAGGCTGCTTCTTGGAATATTATTACTTAGATAATTAATTGGCATGCCAGCATCGAGTATGAATAAAAAGACTTCTTCTTGTCTTGATCTAGTAGCATGTCCTTCTAAATCCAACTAGTGGGTTGTTATGAGGAAAGGGTCAGAGAAACATTTCGGTGATTGAAAAATTACATAATTTACTTATATCACTAATTTATACCGATTGATTTCCATTTAAATGTTATGTCCATTATTCACGGCTAATCCGTTAAATCTTATGTGTATGTATGATTTTCTTAACCCAACCTTCTCCGTGGTATCATTATATTTATATGTGCCCATAAAATATATCTTTAACATTATTTACCCATAACCCCAACTACTTAATATTATTAAATAAAGAAGAGGCAGACCCATCGATCATTTACTACCTCAAGTCCCAAAGCTGTCCCGTCACAACGTCAATTGGTTCTAGCTACAAAAATCGATGAATCCTATATACGGCTTTATAATATAATATATATAATTTAATTATCATACTACAAACGCAACTCATAAACTCATCAAAGGTTTAACTAGCCTACCTCCACCAAACAAACAATAAACAAATAATTAAATAAAATTTTAAGGTCTTTGCGTATCCCATAAAGATTCTACACTAGTAGGAAGAAAAATCCATCATGGCATAACCTAAGTGTTTGCTAACGACCGTGTGGGACCACTGGTGGTCAAAGCCTATATGCCAGCTATAACGACCCACAAATTCATCACATCAATTTTTTTTGATATATTCAAATTTGAGATTTTTTAAATTAAATGATAATGTTTTATACAATAAATAATATTGGTAATCTTATTTTGAATAAATATTTACAAAAATATATACTATGGAAGATATATTGATAAAATGGTCGACAATCATTTTATCAATAAACAGCTCTTAGACTATTTGATATTGTGCATAGAGCTGGATATATACACTCATTTATATATACAAGTTAGAATATGTAATAAAATTATTTACTTTATTTTTGAATTTAAATCCCTGTACGACATCATCAATGATATCACTATTTTGGAATAAATGATTTTCGAATTTAAATTAAGTTTAATGATTTAATAATTATTTAATTTCAGAGAAGCCCTTTTAATTCTTATATAATGATAGAAATATTGTTATCAAAATTTGTTTATATATATATGTATATTAAATAAGAAGTGAAAGTATGACCGAAAATTGAAATCGGAATCCATAAGGATTTAATGTTGAAAAGTTGTGTAACGTTGTGAATCATTTGAGATATATATACATATGCACACATACAAGTACATATCCACGAACACATTCACATGCACATGAACACGTATATACATACAAATATACTTATACATTTATATACTTATATTACAAAATATCTAAGATATTTTCCGAAAACTTCATTCTTAAGTAAATCCAAAGTCAACCCCTTACACGCTAAGTACAAGCATATGGCCCACACATGCGGTGATGTTCAGCCGTGGATGATGAGGAGAGAGGGGGAGTGTAGTGAGGTAATGGTGACGAAATGGAAAATAAAATCATGATATTTTAATTCACTTTTTTCCTATAAATATCGCCATCCATCTTCACTTCATTCATGCTTCTTCTTCATAAAATTCCTATACTCTTCATCCACTTCTTCTCTACATTAATGGCTTTGTTGCGACTTTTCTATTGATTAGAAAAGCATAAATTTTAATAAATTCTGCAAGCGCACAGGCGTG
The DNA here is from genome assembly GCA_030765085.1 of Allium cepa. NCBI lineage: Eukaryota > Viridiplantae > Streptophyta > Magnoliopsida > Asparagales > Amaryllidaceae > Allium > Allium cepa. The sequence continues at coordinate 174,536,042 of CM060938.1, forward strand.
TAGTATGCAGGTCGAACACAGGGAATTGTATTTTAAAACAATTAAAATCCATAGTTAAATCTTAGGCGTGTTAAACGAATTCGACGGTGAATTTTGAACAGAAAATAAAAACAATAATATACTCCGAATCGTTTTCGAAACTAAACGAAATTGCAACCAAAATATAGAATTGTAAAAAAATCAAAACAGAAATTGAAATTGCAGAAAAGAAGATAACGGAGCAAACAACTGAAATAATTATTAACTAACTGAAAAGAGTGCAAAAAATAACTAAGAACAAGAATAAATAAATTGCTAAATTTAATCAACAATCCTACGTATTCTGTTCGAAAATAAAAATAGTGCTGAATTTAAATCTAAACTTGAAGAAAAGTGATGAGGTAAGAGATGATTTCCAGGTGTTGTATAATGCTGTATATATAGGCTTTCAACCCCTAAAATCAGTCCATCTTTTTAGCAATAGGACCGATTCTATTCTTAGTATTTGCCAAGATAATTGTACTGACTGGGTCCATTCCTTGAATTGGTGAAGAGTCAAGTTGCCACGTCATTGCTTGAAATACTTTAATATGTGAATTGGTCCAAATTCATACGTAAGCTACTTTTGAATGTGTCCCATTTTGCTTCATATCATGGCTATGTATTATGCTACTTTTTAGGAGGAACTGGTCCTTTGCTTGAATTGGTGAAAGAGAACATATATACGTCCACATCATTGCTTGAATTGGTCCATATTGCTTTGATTTATTTCAATGCTCAAAATGTTGCACTCTTTGCTGCGTGATTTTTGAACCAATGGACGGCATAACCGATTAATTTCAACGTTGCACTTTGGAATCAATAATCTGCAAAAGCACGACAAAATACCCGTATAATACCGCTTTATTAAAATAAAAATATATGAAACAAACTGTTTAAATTGCAGAGAAATACGTTCATCAGGCTTCCATAACCAAGAAAGAAAATATTGAAACAAAATTATACCAAAATCAATCAAAAACTATACCACTTCTAACCAAAGTTCAAGAAAGTGATCTCTTCCTTCTCCTCCAGCAAGACCATGTACAACCAAGCCCTCCATCACCACTTGCCAAGCAAGGTCGAGCCCTTCCAAACCTCCAAAACCAAGGCCGAACCACCTAGAAGCATTTGTGCTAGTCATCGTGAGCTTCGATTTCGAGGTAGCAGAGCTATAGAGGTTTTAAAGTTAGTTCGATCCAAAATGAAGTGAGAAACTCTATATATATATATATGTGTGTGTGTGTGTGTGTGTGTGTGTGTAATGATGATGTGATATGATTTCTATGGATAATTACTATTCTTTGATCATCAATTATTGGTTGTTTTAATATAGTGTTTGATTGTGTAAGCAAGTCATATTAATACACATCGACATTACACAAAGAAATCACTTTCTGAATCAAGATTATAAAACTGATATAGAATCATTAAACCCCTTTGAAGTAATTTAAAATGGTTTATAAATGATTTATAAAGATTAAAACTCATTTTAGTGACATTTGGACAAGTGAAAAAAGTTGAGTCGAAAATAGGCGCGCGCGTAACGGCAGTTTGCGATTTCACGCTGTAGGAAGTTAAATCCATTCACACGATGGATCCGGAGTCATAATTCATTGGAATAAAAAAAATCTGACCTTTTTTAGTCATTGTTTTCAAATATAGGATATAACGACCTACCTTTTTGGACGGTTTAAATCGATAATAAACAACCCATGTCAGACTCAAGCCATTCAAAAGGGAGGATTGTTATGGGGTAAGTAAGAAATAGCAAAGAAAGAAAGAAAAACAAAACATAGAATTTCACAGTGGAATGACAAAATATAATAATCAAATAAAATAGTTTATGAAGCTGTTTTGCAAATAACATTTGATTACATTTTACAATACAGATCAGAGTTACATACAACATAAATAAATAAATAACACAACAGAACAACATGATGTAGCGGAATAAATATAATAAATAATAACAGTATTAAACCTTCGTCTTCTTCCTCAAAAAACGCCGTCTTCGATAAACTAGAAAGCTCAAACTGACTCGAGCGAATTGAAAAGACAATATACTCGAGTCAAAACTAAAGGAACTTATGTAAGTTAAATCAACAGTAAATAAATATGAATGTAATGGCATTAGAGATATTTACGGGGTTTGACATCTCCTATCCAGTGTCAACGTGAGTGCAATAACATAAGAGATCTTCGAGATTTCCATCTCTTAAGGATCCGTTAAACTATCTACATACATAGTACAATACGCTATTATAATAATGTCTACAGTAAAGTATTAAAATAGCGTTAAGGAGCTACCCATATCCACCTTAATGCATTTTATATATTTCCGTAGTCTATACAGTACCGTAATTCCTTCATAAACTGGAGGGTTATCATAGGGCACTCCATGCGTACCGTACAATCAAACTCGTAGAAGGCGCGACAAGGCATGTGACAAGGCACGCAAGGCAATGCCCAAGGTAGGATACTATCGTTTTCAGATCTGGACTGGTGGTAACGCATAGCAGCTACTGTCGCCCACCACAGAACACAATCCCATAATTAAATCAAGGGGTGGCCACCAAATCAATCACAAGTCATAATATGGTATCGAAGAAGCATGTTCGATCGGAGGTGCAACCACTCTTCACCCGACAATGCTCCTGTTTAAGTCACATCAAGCTGACCCGTGAGAGTCAGGGCAACGTTAATACCTATACAGAATTGTTCGCCAAACAACCCTACTTTATTTTGGAATCTCCACCATATACACAGTTGTTAAATTGGTTTTCGCTATTGATAGAGAGTATGAAAATATTCGATCTCAGTCTCTTTAATAACCAAACGCTTATTTCACACCGGATGGTTCTTTTACATTTTCAAAACCATTCATAATTGATATCAAAATAACATATTTAATTCAAACCATATCACTTTCGAAATTATATACCTTCGAATTCATATCACCTTTGAAATCATATTCAAAAATATGTTAAATTCTCATTTCAAAATCAGAATATCATTTCAAGTTCCAATGTAAGTTATAACATCCATTTAACCATTTCACTTTCAAATCAAGGATTTAAATTTAAACATTTCCACTTTACATAGTCTGAAATTTAGAAAATAGTTTAGATAGTTATATATAATTTAGATAGTTTAGCATAGTTTAAAATAAACTTTTAAATAGTTAAGATACTCTAAAATAGTTTAAAAATAGATTAAAAATAGTTAAAATAGATTTAAGATACTTAAAATAGATTTAAGACGGTTTAAATAGATTTAAAATGGATTAAATAGATATAAAGTAGATTAAATAGATTTAAAATAGATTAAATTGATGAATTAGTTTAAAATAATTTAAAATAGACTTAAGATAGTTTAAATAGATTTATAATAGATTAAATAGATTTAAAATAGATTAAATTGATGAATTAGTTTAAAATAAGTTAAAAGAGATTAAATTGGACTAAATAGATTATAATAGATTAAATAAATTAAAATAGTTTAAAATTGATTAAATAGTTCAAATTAATTAAAATAGATTAAACTAGTTTAATGGTTTGAAATTTTTTACTAATAAGGATTTTAAAATAATATATTTTTAAACAGTTTATATTAAAACAATAAATTTGAAATTAATATCAAATTAAACTATTTCTTTCATTCAACACATCTGGGCTATAACCAGCTTTCAAATCAACAAACCAAATTTATCTTTCAATTCAAATTCTAAGTTAAAACCATTTAATCAATATCGATTTCAAACCCACGAACAATAAATTTAACTATTTCAAATTTAGTAGATTTCAATGTTACATTTTTAAATGTTCAATAACTCAATTCCGATAAATTTCATTTATACTTTAAATTGAACTTTAAAATTTTCAATTTAATTTCTTTTAATAATTTCTTTAACCCAATTCTGATTTCAATATTTAAAGTGTGAATTTTCAATAATAATTTAGTTTATATAAATCAAATTTTATTTCAAAATATCATTTAACTAAATTCAAATTTAAGGATTTTAAATCAATTGATTTAGCCAATCTGGTATCCGTATATAATTTTCTACCCTATGATCAAGTCATACGAACATATATCATTTCAATCCGTAATAAATTTAAATTTATGGGTAATATCATTTCAACCCACAATCCTAAATTTTACATCAAATCCATGAAGTTGCTCGAGTCTAACATTTCAACCCATAACGATTTCTCCATATTCTATCAGATCGTTTGGGTATGTATTATTTCAACCCATAGTGAACTTGTAGCATTATAACAATATAAAAATATAACATCGAATCATCCAATATCAACAGTCAAACATCCATCAAATCATCATCCAAATCAACAAATAAATAAAACAGTTTACCGATTATCAATAACAGGTATTAACTGGAAATTTTAAAATTCAATGTTAAATTAAATGGCAATTAAATTCAATAAAAGTTAGATTTAAATGGAATGGCAATTTAAATATATCAAACAACAATCAGTCAACTTCTAATCATATCATAAATTTAATTTAAATAACATACGACAATTTAGTAGTTGTGAGTGGGCTAATACGCTCACCTTTGAATTCAAATCGATTTGAAATCCAAAATAAGGCCAAAATTGAACAGTCTAAAAATTCATCCAAACTAGTTACAAAATGTCCGAAATTTCAATACGATCACAATGGAACAAATTGCGCGTGAATCCAATCTCGTAATCAAAAGATATATACATTAGAACATTGAGTTTTAAATTGTGAATGAATAAAAAAAATAAAGAAAAATGTTACCCTATTCCACATCAACACCTCATCTACGCGAATTATCGCATTTGTCCCAGAAGCTCGATCAAGCAAATTTGTACGTACGGCTGCCATTTCAACCAATTTTTTCCACCGCCTGTGATGATGTTGACATGATCAGAAGGCGCTGTCGTACTACGCGCACCTAGTCGCCCCCATGACCACGATCATGCCTCCTTCGATCGTGCCACGTAGCACAACCATCGCCGATGATCTATGCCCTTTTCTAGCGATTGCCTCGACTTCCAGCACGAATAAACACCACCCTAAGTACCTGCTTGACACCACCTTCCCAACGCCACCTCCCGATTGTCGATCGAATGAAGATCCACCTTTGGATCGCGAAAACCTAATTTGGATGGCCAAGGTTCATCCTCGATTCTTAGCTAAATGATGAATCAGAATGAAAAACGAATCACTAAAGTGGATTACGCTCGTCGAGATCTTTCCATTGATATATAATATGTTAGGGTTTTGAGGAGTTTGAAATTGGTTTGGAAATTGAATTTAGGGTTTTGATCTGCAGCCATTAGAAGGAAGAAGCAACAGATAGATGGAATAGACAAAGATAAGAAAAAAAAAAGGCTGCTAGGGTTTAGAAAATCTATTTGTTATTCTGCCTTTTACCAAGGCCACGATACCGTAATATTAGCTGGAAACCAAAGACATTTCCGTTCGATTGCTAGTTACGTACAGATTAGCTATGGATGTCGGTAAATTTTGTCCAAGTCTGGATTGAGCTATAATTGATATGACACGTTGAGCAAAGCCGTGGAAGCCATCGTTCCAAATTTCAAGTCAATCCGAGTTTGTATGCTCAAGATGTGATCGATGCAAAATTGAATATTGTTCTCATTCGCATCCATCAGGTTAGTGCATTTCGTATCCATCAAGTATACGCTATTTGTATCCACCGAACATACACTGTTCGTATCCATCAACCATGCCCACTTCGTATCGATCCGAGCTCATCCTACTTCACATCCATCCAACCATCACCATTACGTATCCATCAACATCGCACCACCCTGTTCGTATCCATCAACTTGGCACCGTCCTGTTCGAGTCCAACCTAAAACATGCCTTCGTCCTATCCATCAATTATGTTGGTTCGTATCCATGGAGTGCACTGCATAGTATCCGTAAATGGCTCGCATTTCGTATCGATCCCCATCAACGAAATCGAAACAAAACACATTTGAATTGTCGATACGAACAGAGCCACATACGTGGATGCGAGTCAATACACAGGACATCGATGCGAATTGGCCAGCAATCATCGATATGTACAAGGCGGTGACCCTCAATGCGAAAGAAGAAGTGGGTCGATGCGAACACAGCTCGATTTGGGTTGATACAAGTGAAGCGAATACGTAGGAAAGACTCGGTTGATTCCGAATAAAGCATGGATTGATCCATGAACTCAACGCCACATCACCATATAGACATGTGCTCGGATTGATGCGAAGTGAGCGATACGAAAGGATCGATACAGACCAAACAGACTACCGAAAAACTCAAATTTGCATCGATCATAACTCACAATCTATAAGTCCAAATGCCACCAATTTTCACTAGAGCTTACGTATAACCTGCAGAGTGTTCATGCAAGTTTCGACTCGATTGGACCAAATCTTGATCGGTATGAATTACGTTCGTATCGATCACGGGTCGAGTTGAAATCGCCTAGGATCGATCACGTGGGCCCATTCACGTGCTAGAAGAAGTCTCCCGAGATTTGATCGAGATATTTGCAGCCTACACCTATAAATAGCACCTCAGGGCCTACAGAAAAGGGGTCTTTTGGTTTTCTGACGTCCAGACTCTGTCGGAACCATTTTCATACTTCAAGACTGCAGCTGTATTCGAATTTTATGACTATAGTTAGATGTAATCCTTTGTAATCAGCAAGTGAATAGCAATAAAGTCTTTAATTTCAAAGTGGACGTAGGCCGGATTGCCGAACCACTATAAACATTTTGTTTCTTACTGCTTTCTCCTTAATTTACCGAGTGTTCTTCATTTTTGATTCTATACATACTTGTTATCTATGATCTATGATTGTAAACTGGTGCTTTCATCGATAATTTGGTGTTTGTGACCAATTTTGGCGCAAACATTTTGGTGCTTTCACTGAGAAGGCTAATTCAGGAATTATATCGCATGGAAGTTGAACTTGAAGGCTTAAGGATTCAGATCTAAAAAGCTATCACAAGACAATCAAGTGGAAGGCAAAGAGAAGAAAGGAGTCAGCATGAGGAGAGTTAGGAGGCTTCCTCAGGAGCGAACCAAGCCTTCGTCTTTGTCACCAGAGATGAGATGGAGATGATGATGGAAGCTATGCATGAAGAGCTTTTGAAAAGACATGAAGAGATGATGCAGAATTTACTTTGAGGAACTGGACAAACCAAGAGTACAGAATCAAGCTAACGCAGCCGCAGGAGATGTTGGAGATAAGGATCAGGAGCACGAAGCAACTAGAATTCAGAATGGGGCAGGACAATCTGGCACAGCCCTAGAACTATGTGGCACTTACCCGGAACATGTAGACCCATTCCCCGGGCGGAATACTAGAAGGAGCTGCGCAATAGGCATTGACATAGAAATGAACGCTCATTCAAGAGGGCAGATCCCAGGAATCCCTCGTGAACTCGTGGGGCCAAGTAGAAGCAACAGACAGCTTGACGACAGTGACATATTGGCGGAGATGGTTAGGCGAGCAATGAGAGGCGGACTAGTGAACAGAGATCTGGAAGATGTGAATAGGAGTCCCTTTGCTCCTACGATCAGGCAAGCCAGAAATCCACCAGAATTCAAGTTATCGACATTGGAGACATATGATGGTAGGATGGATCCTGCAGTTCATCTGACACGATACATGAGGCATATGGAGGTGCTGGGAGCATCGGAGGAAATCATAGCCCGGTGATTCCCATTGTATTTGACAGACATTGTGGCGCTATGGTTTAGACAACTAGAGAGTGGCTCCATTAGAACATGGACCGATCTGACCGAAAGGTTTATGAGGCAATTCAGAGTTCACATTTCAAGACCCAAGAATGTGATGAGTTTGGAAGCACTGCAGCAAAGAACCTGGGAGTCTTTGAGGAGCTTTCTAACGCGATTCAGTGCAGCGACAGCATTGGTGGATCGACCAGATCCATCCATGGTTTTGATGGCAGCTATATCCGTCGTAGCTAATGGCACAGAATTCAAGAATTCATCGATGAGGGAGCTCCCTATGGATCCTAGAAAATTTTATCATGAGGTTGAAGGATTTTTACGATTAGAGGATGCAAATGCTGAAAGAAAGGAAGGAGTAGGAGTTGATGTTTATGCAGTCAAGGGCAGAAATCCTCATGAAGGAGATTCAGGAACTGATAGAGGGAAACAGAAGGCCAAGGATAGCATCGATGGACCGACGCGACCATGAAAAGAACCAAGATTCACCTATTATATGGTGTTGAGTGAGACTTTGGAGCGAATTGACCATGATACCAAAGGGCAAATTCCTTATCGAAAGCCAATGAGGAGGGATCCAGCCAGCAATGAGTGAAGATCAGACAAGTATTGCCTATTCCACGAGTTGAATGGTCATAGCACGAATGACTGCAGGCACTTGAAGGATGAGGTTGAGGAACATATCCGGAATGGTTTACTATCGCAGTAAGTGAGAAGGGGAACAACCACGGTGGAACGAGAGCGGTCACAACCTGCATCTATTGGGAACGGCTTAGGATCGAGACGTCAGCTTTCCATCAATTGATTGGAATAATGACGAATAAGTGGAAAACTCCACACCGTCGTGATTAAGTCATTTACACATGTACAAGACCGCGAACGATCCTCGGGCATGCTCCGATACGACTACTAATCGCATCGGTGTAGGTGTTGGCACTTTGACGTCTCTGAATTGCTCTTGTTTTCCATTTCTTATGTTTGGACTTGATTTTATTAGATATTTCTATTGAATGACTCATTTTGAATGTAATTCTGCTATTTGTGATTCCACAACGGCAAAGCCACTTACACATGTACGGGATCGCCAACGTTCCTTAGCCATGCTCTGAGATGGCGATAAACTGCCATAACAAACAGTTCAGGAACTCAATCGATCATGAAATCTGATATTAATGATACTAAGTCCCCCGGGCACACACAATTCGTCTCGAATGGCACCCGACCGCGAACGGTTACAATTCGCCACGAATGGCACCAGATCGTGAACGGTCATAATTCGCCTCAAAAGGCACCCGACCGTGAACGATCACCATTCGCCGCGAATGACATCTGACCTTGAACGGTGACATACTACTTTGAATGACATACGATCTCAAACGATCATCATTTATGGTCAGATAAGACTATCAATTTCTTTGCAGGTCATCAACAGGATAAGTACATCCAACTTATGCCATTACAAAACACACCTTCCTACCACAAGGCATGTTTTGGAGGGAAAGTGTTATCGTGCCTTTTAGCAAGGCCGTGATGCCAAAAGATTAGCTAGAAACCAAAGTCAATTCCCTTCAATTGCCAATTACGTATAGATTAGCTATGGATGTCGGCAAATTTTGTCCAAGTCTAAATCGACTTATAATTGATATGACACGACAAGCAAAGCGATAGAAGCCAGTGTTACAAATTTCAAGTCAATCCGAGTTCATATTCTCACGACGTGATCGATGCAAAATTGAATATTGTTCGCGTTCATATCCATCGGGTTAGTGCATTTCGTATCCATCAAGTGTGCGCTATTCGTATCCATCGAACATTACTGTTCGTATCCATCAAGCTTGCCCACTTCGTATCAATCCATGCTCATCCTACTTCGCATCCATCCAACCATCACCATTTCATATTCTTTAACCTTGCACCACCCTGTTCGTATCGATCAACTTGGCATCGTCCTATTTGAGTCCATCCTAAAACAAGCCGTCGTCGTATCCATCAAATATGTTGGTTCGTATCCATGGAGTGCACTGCTTAGTATCCGTAAATGGCTCGCGTTTCGTATTGATCGCCATCAACGAAATCTATACCAAACGCATCTGAATTGTCGATACGAACATATCCACATACGTGGATGCGAGTCAATACACAGGACATCGATGCGAATTGGCCAGCAATCATCGATACGAACAGGGCGGTGACCCTCGATACGAACGAAGCAGTGGGTCGATGCGAACACGGCTAGATCTGGGTTGATTCGAGTGAAGCGCATACGTAGGAAAGACTCAGTCGATTCGGCATAAAGCATGGATCAATCCACGAACTCAATGCCACGTCACCATGAAGACACATGCTCGGATCGATGCGAAGTGAGCGATATGAAAGGATCGACACGAACCAAGCAGACTACCAAAAGCTCAAATCTGCATCGATCATAACTCACAATCTACAAGTCCAAATGCCACCAAATTTTCACTAGAGCTTATGTACAACCTGGGGAGTGTTCTTGCCAATTTTCAACTCGATTGGACAAAATCTTGATCAATATGAATTACGTTCGTATCGATCATGGATCGAGCCGAAATCGCCTCGAATCGATCGCGTGGGCCCACTCACGTGCCAGAAGAAGTCTCTCGATATTTGAGCGAGATATTTGTAGCCAACACCTATAAATAGCACCTCAAGGCCTACAAAAAGGGTATCATTTCGCTTTTTGACGTCCAGACTCTGCCGAAACCATTTTCGTACTTCAAGACTGCAGCTGTATTCGTATTTTATGACTGTAATCCGTTGTAATCCTTTGTAATCAGCAAGTGAATGGCAATAAAGTCATCAACTTCAAAGTAGACGTAGGCCGAATTGCCGAACCACTATAAACCATGTGTTTCTTACCGCTTTTCTTCATTTTTGATTCTCTACATACTTGTTATCTATGATCTGTGATTGTGAACTGGCATCGATAATTGGGTGTTTGTGACCAATTTTGGCTAAAAACTATTTATATAGACAAGGCTCGATAAGAAAGAATGATCATATCGAATTGGTTCGAAACGCCAATAACGACCGGAAAGCCCGTTCCGCTTCCGTCGTATGAAGAAGTTAGCTTTTAAAGTTCTAATTCCATTGTATGAAGAAGTTAGCTTTTAAAATTCGCTCATTTTAAATTGATTTCATGAAAGCGATTTCTACACACTTCGAGCCCGCACGATCAGACAACAAGTCTGATCGCTATGGAACACGAAATCCTACAATAAATCACGATTACGGATCGGATGAAACTTGATTCATCGTAATCCGAAATAGCGGTCAAAATGGATATTTTCACGTTAATTAAATAAATGATTATTAAATTAATTAACTCACTTTTAAATTAAAATTTAATAACTAACAAATTTTATCATTTTTGATTACCTATAAGCTTATAATCTTTTAAACAAATTTTCCATGTCAAATCCAATATGAATTGCACTACTACGGTGTTCGATTTCGATTGTAATAAATTCATTAATTATAATTTAAGTTCCAAAAATTTTATTTATTTAGATTTTCATCTCATTATTCATTCAATCATTACTTTATTATGAATATAGTTAACATTGGTTTATATCTTATTATATTAATATTCTACAATTATTGTCTTTACCATATTAACAATAATATTTAATTACGTAAAATTTTCGTTGATTTCCAGTTTACTCCAAACTATTAAATAATGACATGATAAATAAATCATTATTACAACTTACAATTTCAAACCCATTTCTATGTTTATTGTTAATAAACAAAACTAATAAATTCACATACAGATTAGTTATTCTTTATTAACCCATTTCAATTAATTATGTACTATTTCACCATTTAATACAACATTTGGTTAATTTGTTTATTTACAATTTATAAGCAATTTTTATATTTCTAATCATTTCAATTAATTGAAGTTGCATTAGAGTAGTTATCAATTACTTTACATTAACATTACTACATTTCATTCTAATATTTCTTGTAAATAAATCACAAATTTCAATTTCTTCCAATATTAGACACCAACATTTTATTAAATACTTTTAATTATCGAAAATTACAGGTCATTATAGAAGAAATTCAAATATGGGCAATATAGATTTAAAAATAGTCGTGGTTTATCAGTCCAGGAACTAAAGCGATAAATTCTTTATAAATGATAATTTTAATTATTTAAAATATGAAATAAATTCTACAAATATTTTAAAAGAGATTGGAGTTATAAAAATGGATTTCTAGATGATAGAACTGCTATTTTGATCAAATAAACTTTGAAAACACTATTCGCAGCACTTACTGCAGCACTTGTAATAGCTTTTAAAATATGGTTTTAAACTTAATATTATTTCCCAAATTTTTTTGTAAATGTTTTCAAATAAATAATTAAGTATTTTAAAGATAATGTGGAGGTTTTATAATTTATTTTAAATATTTTAATCAATGATTTAAATAAAAGTTGTTATAATTAAGTGATTTAATCTTGGCTCTAAAAGCCGATGAGTAGACTAGATTGTTATATTTACGAGATCTGGATGGGAGATGTTTAAACTAAGGATATGTTTAGGAGAAACCTGTGCCTTGGCTCACCTGGCATCATTCCTGGGGGAGGAATGGATAAGGTTGAAATGCCAGAAACGAAGCAAGTAAAAAAGATTTAAATTCACAAATTTAATACAACTTGGATTGTATAGAAATAATCTTCTTATACTTGGTACTAAATTCCAAGGAGGTAACACATACTATCCATGTGAATTTAGATGGTGATTTCACCGTTATTCGATGGATAGTAAAGGTTGAATACGGAAACTAATGTTGAGTAGAATTATTATAATTTCTATTAACCCTTTTAACACAATAAGGTTTTACAATATGATTTATGAGAAATGACTTTGATTTGATATTTCTAAAGTAACAGAGAGGTTTAAATACTAGAAAAGAATGTGATTTAAGGACTTATATCTCTAAAAGAGATATTTTGTTTGATAAAAGATATTAATGAATGAAATGATAACTGCCCTTAAACTTAACATCTTTTTATTGATGATTGGTTTAAAAGAACCGAGATTGGATTTGGATAATCCTTAATCCGAAAAACACTTTATACTAATGTACTTTCGAAAGTGAATACATAGAATGATAATAAATGGAACGGAGGGCTTCTTGTCACTGACCCTCGTGGGAAATTTCCCATATCATAATATATATATATATATATATATATATATATATATATGGCAGTAGTATTTTCATTTGATCTTCGATGCGAGGGCCTCTCACAGCTAATACTAGGGATGATTATAGACAGGACGAATGTCTGACATTTTCAATTCCAAAATGCATGCACGTTGATTTTTACAAATGTACATCTGTTTGGTGGTGTAGGAGGTAACTCTCCTATACTTAACATCCTTCTCCAAGACGTACGAGCTTAGAGATTATACATTTGTGGAAATCAATAGCATGTGATAGAATTTGCAACATGGCATTCAAAGTGGAATGTGCTATGTAAAAGGTAATCGTTACCTCGAGCCTCGTCACCCAAGAATGTCAAAAACAATGTAGATGCGACAGGGTATGTGAGTCGCACATATTAGAATATGTCATCACCTCTCTAGAGTGCCATATATATACATTGGGTATGTTTTGTATGCTTTCGCATCCTAGATAGGTCAGGAATGACCAGGGTGATATCATATTAGGTACTATCTACAGTAAAGGTAGATCGGTTCTATGTTGGCACAGGACCATCAGTTGATGCATCCATGCATTTTTCTAGAGATTTACTATTGGATGGTAGTACCTTACCTTGTCATTATATGGAATCTGCTCTCCAATAAGTGCCTTCGGAATTGATTGTAGAGCCTATTATGATGGAATTTAAAATGTAACAATTTCGACTAAGATTATGTACGTTTACTTGAAAAGTGTTTTCAAAAGAATGTTATTAAAAAGAATATTCCTAGATTTTGTGTAGCAAATATTTTGGTTATCATAAGGTAAAACCCATTCCGTGTTTATGTGCGGCGTGGTCTTATGAGATACCTTTTGTTTCATAATATCTTTATTTGAGTTTCTCATACCAGTCCTATAACTGACCCAGAGTTTATTTTCTTTTCCCTTTAAACTTTAGATGCTCTATTTTTATAGGCAGCCAAGTAGATAGGTAGCATGGAGCATTATGAGAAGGATCATGGAGCATTTTGGGTCCTTTGTAGAAATTTATCTATTAATTTGATGTATAATGTATGATGTATCTACTAAAACTTATGAGGAATGGCAGTTATAACTATCCTGGTGGTTTAGTATTTACTAAAACTCTGATGGAGAAATTTGGAGTAATTGCATGTACTACTTATATGTATAATTAAATGTTGAATACGATGTGATATTCTGTTTTGTCCTCTCTTCTATATTTTTGTTTCTTTAAAAAACCTAATATTACGCCTCTACAGAACTTGGATTAGCAGTAAATTAATACTGAGGATGTATTGGTGTTGATTTCTAGGGGTTGAGGAGGTGGGTCATCGTAGTTGGTATCGAAGCTTATGGTTATGCAAATACCAAAGCCATGAAGGGGTTAACTCATTAGAGATAGGGTTAGTAATGCCTTAGAATGAGTTCTGTCAGAGAGAGCGCATATCTGAAATTTTATCTGAATAAGTATATTTGAGTTTTATACCCATTCCTTAAGATAATTTCATTTATAATTCTAAAGATGTTTCCTTACTATTGCAGATAGTAGGAGATGAGTAACAGAAGAGGACGAAGGGAAGGTAGCATCCCTACAGCCACCAACAGTCGATCAAATGCTATAGTAATTCAGGAAGCGACAACTCTATGCAACCTTAAATTAACTCTGCTATTTTATGCAAAAATTACACCAGCATGGGAGGAAAACCATTCAATGGAATGTTAGTCCATTATTGAAGTAAAGGTTTGGCTCCGATTATGTGGAAGGATCTTTAAAGGATTGAATATAATGGATGAGGAGCAAAGATTTTTTTAGTTTCTTGGCAGATACAAGAAGGAGCTCTAGCTTAATGGGATTCCATAACTCTGAATGATTCGAAGGACAATTTATCATGGGAAATATTTAAGGATGTAATTGAAGAGTAATACATGCCAGTAGCTGGGAGACCCCGTCTTTATATGAATTTCATGGACATGAAACAAGAACTATCTATGGAGGAATATTCCTACAAGTTGAATGAACTATCTCGCTTCGGGCCTGATTTGATAGAAATGCCCCTAAAAAAGAATGAGACGAGCTAAACAAATTCGTGTTGGTTTTTATTGATGGTATTCTTATCTATTCCAAAACCGAGGAGGAATACAAAAGGCATGAGATTATGTTAGAAATATTGAGAAGAAATGCAATTAAATCTATGTTCTCGAAATGTAACTTTTGGAAGAAAGAAGTAAGATTCAACCTTTAGGAGAAGTAAGATGTAACGACCCAGAATTTTAGGCAATATCAATTTAATAATTTGTATTAAAAATTAAATTGATTTGATAATCTTTGTTAATAAAATTTGAATTAATTTAATGATCTAATTAAATAAACATTTAATTAGTGAATTTTATCTTTTAAAAAGATAATAAAATGTTTTCTATTTATAATGTATATATATTTGTATTTATTGTAAATCGATAAGCTTTGGTTTGAAATTTAATAAATAAATAAAATCTTGCTTTATATTCTAATATACATTTTGATAATTTGGAAATTATGATTTAATCTAATATAAAACTTTTCAATGCTATTTAATAAATAACTATATAGTTTTAAAATACATAAGATAAATGTTTAATTATTTAAAAATAGATTTTTAGCTTAAGTTTAAATTTAAAATAAGATTAACAAAAAGATTTGTTTTATCTTCTTTTTAAATATTGCTTAATAAATATGAGATCTTAATTCATTTAAGCAAGATAAGTAATTTATAAATAATAAGATAATATCATTTATAAATTATTTAAAATTTATAAATTTTTTATTTTCATATAATATTTATAATGTATAGATATAGATAGATTTTAAAGTAAATAGAAGTGTTTAAATTGAATATGTTGTTATATATATATATATATATATATATATATATGTATGTATGTATGTATGTATGTATGTATGTATGTATGTATGTATGTATGTATGTATGTATGTATGTATGTATGTATGTATGTATGTATAACTTGATTTTAAAAGTTGATATTAGAATTTAATTTGAATTTGAATTTAAAGTTTTGAAATTCAAAAGATAGATATTTAAATATTTTGGATTATAAAGATATCTTCATAAGCTTTTATTTATAAATATAATTAATTTTATTTCTTTAAAGTTATTTACATATATTTATATAAATAAGTATTTGTAAATTAATAAATTAAGTAAAAGTATTTTAATTAACATTTAAATAAATAAAAAATACATTATAACAAGTGTTAAGTAATTGATAATACTAATGACAAGTGTTAAGAGTTTTTACAGGTGTCAACTTCAATTTTTATTTTCCTTTTAATAAATCACAAAATAAACTCATATAAACATATTATTCATTCTCTTCATCCTTTTTCTATCTTTCTCTTTTCAAACAAAGAAGATCAAACTTCAGCCTGCACAAAACTCAAATCTGCAATTCAAAATAATATGTACATGTTCAAATCAAAATCAGCAATCATCCTCCACAAAGCAAAATCAAAAGTTTGCATTTCTTCAATTCTGTTTTCAAAGCAACAACAAATGCTTGCATCTTTTTCAAATACTAAAGCAAGTTTAGAAATCAAAGCCTGCGCATTCTTCTTCAATTTGAAATCTGTCTAAAGCAAGATCAATTCAGCTAGCATGTTAAAACATCACATCAACAAAGAATTTTCCAATTTCGGTAGCATGCAACTGCAGTTTTAAAATCAAAGACATTTTCCATCAACTCAAGTTCAAAAGCTTTTTCAAATCAAAAAGAAGTGCTCTGTTCATTTTAACAGGCGAGTAACACTTTTTTTTAAAACTTAAGTATAATTATGGTTACATGTTTGTGATAAATATGTATTGTGTGTATATATATAAGTGAATCTTCTGTGTATATATGAATGTATATATGTGTGCATATTGTTGTTTTTATGCTACACTGTTTTTAGATTCCCAGGTTCAAAATTTAATCAAAAATCGATATCCTCTTGATCTAATTGTTGTTTGGACTTAAGTTTCAAACAAGATTTATTTGTTTGATTTTAGACTAAGTTTTAAAATTTTATTTAAATTAAAATGAATTAGAATTCTCACTAGAAACTAAAAATAACAGAGCTTGCTCAACATAGGCGAAAATTTAATCATCTGAATCATTGCTTCATACATATGATCTGAAAACTTAACCAAATTATAATTTTTAGAAACAACATCATAATTTTTTGCAGTTCTGGTTTAACCAGAAATTGGTATTTGAGGGGTTTCTGATGTTCTCGATGGTTTGAGGTTGGGGTTCCTTCTAGTGGTAGTAGGATGAACGGAGATGGTTGGGAAAATGGTAGAAGTGATGGCAGTTCACCGTGGTGGTGGCGATGGATGATTTGAGGTTGTAAACATAGTTTTGGTGATGGTCGGGAAATGATTCACCCTGGTGCCTCGGGATGATCGAGTTCAACAGAACTTAGGGAGATGGAAGAGGGGATGTTGACGAGGTCACGGCCGGAGGTGCTGACACTCCAGTGGTCGGAGAGACAAGGTTGAGGGTTTTTCCAGGTTGGTATGTTTTTTCAGGTTTGAGCAGCAATGCTCGATTTTGATTTCGAGTTGATAGTGAAGTTCTGATGGTCATAGTCTGATCTGGAGATGATCGTCGACATGTGGGAATCGTCGTAGATGGTCGGAGGTAGTGAAACCTCCAGTGCATATGCACGGTGCATTCTGGTATGGTGAAGCCTAGAATTGTTAAGGATGGTGTACTCGAGTTTTCTCGAGTAGTTCGTGTGTTTTACTCGAAGATTTTTAAATTGGACTCGAAGCTCTTGAAGGGTGGGCTTAGGTCAATGTTTGTGTTACAGGTTTTTCTTTTAAAAACCTATCTTTTTCAAATTTTAAAATGATTTTAAATTTTGAAAGCAAGATTTAAACAAGTTTTAAATCCCGTTTAAAATATAGATTCAAATTTAACTTTGTATCCTAGTTTTCAAATAAATAAGTTTTTAAATTTAAGTTGTTTTGACAACTTTAAAATGTTTAAATTATATTTTAAAATGATTTAAATTTAAAATGAATATGGTTTAAAACTCTTATAAATTTAATTTATAAATGATAAGTGATTCTACAACATTTGGATTTGAAAAGGTTTTCTAAATTGTTTTTAAATTTTGTAAAGTCAAATTTGTATTCATTTTAAATCTTAAATTTGAAATGAAATTTAAAAGTGAAATGTTTTCAAATGCTTTTGCTAATGACAATTTAATCATCAATAAGAATAATGTTTTATCTTAAAATTAATTAAGATTTAATGATTTGAGATTCATTAAATTAATAAGATAATTAAAAGATTATTAATTAAGTTGATTAATTAATTAATGATTTAGTGTTAATTAATTAATTAATTAATTAAGGATTGTAAGCTAATTAATTAAGGATTAATTAATTAAGTAATTAAGAGTTAAGTTAATTAAAGATTAATTAATTTGAAATTAAGGATCATTAATTAGATAAATGAGATTTGCTAATTAATGATTAGAAATAAATTAATCAAGTAATTAAAGATTAATTAAGTTACAGTTAAGCACTTAATTAATTAAATATATAGAAATTAATTAATTGGTTAATAAAGATTAATTAACTTGTAATTAATAATGATTAATCTAAGTTTAATTACTTAAGAGACGTAATTAAAGAATTATTAATAGTTAATGAAGATCATTAACTTGAGATTATTAAATAATTAATTAATGTAATTAATTAAGATAATTAATTAGATTAAATAATTTAAGATAATCATTTATGGAATTGATTAAGTATAATTACTTAATGAAAATAATTAAAGGAATTAATTACTCAATGTAATTAATTAAACAAATGTGATAAGTTTAAGTTAATTTATTTAAGTTTAATTAATTTAAGATAATCACTGGATGATTTGTTAAGTATAATTACTTAATGTAATTAATGAAGTGAAATTACTTAGTGAAGTAATTAATGGATAAATACTAGTTGTAATTAATTGAAGAATGAAAGTAATTTAGATTTAATTACTTTGTGTAATTAATCAAGGGATTAATTAAAGATAATTAATTAGGGAGTAATTAATTTATTTAATAAAGTAATTAAGGATAGTTAATTACTAAATGTGATTAATCAAGAGTGATTAATAAATGTGGTTCAATTAAAGATTAATTATTAAATGTAATTAGTTTAAATAGAGTAACTAATTGAAAGTAGTAATTAAGGATCATTAATTAATATAATTAATGATGTTAATTAAGGGTTGATTAATTATGATTAATTAATCTATAATAGTGATATAGAGTAATTTAATGTAATTAATTAAGGATTAACGTAATTAATTATAATTAATGTAATTAATTATAATTAATTAATGAATGAAGTAATTAAAGGTTAATTACTGAAATTGGTTAACGTTAATTAATTAGTGTAATTAATTAAGGATAATTATTTAATGTAATTAGAAAATGATTAATCAAGGGTGATTAATCAAGATAAATGCTTAGAGGATGATTAATTAATTAATGGCTAAGTAAGCAGCATTTATAGAATGAAGTAATTAATTTAATTAATTTTAAATTAATTAGAGAGGAAGTAATTAATTTAATTCACTTTAAATTAATTAGAGATGGTACAGATCATTGCTTATGTATGGATGATATTGATTGCCTCGAATGGTTTGAGATCTCAAATATGAGATAAGTATTGTTGTGTGATATGGATGTTTGGTTGAACTGCGATGATAATGTGAATTATCTATTTGTGATTATAATGTGAGTTATCTATTTGTGATGATAATGTGAGTTATCTATTTGTGAAATGTGAATAATCTATCTATGTGAATATAGATAATGAATTGAATTGTTTTAACTTTAAACAACTTGGACCTAAAAGATGACGTTTTGGATTTCGATGAGACCGGGATCGGGTATCCAGATTTGGATATCCGAAAACCTTATCGATCCAAATTAACGATTGGTCATGAATCTCAAGTGAAGATGAATATTCAGAGTGCAAGGGTTATTGTCGTCTCTGAGGGTGATTCCAAAATGAGTGTAACGAGATAATGCCTTCAGTTTCATTCGAACCCGGAACGAACTTGTATGGATTGAATGCTTTCAAAACATGTCAGGTGGACGGTGAGCATTCGAAGATAGATGTGTTCTATAAAGGTAATTGTAGGCTCAAGCCTCATCAACCGGGAATGGCTAAAACAGGGGAGGTGCAGCAAGGCTAAGTGGGTTGCGCTCAAGTAGGACAAGATTTTCCCCTGTCTAGAGGTTCCTTTTATTCGGCTTAGTGGGCAGTTGGTTTGTGGCCAATTGCGGGGTTATCTTGCTCGGGACTATCCAGTAAGGGATGGTTCCGGCCTTGTGTTGCAGGGGATTGGGAGTAATCCTCGGTACGGTGATCTAGGCCCCGTACTGTGATGGATGGTACCCCACTAGCCCTGCCATTGTATGGATTCCAATCTCCAATAAGTGCCATATGTTTTTGTTGATAGTTCATTTCCTACTATCTGTATACATTGGTATTATTAGACTTGTTAGTACACTACATAAGTGTATAAAGGTATACTAGGATTTTGGGTCTACGTGTATGTATATGTATAGTTGTTTATATGGATTTGTTCTGTTGTATAAGTTTTCTTATCGTATTTTAGATACATCAGTATATGGATATTTGGATATTATTCCTTTATACAAAGCCATTTTTAATATAATGTGTGCATAAGTTATGTTCTAATCTATATACCTATCTATTTATATAAGTATTGTTTGAGAGAGAATATACATAGATTTTTAAATAAGTATTTTAATTTAATATTGATTTTTTTTAAACTAATAACAATAACAATAACAACAATAATAATACATATATCTCTGTCTCTATCAGACTGATTCGATTTATTTCATCGATTCCTTGTTATCAGCTTTGTTCAACAAATTCGCGCCCATCTCACTTTGCTATGGAATTCGTGCATGGATTCGTAACTCACATCGTTATCAAATTCCTCTAGCCTTGAAAGGTGAGCAATCACTCTCGATTAACGTTCTTATATTTATTAAATTTGATTTCAAAACGACAATTGAAATATGCTGCTATTAGTTAGTTACATTGCCATATATATGTTATTATTTTATCTTTTCACCTGTAACATCTAATACAATTATCTGTTTTTTATATTGATGATTATGCCTGTTATATTATTATGACATATATTCTTACTCTGTAAGTTCCCTGTTAGTTTAGAATTCCTTATGGGTTGAAATTGTACGTACCCGAACGATCTGTAGAATAGGAAAAAATCGTTATGGGTTGAAATGATAAATCTAAACGATTTTCATTGGATTGAATTTGGGATTGCAGGTTGAAATGATATATACCCGTATATATTTAAATTACAAATTGAAATGATAAATATCCGTATCACTTGACCATAAGATAGAAAATTATATACAGACACCATTGGTCTATATATAAACATTTTGAAAATGATTTCTTTGGTTTTGAAAGAAATATACGCTTTTTGTAAATATTGATTTTAAATTATTATATGCAAATGTATTTATATAAAGATTTAAATTATAGATTTTTAAAATTTTATGTTTTGAAAATTTTATAGTTATAGGTTAATTTTTGAAAGTGTAAATTTTAAAATTTTACTTGTAATTTTACTATTTTAATATATATAAATATATTTGACATATAAATAAATTTAATAATATGTTTAGGTAATTATTTAAAATTATATTTCAATGATAGATTTTATAATAATTTAATAAACCGAGGTTGGAAAGATAATATGAAATTGATTTGAAATTATATTTATTTAAGAATTATGATTAAATAAATTTGATTTGAAATTATTAAATTTGAGATTTTAAAGATATGATATTATAACTTGATTTTTATTAAAAGTGATTTAAATGAATATTTTCAAATTTACATAGACTGGAATAGGATATTTAGTTTATTTAAATCTGTAATTTGAAATTTATTTAAATGTTATTGAAATGATTAAGTAAATATTCCAAAACTAAATAATAGTAAGGTGAATTTGAGATATAAATGAAATTACCAAATTTTGTTTAGAAATATGAATATTTAAAGCTTTGAAATATATTGAAATTGAAATGGTTTATTTTGTGGTTCAATCGGTATTTGAAATCGATGTAAATTGAAATGGTTTATTGAGAAACTGAATTGAGTTGAAATTTATGAATTGAGATTGAATTAAATTTGAATTTTGGAATTCTAGTTGATTTGAATCGATTTGTGAAATTTGAGGAAATTATTTTATTATATAAAGCATTTTAAATTATATTTAAAACAATTTTAATATACAAATTATTTTAATATAAACTATTTTTCCTATAAATCATTTTAATATAACTATTTTTATTATAAACTATTTTAACATACTAATTATTTTATTACATAAACTATTTTATTATATATAATATTTTAATATCTTAACTGGTTAAGTGGAAAGTATTATGATTTCAAAGGGTTATGATTTTCGAAGTTATGATTTCAAGTGTTATGATTTCTGAAAGTAGTATAATTTCTAAGCTTTATAATTTCGAAAGTGTTATAACTTCAAAAGTGCTATGTATTTTAGAAATGAATATATTTGAAGTGGAAAATGATATCGTATTGATATGGTTTTGAAATGAAATGATGTTTTGTTTTTGAAGTATAAACTATTTTGAAATGACCACGGTGTCATAATAACGTTTGGTTGTTAAAGAGACCGGGATTAGATATTGTCAAACTCTCTACCAACACCGAAAACCACTTTAACAATTGTGTACATGGTGGAGATTCCAGAATGAAGTAGGATAGTTTGGTGATTACTCTATATGGTATTTATGTTGCTCTGACTCCCGTAAGTCAACTTGATGCGGCTAAAACAAGAGCCATGCCAGGACAAGTGAGGTCATTCCTCCTATCGGACAGATTTCTGCGACACCATTCTATTGCTTTTGTGATGTAATTGGGTGCACCTTTTGATTTAGGAGTGTGTCACAAGGTGGGAAGTAGTAGCTGCTATGCGTTACCACCAGTCCAGATCCATAAATGGTATATCTACCCTGCCATTGCCTCGAGTGCCTCGTCGCACGCCCTATCGCACCTTCTACGAGTTTGTTTTATGTCATACCAATGGAGTGCTCCTTGAAACCGACTCGTGAGTGGAGTTTACAATATCTGTACAGACTACGGCATTATAAAAATGTGTTAAGAGGGATATGGGTCATGCCTTAACAATATTTTAATAGTTTACTTTACTATAGACATATTATAATAGCGTATATTACTGCATAGTAGATAGTTCCACGGATCCTTAAAGGATAGTTATCACAAACATCCTTTGAGTTACTTGTTGTTTAGTTGATATTTCACTTGAATTGAATTTATTAACATAAGAATGTTAATCTTGACTCGAGTTTTTTGTGTTTTTCTTTACGCTCTGGTCAGACTGAGTGTCACAGCATTTGAGACTCACCTTTGGAGTTGGAGCTTCACTTGGAGATCCAAGTATATCTATTCAGCTCTCAGCTATCCAATTGTTGTTTAGACTTGTCATCTATTTGTATTCGAGACTTCATTGTATTCGAGATATTCTTTTTTATTTTATTTCAAACTCTGATGTTTATAAAGTGGCTTTATGAAATATAATTTATCTATTCCGCGGCTTATTGTTGCAATACTCTGTGTCTGTGATTTTGTGATTGATTTATTTACTATATATGCTGAGTTTTTCCAAATATAAATTAACAATCTGATATTTGAGCAATCCAAATCCGACATATGTGGATGCGAATGGTTGAAAATATCGAGATGTTACAGTTGGTATCAGAGCTCTGGCATTAGGCAAAACATAGCATATAGAGTAAATTTAATTAACAGAATCACTTCGTTCGAGCTTGAATTTCCCTCCACTTTGAATTTTGGAACGTTCCTCCCTCTGTTCGAAAATCCATTCTTGTCTCTCCTTATTCGTATTTTTTTATTTTGGAGTATCCCACAGCTCCACCAAAGATTTGTAAAGAGGTGAAACCCCTTTACAATAGGCACTGAATTACCAGAGATTTTTGTATCCTCGTGTAACGACCCAACTTCCAAATACCGGGAAGTCACATCGTTAAGAAGAAAGAAAGGGATAGAAAAGAGAATAGAAGGAAAAGAAAGAAACAAACAACATCGGAATCTCATAACAGAACGAATAAATTATATTATATCACATAATACTTTACATAGTATCATATACATCAGAGTTTTACAGCCAATACAACACAAACTAGACAGTTATAAACATCTGTCTAGCGATTACAATTAAGTATATCAGAGAAAAACAGATACAACTCAAACACAGCGGAACCACTATATATATCTACACGATGAAGCCTCCTGCTCCATTATCTCCTCCAGAACTCGTCAAAGCAATCCTGAATCACTTGACTACTCATACGTAATATGAATACCTAAGAGTTTAATAAAACAGAAAATAAACACTTGGGTCAGACAGGGGTCTGGTGTGAGTAAACGGTTTAAAAGTTGCTTAACTTTTAGAAAATCCTTTGAAAACAAAAGGTATCACGTAAGACTTCCCACACATAAACATGGAAAAGTTTTTACCTTACGCTAACCAAAACATTTGATAGGAAATCCAATGATATTATAATAGTGTCTAGGGTTTTCAAAATAAAATACAGAAATAGCTGGAATGCTTACATCTCACGTTCCAACATAGTTGGGCACAATCAAAACCGTACAGGCACTTATTGGATTTTGGATTCCATCAATGGAAGGGCTACTGGGGTACCGCCCGTCACAGTACATGGCCTAGATCACCGTACCGAGGAGCCACCCTAACTCCCCTGCAACACAAGGCCGGACCCATTCCTTACTGAATAGTTCCGAACAAGACCACCCCGACGGTTGGAGCTCACAACCGTCCACACAGCCGAAATAGAAGGGACCTCTAAACAGGGGTAAATCTCACTCTCCAGTGGGGGCTACCCACGAAGCCTTGCTGCACCTCCCCTGTTTTAGCCATTCCCAGTTGATGAGGCTTAAGGCTGCGATTACCTTTAAAGAACACATCTATCTTAGAATGCTCATCGTCCACCTGACGATGTTCTGAAAGCATTCAATCCATACAAGTTCGTTCCGGGTTCGAACGAAACCGAAGGCATTATCTCGTTACACTCGTATTGGAATCACCCTCAGAGTTAACGACGATAACCCTTGCAATCTAAATCACCATCTCGAATCTATAAGTACTATTCCGTCAAACTCATTACGGAATCACCCACAGAGTTATACTGACGTATAGCCCTTACACCTCGAGTCTTCATTTGCTCCATTGGATTAATGACCTAACGTTTAATTGGAATCGATGTGGTTTTCGGATATCCAAATATGGAAACCCGATCCCGGTCTCACCGAAACCAAACGCCATTTCAATGTCCAAGTTATACTTACAGGTTTTAACCAATTAACTCATTTCATTAGCATCTATTTCACACAGGTAGATAAACTACATATTCTCATCATAACAGATAACCCATAACATTATCACAACGTATAATCATCACAACAAACAATCATCACAACCAAAATAATCCATCATATTATAACTAAGCATCCATATCCTATAGATACTGCTCACCTCATTTCTGAGATCACAATCATCCAATCAATAACATTCATAAGAAATGATTTATTAACCATTAATTATAATTAATTTAAAATGAATTAAATTAATTACTTCTATCTTTAATTAATTTAAAATAAATTAAATTAATTACTCACCTATAAATCCTGCTTATAAATCTATTGATCAATCAACCTAGTTAATTAATCATTCATTAAGTATTCAATTTGATTAAACATCTATGATTAATCATTCACTAATTACAATAAGTAATTAGTCTTAAATTAATTTTATAAAATAAATTAACCTTAATCATAAGTAATTAACATTTAAGTACTTCATTCATTAATTAACAACAATTAATTACATTTATCCTTAATTAATTACAATTAATTAATCACTTAATTAATTAATTATTACTTAATTAAACAATTCTTAATTACATCATTAATTATATCAATTAATGATCTCTAATTAATATTTAAATTAATTATTCAATTAAAAATTAATTACATTTAGTAATTAATCTAAAATTAAAATACAATTATTAATCACCTTGATTAATATTTAAATCCACTAATTAACTACCCTAATTACTCGTTAATAAATTAATTATCCAATAATTAATTATCTTTATAAATTAATCCTTGATTAATTGTAAAAGTAATTATCCAAATTACTTTATTAAAATAAATCACCTCTCCATAATTAAAATTCAGCAATTATTACTTCTCTAAGTAACCCTACTCCTTAAATTACATTAAGTAATCATTAAATTATTAAATTATTTCTTAAATTAATTAAACTAAATTAATTAATTTAAACAAAACACATTACAAGAATTAATTACAATAAGTAATTAATCCCTTAATTACTTTTAATAAAGTAATTATGCTTAACAAATTACAATTGATTATCTTAAATTAATTAATATAATTAATTTATCAAATTTAATCACATTAATTAATTATTAATTATCCTTAGATAATTATCTTATATAATTAACAACATTTTCATTAATTCCTTACTTAAGTGAATTATCTTAGATTATTCATTAATCATCTTTAATTATAAATTAATCCAAACATTAATTAAAATCAATTAAATAAGTAAATTTCTAAATTATCTTAATTATTTCCAAATTAATCCATTTACTTATTAATGACTTATTAATTATTCAAATGTATTTAAACAATACACTCCTAAAATTAAATTCAACTTTCATTTTAAAATTTAAGATTTAAAAATGTTTAACCATATAAACATTTCCAAATTTAAATAATTTACAAACCTAAAGATAAAGTGCCATCATTATTATATAAGAAAAATCTATATTACTAAATTTTACTAAAAATAAATCAAGTCTTTTAAAATAGATAGATGATTTTAACTTTAAATTTAAAGTTAAACATTTCATAATTTTATTTAAATACTTAAAGGAAAGAATTCTTTTAAATTTAAACCGTTATTTGAAATCATATTCATATTTAAATTCTACTTAAAAACATTTCCTGTCCAATATTTAAAAGATTTCAAAACTGTTTTGAATTCAAACTGATTTCAAAGTAAAATTGAAATCATACTTAAAACTTGATTTTAAAACTAAATTTTAAATCTGGCTTAAAATTTAAAAGTTTCGTTTTTAAACTTTGAATTCAAAAGTACTCTTGAATCTAATTCAAACTTACACCTAAATTTGAATCTTTTTTTTCTAAAATTGAATTCCCTTTTAAAAAAAATTTAAAATGAAACAAAACTGGTTTAAATATAAAATCTGGATTCAAAAACCTGAAACTATATTTACACTGTTTCCAGATTTAAATTTAAATCCTACTTAAATTTAAATTCATCATTTTAAACTTTTGAATTCATAAGCTTACTTGAATTTAAATCATACCTACACTTTAATTTAAATCATTGCTTTTTAAAAAAAAAATTGAGTTTCCCAGATTTTAAAAAAAAACACAACACTCAGGTTACCTCTGCACTCAAAAACCCGAGACCACCAACAAATTACTTCGGATTAATCCCTAGCCCACTTTGAGCTACAACACTAACTGCACTAGAGTGACTTCGAGTCACCTAAAACCCTGCACACCAGAGTTCACCAGAGACATCAAACCGCTGTGCAAATGCACCACTACTCCGGTGACTTCCAGCACCCTTCACTAAATTCTCCAAGAAGCCATCCATCCCTTGACTTGATAACAACCACCAACAGAATCTTCTGCAGCTTGAAATCAGATTCAAGCAAAAAAAACATCAACCTGAAAACTTCACCACAAACAAGCCAAACCTGTCAACCCTCTTGACACTCCACTCCGACCATCTTATGATCTCCAACTCCGGCCATTGCTCCACCTATATCCCCTCTGCCAAACCCCAAAACCACAGACCACTCGAACCACCACAGTATTCAGGAGTTACAAAACCTCTATCACTTTAAAACTAGGTATTCAAACTTGAAAAACCTTACAGCCATCATTACCACTCTCTGACCAACTTCTCCTTATTCTCCCCCCACTCTCCAGTCAAACTTACACCTCCAGGAAGAATTCTAGTTTCCAAAATTCCTTTGACAAACAGCAATACCTAAAATTCCTAATTCTGCACAATCCCTAAATGCTCACTTCACAAATGGTTTAAAGATGTGATACTTGTTTTAATATTCATGTTTTTTTTAACATGCATTCAAGTTTTAAACTTGATCGAATAATTAAAGATATTTGAAAATCTTGCTTTGAAAATAATATCAGTTATTACTGTTTTCCCAAAGGTACAGATATTAATTTAATTAAATTAACATTTTACAAATCTAAATCTATGCTAAACAACACCATTTGTTCACACAATAATCTCTAACTATGATTCAATCATATAGAAGTGGATTTGTATTTAAATCCAAGTAATAACAGAAGCATGTCTATAGAAATTCACATCACATTTATCTGCATACTCAAGAATGTATGCAGGCATAATCACACAACAGTCAAGCATATACTCAAACTCATGCACAGATAAATTTTTAAACAACTTATAAAAATTTAGGTTACTCACTAAAGAGAAGAGAACTGAGTAGTTATTATTTGCCACTGTTTTAAATTTCCTTATTTAAAAGGCATTTTGAATTAAACTTGTCTTCTGAGAACCTTATTAGCTTGATTTTAAAAAGAAAGAAACTGTTTTTAAACAGGGATTTACTCACCTTTCAAATGAAAAACAGAAAGCATTCCAGATGCAAGTCATCCCTGTAGCCTGAATTCCAATGCATTGATTGAATCTGCTTGCTCCTCATGAATTTCTCTGATAATGATAAATCTGAGCTTGCATGCTAGTTGAAGTTGGTTATAACCTGATGCTTGCAGGCCTTGAAATTGCATGCAGACCCATTTCATCTTTGTTGAGTTGATTTTACAGATTGCAGATTTGATTTCGTTTGCAGATTCAAACAGAATTTGCAAATGTAATTTCTTTTGCAGGTTAAAAGAATTTGCAATTTGGGTTTCCAGATTTTAAAACTTTTGTTTGCAGATCTTAATTGAATTTGGGTTGTGGAATTTTAGAGTAAAATGGATTTTAGTTTTCTTAATTATGAATTTAGATTCTTCATGGAAGATAAAGTGTTTGAAACAAAAAGATTTGTTTAAGTTTTATCTAAAATAATAAACTCAAATATTGATTTAGTATGCCACTTGTTACTTAAGTATGAAAATTAATTACAAGTGTCTACTTTAAAACATGAAGCTTAACACATGTATGATTTAGATATAAAGATAAATTTCTTTGTTTTTAAAAATGTTTTAATTTAAGATAAAACCATTCTAATTTTAACTTAAGATGTTTTATATGTTTACATTTAGTCTTTAAATAATTACAAATGAATTATCTTTACATATTTAAATGTTTGCTTGAATATTTTTAAAAATTATTTAAAACTAATTTTCAAAAGAGAAAATTTTAAAAAGAAAAGAAAAATGTTGAATTCTATTTTATTCCAAAGTTTCAAATCAACATATTATACTTTAATATAAATAAACTAAGTTTATTTCAAAACAATTTAAAGGTAAAACAAAATAAACTTTATTATGAAATACAATTTTTAACTAGATATATATATATATATAACAAAATATTTACTATAATTTCTTTTGAAAATATAAGATAGATTTATAAATTGACTTATGAAAAGTTTCAATTCTAATTTTAATTCAATTTGATCAATTCATAAATTATATACCTATATATATTATAAATTTGAAAATATCCTTTATTAGATTTAAATTTAAAATAAAAATCAAAACTCTTATTTACAATGTATACATATATGTACATTATAAATAAAATATCTTTAAATTAGCTTAGAAAGAAAATTTTATCATTTAAATATTTTTAACATTTTAAAACAATAAGATTCTCAAATTCAATTATTATTATTATAAATTTTGAAAAGAATATCATTTATCAAACAAAATAATTATAAATTTTCAAAAGAAAATTATGTTTGAATTAGATTATTAAATCAATATTTCACATTTTGAAATAATTATAAATGAAATTATTAAATAAATATTGCCCAAATTTCCGGGACTTCACATTCCTCCCCCCTTAAAAGAATTTCGTCCCCGAAATTTAAAAGCAAAGGTAATTTAATAATCTCATTAAAGATTTTATTTAAAACACAAGCATATATCAAACATATGCTAACAATCAAAACAACCAATTCAACCAATCAAACAAATCTAATTATCCAGACAATTTCTGGATAAAATTTTATCGAGTTACCCCAAGTATATATATATATATATATATATATATATATACGGGGATACTCGCTCTAGAGAATCCAAACAATCAATACTAAGAAGCTCCAAAACTCCTATTCACAATATATACAATACACAACAAGATATCAGACTGCAGACGAGTCTGACTCAACAACCAAAACTCCAGAACTGCTGGTTCCACAACCAGGGATAGATCATACATGTATTCTCTCAGAAATACATGAAATACATCCAATCCCAGTTATCCAAACTAGAAATCCAATCCTGTAGATCAATTACTTAACCCTTGAGAGAAAACAGAAAGATCCAATCTCTTATCTACAAATCTCTCCTGTCGATCCTGGGCTGCCTTCAACATTCCAAATCAATCCAATCCTCCACACAAACTCTACTACTGATATCATAAGACATCAGACAAACTACACTTATTCGAAAAACAGAACAGATGCACAAGACATCCAAGTCTCCAGATTAAAGTGAATTTCCTGATGCGGATGCAAAACTTAACACCTTCGAAGACATCCAGAAAATATCAAACCACTTCGATAACTCAAACATCTTCTAGAGATGCTTCAATCCAAACAAAGGTTATTCAGAAAACTTCCGGATCATCGCAAATCACTTTTAAGATTCTATTCAGTTCAGATTCCAAGAAATCGTTCTCTCTTCAATAATCAGAACAGCCAAAGCCTTCAAATCAAAAGGGAAACTAGTGGTCCACCTTCAACCACAAACATCACACCCAGCTGAGCTTCCAGAAGAAATGGACAAGCTTCAACATCTGCCCGACCTACTGACAAAAGAATCACAGAGACTTCAGAACCATCAAAGAAACAGGCCACTCACCACTGCTACTGCTGCCAAAAACTTCCTTACCCAAAAGCTCATCGAACCTCAAAGCTACACCAGCCACTTCCAAAATAGAGCCTTCAGAAGACATGTATCCTTCAGGAAACTCGACTTCAAACCAAGCACAAAACACTCTACCAAACTGAGTCTCAACTCAAATACAGACAGAACTCCTTCCTAAGGTTGCCAAAATACCATTATTGGCTTCAGTACTCCAAACTGATCCAGACTCAAGAAAATCCACTCACACGAGTGAAATCAAGCTTAAAATCCAAAGATACACTCCTAATCTTGAAAAGATTTTCCTTCAGAGATCAGAAAAATCCTTCACACCAACTGCCAAACTACTCAAGATGCCCAACACTGCCCTAGCAGATCACTTCCAACCTCAAACATTCGGAACTCCAACCATTGGTAGTTATGTTACACACACCACTACCCTATCTACCTTTATTACTTATATTGGAAAACCTGAACAGGTAACCCAACAGATAGGTAGAATTAAATATATTTATATTTAAAATTACAAGTACGCTCTCTCAAGAAAGACACCACTACAGAGCCTAGGTATTCACTCAACCTAATGCTCTGATACCACAATGTAACGACCCAACTTTTAAATACCGGGAGGTCGCATCGTTAAGAAGAAAGAAAGGGATAGAAAAGAGAAAAGAAGGAAAAGAAAGAAACAGACAACATCAGAATCTCACAGCGGAACGAATAAATTATATTATGTCACATAATACTTTACATCGTATCACATACATCAGAGTTTTACAGCCAATACAACACAAACTAGACAGTTATAAACATCTGTCTAGCGATTACAATTAAGTATATCAGAGAAAAACAGATACAACTCAAACACAGTGGAACCACTATATATATCTACACGCTGAAGCCTCCTGCTCCATTATCTCCTCCAGAACTCGTCAAAGCAATCCTGAATCACTTGACTACTCATACGTAATATGAGTACCCAAGAGTTAAATAAAACAGAAAATAAACACTCGGGTCAGACAGGGGTCTGGTGTGAGTAAACGGTTTAAAAGTTGCTTAACTTTTAGAAAATCCTTTGAAAACAAAAGGTATCACGTAAGACTTCCCACACATAAACATGGAAAAGTTTTTACCTTACGCTAACCAAAACATTTGATAGGAAATCCAGTGATATTATAACAGTGTCTAGGGTTTTCAAAATAAAATACAGAAATAGCTGGAATGCTTACATCTCACGTTCCAACTTAGTTGGGCACAATCAAAACCGTACAGGCACTTATTGGATTTTGGATTCCATCAATGGAAGGGCTACTAGGGGTACCGCCCGCCACAGTACGTGGCCTAGATCACCGTACCGAGGAGCCACCCTAACTCCCCTGCAACACAAGGCCGAAACCATTCCTTACTGAATAGTTCCGAACAAGACCACCCCGACGGTTGGAGCTCACAACCGTCCACACAGCCGAAATAGAAGGGACCTCTAGACAGGGGTAAATCTCACTCTCCAGTGGGGGCTACCCACGAAGCCTTGCTGCACCTCCCCTGTTTTAGCCATTCCCGGTTGATGAGGCTTGAGGATGTGATTACCTTTAAAGAACACATCTATCTTAGAATGCTCATTGTCCACCTGACGATGTTCTGAAAGCATTCAGTCCATACAAGTTCATTCCGGGTTCGAACGAAACCGAAGGCATTATCTCGTTACACTCGTATTGGAATCACCCTCAGAATTAATGACGATAACCCTTGCACTTTAAATCACCATCTCGAATCTATAAGTACTGTTCCGTCAAACTCAGTACAGAATCACCCACAGAGTTATACTGACGTATAGCCCTTACACCTCGAGTCTTCATTTGCTCCACTTGGATTAACGACCTAACGTTTAATTGGAATCGATGTGGTTTTGGATATCCAAATATGGAAACCCGATCCCAGTCTCACCGAAACCAAACACCATTTTAATGTCCAAGTTATACTTAAAGGTTTTAACCAATTAACTCATTTCATTAGCATCTATTTCACACAGGTAGATAAACTACATATTCTCATCATAACAGATAACCCATAACATTATCACAACGTATAATCATCACAACAAACAATCATCACAACCAAAATAATCCATCATATTATAACTAAGCATCCATATCCTATAGATACTGCTCACCTCATTTCTGAGATCACAATCATCCAATCAATAACATTCATAAGAAATGATTTATTAACCATTAATTATAATTAATTTAAAATGAATTAAATTAACTACTTCTATCTTTAATTAATTTAAAATAAATTAAATTAATTACTCACCTATAAATCCTGCTTATAAATCTATTGATCAATCAACCTAGTTAATTAATCATTCATTAAGTATTCAATTTGATTAAACATCTATGATTAATCATTCACTAATTACAATAAGTAATTAGTCTTAAATTAATTTTATAAAATAAATTAACCTTAATCATAAGTAATTAACATTTAATTACTTCATTCATTAATTAACTATAATTAATTACATTTATCCTTAATTAATTACAATTAATTAATCACTTAATTAATTAATTGTAATTAATTAAGGAATTCTTAATTACATCATTAATTATATTAATTAATGATCTCTAATTAATATTTAAATTAATTATTCAATTAAAAATTAATTACATTTAGTAATTAATCTAAAATTAAAATATAATTATTAATCACCTTGATTAATATTTAAATCCAGTAAGTAACTACCCTAATTACTCATTAATAAATTAATTATCCAATAATTAATTATCTATATAAATTAATCCTTGATTAATTACTAAAGTAATTATCCAAATTACTTTATTAAAATAAATCACCTCTCCATAATTAAAATTCAGCAATTATTACTTCTCTAAGTAACCCTACACCTTAAATTACATTAAGTAATCATTAAATTATTAAATTATTTCTTAAATTAATTAAACTAAATTAATTAATTTAAACAAAACACATTACCAGAATTAATTACAATAAATAATTAATCCCTTAATTACTTTTAATAGAGTAGTTATGCTTAATAATTACAATTGATTATCTTCAATTAATTAATCTAATTAATTTATCAAAATTAATCACATTAATTAATTATTAATTATCCTTAGATAATTATTTTATATAATTAACAACATTTTCATTAATTCCTTACTTAAGTGAATTATCTTAGATCATTCATTAATCGTCTTTAATTATAAATTAATCCAAACATTAATTAAAATCAATTAAATAAGTAAATTTCTGAATTATCTTAATTGTTTCCAAATTAATCCATTTACTTATTAATGACTTATTAATTATTCAAATGTATTTAAACAATACACTCCTAAAATTAAATTCAACTTTCATTTTAAAATTTAAGATTTAAAAATGTTTAACCATATAAACATTTTCAAATTTAAATAATTTACAAACCTAAAGATAAAGAGCCATCATTATTATATAAGAAAAATCTATATTACTAAATTTTACTAAAAATAAATTAAGTCTTTTAAAATAGATAGATGATTTTAACTTTTAATTTAAAGTTAAACATTTCATAATTTTATTTAAATACTTAAAGGAAAGAATTCTTTTAAATTTAAACCTTTATTTGAAATCATATTCATATTTAAATTCTACTTAAAAACATTTCATGTCCAATATTTAAAAAATTTCAAAACTGCTTTGAATTCAAACTGATTTCAAAGTAAAATTGAAATCATACTTAAAACTTGATTTTAAAACTAAATTTTAAATCTGGCTTAAAATTTTAAAGTTTCATTTTTAAACTTTGAATTCAAAACTACTCTTGAATCTAATTCAAACTTACACCTAAATTTGAATCTTGTTTTTTTAAAAATTGAATTCCCTTTTAAAAATTTTTAAAAAAGAAACAAAACTGGTTTAAATAAAAAATATGGATTCAAAAACCTGAAACTATATTTACACTGTTTCCAGATTTAAATTTAAATCCTACTTAAATTTAAATTCATCATTTTAAACATTTGAATTCATAAGCTTACTTGAATTTAAATCATACCTACACTTTAATTTAAATCATTGCTTTTTAAAAAAAAATCGAGTTTCCCAGATTTAAAAAAAAAACACAACACTCAGGTTACCTCTGCACTCAAAAACCCGAGACCACCAACAAATTACTTCGGGTTAATCCCTAGCCCACTTCGAGCTACAACACTAACTGCACTAGAGTGACTTCGAGTCACCTAAAACCCTGCACACCAGAGTTCACCAGAGACATCAAACAACTGTGCAAATGCACCACTACTCCGACGACTTCCAGCACCCTTCACCAAATTCTCCAAGAAGCCATCCATCACTTGACTTGATAACAACCACCAACAGAATCTTCTGTAGCTTGAAATCAGATTCAAGCAAAAAAAACATCAACCTGAAAACTTCACCACAAACAAGCCAAACCTGTCAACCCTCTTGACACTCCACTCCGACCATCTTATGACCTCCAACTCCGGCCATTGCTCCACCTATATCCCCTCTACCAAATCCCAAAACCACAGACCACTCGAACCACCACAGTATTCAGGAGTTAAAAAACCTCTGTCAATTTAAAACTAGGTATTCAAACTTGAAAAACCTTACAGCCATCATTACCACTCTCTGACCAACTTCTTCTTATTCTTCCCCCACTCTCCAGTCAAAATTACACCTCCAGGAAGAATTCTAGTTTCCAAAATTCCTTTGACAAACAGCAATACCCCAAATTCCTAATTCTACACAATCCCTAAATGCTCACTTCACAAATGGTTTTAAAATGTGATACTTGTTTTAATATTCATGTTTTTTTAAACATGCATTCAAGTTTTAAACTTGATTGAATAATTAAAGATATTTGAAAATCTTGCTTTGAAAATAATATCAGTTATTACTGTTTTCCCAGAGGTACAGATATTAATTTAATTAAATTAACATTTTACAAATCTAAATCTATGCTAGACAACACCATTTGTTCACACAATAATCTCTAACTATGATTCAATCATATAGAAGTGGATTTGTATTTAAATCCAAGTAATAACAGAAGCATGTCTGTAGAAATTCACATCACATTTATCTGCATGCTCAAGAATGTATGCAGGCATAATCACACAACAGTCAAGCATATACTCAAACTCATGCACAGATAAATTTTTAAACAACTTATAAAAATTTAGGTTACTCACTAAAGAGAAGAGAACAGAGCAGTTATTAATTGTCACTGTTTTAAATTTCCTTATTTAAAAGGCATTTTGAATTAAACTTGTCTTCTGAGAACCTTATTAGCTTGATTTTAAAAAGAAAGAAACTGTTTTTAAACAGGGATTTACTCACCTTTCAAATGAAAAACAGAAAGCATTCCAGATGCAAGTCATCCCTGCAGCCTGAATTCCAATGCATTGATTGAATCTTCTTGCTCCTCATGAATTTCTCTGATAATGATAAATCTGAGCTTGCATGCTAGTTGAAGTTGGTTATAACCTGATGCTTGCAGGCCTTGAAATTGCATGCAGACCCATTTCATCTTTGTTGAGTTGATTTTATAGATTGCAGATTTGATTTGGTTTGCAGATTCAAACAGAATTTGCAAATGTAATTTCTTTTGCAGGTTAAAAGAATTTGCAATTTGGGTTTCCAGATTTTAAAACTTTTGTTTGCAGATCTTAATTGAATTTGGGTTGTGGAATTTTAGAGTAAAATTGATTTTAGTTTTCTTAATTCTGAATTTAGATTCTTCATGGAAGATAAAGTGTTTGAAACAAAAAGATTTGTTTAAGTTTTATCTAAAATAATAAATTCAAATATTGATTTAGTATGCCACTTGTTACTTAAGTATGAAAATTAATTACAAGTGTCTACTTTAAAACATGAAGCTTAACACATGTATGATTTAGATATAAAGATAAATTTCTTTGTTTTTAAAAATGTTTTAATTTAAGATAAAACCATTCTAATTTTAACTTAAGATGTTTTATATGTTACATTTACATTTAGTCTTTAAATAATTACAAATGAATTATCTTTACATATTTAAATGTTTGCTTGAATATTTTTAAAAATTATTTAAAACTAATTTTCAAAAGAGAAAATTTTAAAAAGAAAAGAAAAATGTTGAATTCTATTTTATTCCAAAGTTTCAAATCAACATATTATACTTTAATATAAATAAACTAAGTTTATTTCAAAACAATTTAAAGATAAAACAAAATAAACTTTATTATAAAATACAATTTTTAACTATATATATATATTTATAAAAAAATATTTACTATAATTTCTTTTGAAAATATAAGATAGATTTATAAATTGACTTATGAAAAGTTTCAATACTAATTTTAATTCAATTTGATCAATTCATAAATTATATACCTATATATATTATAAATTTGAAAATATCCTTTATTAGATTTAAATTTAAAATAAAAATCAAAACTCCTATTTACAATGTATACATATATGTACATTATAAATAAAATATCTTTAAATTAGCTTAGAAAGAAATTTTACCATTTAAATATTTTTAACATTTTAAAACAATAACATTCTCAAATTCAATTATTATTATTATAAATTTTGAAAAGAATATCATTTATCAAACAAAATAGTTATAAATTTTCAAAAGAAAATTATGTTTGAATTAGGTTATTAAATCAATATTTCACATTTTAAAATAATTATAAATGAAATTATTAAATAAATATTGCCCAAATTTCCGGGACATCGCACCTCGATTTAGATGCTGCTATCCCTTGTGCCCGATTTCTATCTTTTGTGATCATATGTCGATTGTCTTAGAATTCGGCATCAATATTATTCTGGAAGTTTCGGTTGACCCGGTTAAGGTTGCTCAAGATTTTTATAAGTCTATCCATTCTTTTCTCTCTTTGAAATCTATTTATCTCCCTATCAAGCCTATCTTCATTGTTAGAATCCTCTATGACTTGGGGTCTCTTTGAATTTGGATCTTTATCCGCGTTGTAGAATCCATTCTGGAACCATGGAGTAAAGGAGTGTATTTATAATTAACATTAATATGCAAATGTTTTATATATTGTGTTGTTAATGTTGGCTTAGGTTTCCGATCGATTCATCTGGTCAACGTTATGGATAGAAATTCCAAAGCACCTGAACAGAACAAACTGGCACAATATTGTTTTTAAATTTGGTAAATGGAATAATTTTTCATGACTATGTTATATATAGGTAAAAAAAATTTGAAATTTAATAAGTTAATTGAATTGGTTGTTAGAAATGATAAAATATGATTATCATTTATTGTTCTATAAATGAAATTTTAAACATGGCTTATAAATTGATTTGGGAATTTAAATGAATTTAAAGTAAGAATTTGAGAATTTGATTTCCGGTGATTCCAAACTTCGGTTTAAAGTTTTAAAGTGTATATTATTCAAAGTATTTTCAAATAGAAATTATTTTCAAGGAATTATAAAGTTTTAAAGCAGTACTCTCCACTTTGTCGCTGGAAAATAATTTCAGTGATGACGACCGCATCATCGGCATTCATTTTCGAGTATCGAAGTGGTGAGGCCACTCAGCAGCTTTGCTACACATTTGTTTTGGAAATTGAATTTGATTTGAATTTCTGGGGTATGATTTGATTTAAAACGTATATATAGGCATATGTTTATAAATTTGATTTATAAATATAACATACTTATACCTAAATGGATTAAATTGGAATCAGAAATTTAACTCTTAGATACTTGAATAAATATTTAAATTTTGAATAGTTGAATTGGAAAATTTTACTTGCATAATACTCAATTTCATTCCAATATATAACTTACCTAAATCATTTAGAAGTTGAATATGTAGTTGAATAAGTTACAATGTAAAATAAGGTTAAAGAAATTTATAAATGGAATTTGAGTGGTTATAATAAATGTTATACACTTAAATTTTAATTTGAAAAATGTTAATAGAGATAAATAGAATAAGTTGATTGAATAGTAAATGAGACAAATTAAATAAAATTTTGTTTTGAAAGAAACCATTTTGTATCAAATATTAATAAACTGAAATAAAATCAACTTATTGCAATAACTTGAATTTAAATCAAATATTGAATATTAATTAGTTGAAATTTATATGGTTTAAAATTTATTTTGCTGTGATATATAGTCAAATCTATTATTCTTTCTGATTGTTTCTATTCTCCTACCTCCCTCCTTTTCGGGGATAAAAAGTTTTAAGTAGGGGAGAATATAACGACCCGTAAAATTTTATTTGTTTTAATAATATATTTAACTGAATTTATGTCAAATTTTAAATAATTTAATTTGGAAATAAAATTTGATATTTGGAATACGTCTAATTAAACATAGTTAATGGTAAATTTCTAATTAATAATGTTGAAGTTTATTTTCTTGTAAATTTTATTTCAATTGAAATCAGTTAATATTTGATGATAATAAATATTTTCCAAACCTGAATATTTTTGTACAATAAATTTGTAAATCATCTTCTAAGTGAGACGTCATATTTCGTTTCTTCAAATTTGGACTGTTATTGCTCCATTTATCTTATTTCTGGCATTTTAGCAGAATTTCGATACCGATTATTGACTTTTAATTGGACGATCGTACCACTGATACCTATATATGGTTTTGATCGCCTCGTCGTGCTAATTTCCACTGTGTATTTAATTTTTAATTTCGAAGTCCGAGTTGCGACATAGTTCTGCGAAACAATTTTGTATCTGTACCCGTTGCAATCTTTGGTTCTGTGACTTTTCGTTGTCCACTGGTTTAACAAATAGCCATTTAATATTTTCAGATTTCGACCTTTTGATATTCCTTGTTTTAAATTTATATGTCGGTTTGTTTCTTCCTATCAGATTTCAGTTGAAGAAAAAAAAGATAATAAAAGTTTATATATATATTACTATTCGTATAATTTCCTATAAATATGGATGCTCATCTCCTTTAACCCGCACACTTTTCCTCATGATAAAAGTAAAGCATGTATAAACGAAAGCCTGCTCATGATCTGTTCGAACGACCACCGCACATCCCCTCACCTAACAACCATGTGACAGCCTTTCACCATAGACAAACTAGTCCACCGCTGCCAAAACCCTAACACCACAAACTGTTGTGAGCAACCCACCACTTTTCCATCCACCCAGATTTAGGACAGTACAGCAACCTCACTGCGCAAGCCATCCTCTTAGCCACGCAATCCGCCTCTCCCCTACAAGTGCCAAGCACTAAGACGCAACAGCAACCACCTTTTCCTCCGCCACTGCCGAAGCTCTCCACCAACCCAGCCTTCCATGGTTGAGCAACCACCCATTGTGCTTTCCACCCCATCACTACCACTT
The DNA here is from genome assembly GCA_030765085.1 of Allium cepa. Lineage (NCBI taxonomy): Eukaryota > Viridiplantae > Streptophyta > Magnoliopsida > Asparagales > Amaryllidaceae > Allium > Allium cepa. The sequence goes on from CM060938.1 coordinate 174,576,698, forward strand.
CACATTTCCCATGCTCCTCTACCCCTTTATCGGCCGAGGTCAGTCCATCTCGTTTAGCAACTTCTGTATAAAGTATTATATATATATATATATATATAAGTTTATGTATATGTTATTTATATAATAAGAGTTATATTTCCTACAGTATATAATGTTGTATATATATTTACATTCAAAAAATTATATGTTACTGCATATCTATGTAGTTGACAGTTTATATTGATTTATATATAGCATATAGACCTATAGTTATACAGTTTATATTTCAAGGTATATGAGTTATAGCATGTTTTATATTTTAGATGAGGTATTAACAATGTTTACACTTTGTCTACTATAATATATATATATATATATATATATATTCATATATGGGTTTTAGAAATGAATATAAGAGTTATAATATATGCGACTTCATATAAAAGAGTGTGTGCGTGTGTGTATAAGTAGTAAAAGAAAAATATGTGCTAATTTTTTTATATGTTATGTATATTAACATTAGTACGGTGAACTGTGTATATATATTATAAAATTTTGTTTTCAGTTATGCATATATAATCAAGTATGTAAGCTACTTGTATATATATTTATAGGCTGTTGTATATTTTATATATTAAAGTTGTATATAAGGTATATGTTTTTGTACCGTAAGTTATAAATATAAAGTAAGTTGTGTATGGGTATATAAGTCTATAAAAGCTATAGTATATGTTTGAAATCTTGAAATGTTATGTATGTTTGGTTTACATATTTTTGAATGGGTATAATAATATATACTATTTTATTAGCTTTTATATATATTACATTATAAATTTACTTGTTACTTCATTTCCTATTGTCCGTATACATTGGTATTATGAGATTTGTTAGTACACTACATAAGCTTATAAAGGTATATTAGGATTTTGGGTCTACATGTATGAATATGTATAGCTGTTTATATGGAGGTGTTCTATTGTATAAGTTTGCCTATCATATTTTACATATATCAGTATATGGATAATTGGATGTTATTACTTTATATAAAGCCATTTTAATATAATGTGTGCATAAGTTATATTCTAGTGTGTGTGTGTGTGTGTGTGTGTATATATATATATATATATATATATATATATATATCTGTTTATATAAGTATTGTTCGAGAGAGAATATACATAGATTTCTAAATAAGTATTTTAAATTTAATATTGATTTTTTTTGAAAAGTAATAATAATTACAATAATAATAATACATATATCTCTGTCTCTATCAAACTGATTCGATTGATTTCATCGATTCCTTGTTATCAGCTTTGTTCACAAATTCATGCCTATCACACTTTGCTTTGGAATTCATGCCTGGATTCGTAACTCGCTTCGTTATTGAATTCCTCTAGCCTCGAAAGGTGAGCAATCACTCATGATTAACGTTCTTATATTTATTAAATTTGATTTCAATCGAAACGACAATTGAACTATGTTACTGTTAGTTAGTTACATTGCTATATATGTTATTATCTGTATCTGTTCACCTATGAAATCTGACACCATTATCTGTTATTTATGTTGATGATATATGTCTGTTATATTATTATCATATATGTTCTCACTCTGCCAGTTCGCTGTTAGTTTAGAATTTCTACGGGTTAAAATGATACATACTAAAACGATCTGTAGAATAGGAGAAAATCGTTGTGGGTTGAAATGATAAACCAAAGCTATTTTCATTGAAATGAAATTGGGATTGTGGGTTGAAATGATATACACCCGTATACATTTATGTTATGGATTGAAATGATAAACGTCTGTATCACTTTACCATAGGATAGAAATTTATATACAGACATCGTTGGTCTAGATATAAATATTTTTAAAATGATTCTATGGTTTTGGAATGAAATATATGTTTTAATAAACATTGATTTTAAGATATTATATGCGAATTTATTTTTATAAAGACTTAAATTTTAGATTTTTAAAGTTTTATGTTTTGAAGATTTTATAGTTATAGGTTAATTTTTGAAATTATAAATTTTAATAATTTACTTGTAATTTTACTATTTTTAAAATATATAAATAGATTTCATATATAAATAAATTTAATAACATGTTTAGGTAATTATTTAAAATTATATTTCAATGATAGATTTTTATAATAATTTTTAATAAACTGAGGTTGGAAAGATAATTTGAAATTGATTTGAACTTATATTTATTTAAGATTATACTTAAATAAATTTGGTTTGAAATTATTAAATTTGATATTTTAAATTTATGAATTTATAACTTGATTTTGATTAAAAATGTTTTAAATGAATATTTTCAAATTTACATAAATTGGAATGGGATATTTAGTTTATTTAATTTTGTAATTTTAAGTTTATTTAAATGTTATTAAAATGATTAAGTAAATATGTCAAAAAAAATGTTAGTAAAGTGAATTTGAGATATAAATGAAATTATCAAATTTAGTTTAGAAATGTGAATATTTAAAGCTTTGAAAAATATTGAAATTGAAATGGTTTATTTTGTGATTAAAATAGGTATTTGAAATCGATATAAATTGAAATGGTTTATTGAGAGAAACTGAATTGAGTTGAAATTTATGAATTGAGATTGAATTAAATTTGAATTTTGGAATTTGAGTTGATTTGAATCGATTAGTGAAATTTGAGAAAATTATTTTATTAGATAAAGTATCTTAAATTATATTTAAAACTATTTTAGTATAAACTATTTTTCCTATAAATCATTTTAATATAAATTATTTTTATCATAAACTATTTTAAATACTAATTATTTTAATTTTATATAAACTATTCTAATTTATAACTATTTTATTATATAAACTATTTTATTGTATATACTATTTTAATATCTTAACTGGTTAAATGGCAAGTATTGTGATTTCAAAGAGTTATGATTTCCAAAGTTATGTTTTCAAATGTTATGATTTCCAAAAGTGTTATAATTTCTAAGCTTTATAATTTCAAAAGTGTTATAACTTCGATAGTGCCATGATTTTTAGAAATGGATATATTTGAAGTGGAAAATGATATCGTATTGATATGGTTTTGAAATGGAAATGATATTTTGGTTTTGAAGTATAAACTATTTTGAAATGACCGCGGTGTTATAATAACATTTGGTTGTTAAAGAGACTAGGATCGGATATTGTCATACTCTCTGCCAATACCGAAAACCACTTTAATAACTGTGTATGTGGTGAAGATTCCAGAATGAAATAGGATGGTTTGGTGATGATTCTATATGGTATTTACATAGCTTTGACTCCTGTGAGTTAGCTTGATGCAGCTAAAACAGGAGCCACGCCAGGCCAAGTGAGGTCATTCCTTCGATCCGACACATTTCTTCGATACCATTCTATTGCTTTTGTGATGTGATTAGGTGCACCCTTTTATTTGGGAGTGTGTCACAAGGTGGGTGGTAGTAGCTGCTATGCGTTACCACCGGTCCGGATCCGTAAACGGTATATCTATGCTAGCATTGCCTCGAGTGCCTTGTCGCATGTCCTATCGTGCCTTCTACGAGTTAGTTTTGTCTCGTACCTATGGAGTGCTCCCTAATAGCCCACTCGCGAGTGGAGTTTACAGTATCTATATAGACTATGGCATTATAAAAATGTGTTAAGGAGGATATGGGTAAATCCTTAATGCTATTTTAATAGTTTACTTTACTGTAGACATATTATAATAGCGTATATTACTACATAGTAGATAGTTCCATGGATTCTTAGATGATGGTTATCCCAAACATCCTTTTAGTTACTTGTATTTTGGTTGATATTTCACTTGAGTTGAATTCATTAACTTAGAATGTTAATTCTAACACGAGTGTTCTGCGTTTTTCTTTATGCTCGGGTCTGACTGAGTGTCACAGCATATGAAACCCGCCTTTGGAGTTGGACCTTCACATGGAGATCCATCTATATCTATTCAGCTTTAAGCTATCCAGTTGTTGTTTAGACTTGTCATCTGTTTGAATTCAAGACTTCGTTGTGTTTGAGATATTCTGTTGTATTTTATTTCAAACTCTGATGTTTATATAGTAGCTTCATGAAATATTATTTATCTATTCCGCTGCTTATTGTTGTAATACTCTGTGTCTGCGATTTTGCGATTGATTTATTTACTGTACATGCTGAGTTTTGCCAAATATAAATTAACAATATGATATTTTAAGCAATCCAAATTTGACATGCGTGGATGCGAATGGTTGAAAATATCGAGACGTTACAAAATGAAATAATGAGAATGTTATGCTTGGTTACGAATTTAATATAAGAAAACAAATGTGAATATTGAATTAACCAATGAAATAATATAATTAATGGTAATTGAATGAATTCAATATTAGTAAGAAATTATAATAATTGGTTGAAATTAAACTTAAGTGTAATAGAACAAAAACCAATGTTAATCTTATCCATTTGAGAATAAGGGATTGAATAATAGGATGAAAGGTCAATTAAATGGAATTATTGTAATTTAATTTGAAATTACTGAAATTATTGAATTGGAAGTAAACATGAGAATTAGTGAAATAATTAACATGGAAATTTGTTTTAAATTGTTATAAATTTCTAAGTGATCAAAATTGATAGAATTTGTCAATTATAGAATCAGAATTGAAAAAGTGATTTAATTAATTTAATATTAATTTATTTGATTAACTGAAATATAGCGATTTTGGCAACTGTCTCGGATTTCGCTGAAACCGGTTTCATCGGATTCATAATGGTGACGACCCAATTTTTTTGGATATTTGAAATTGGATGTTTAATTAATTTTAAATATTTAAAAGCTAGTTAACTTGAATTTCAAATATCACTATTCATTTGGCAATTAAATTATTGAATTAAATTATTCAGAATTGGGTAAAATTGTTAAATCTCGAAATTACAGGCTTGTTAAAATATTGTAAAGCCTTAAAGAATTTGTATTAACAATACTAAAGATAATAAAAGTTTTAAATATGAATTTGAAATTACTTTGTTCGGTTTTAAAAATATATAGTTAAAATTGAATTTAAAAATAGCCTTCCGAGGCACAGTCTCGGGATTTGACGAAACCAATTCCATTGGATCCGTAATATTGTATTATTATCGAATTTCAAATTTCATTGTGTTTGGAGTGATCGTTAGGACGTATGGTAGGCAAACGCGTTGAAATCTATCGAAAATTTAATATAATAACGGAGTTCAGAATGATATCTTTACCATACGATCGAATTAGGATTCGAAAACTTTACCATTGCGTTCGATATAAGGGTTTAACATTATAAACGCCTAGTGACATGCCTCGTTAGGAGCTCGAATTTGTGAGTTGTGGAAATCGAAAAGATTTGAATTTAAATTTTAAATTAAAAATAATATTTATTCTTTCAACTGTCTTTCTTTTTCTTTCAACACGTATCTTCCCTATTTTCACACTTGTCTATGTGTATTTACACGCGTTTGATTTTGTGATAAGACTATAGAAGCCGAGCACCTGGTTATCAAAAAGAAAAGAAAATATACCAGATCGAGTTGAGCAATTCAATTTTTAGTCAATATTTTCTTCTTCTCGCCAATTGGAATGGAACTCAAACCAGATCAAATTCCACAAAAAAAGGAGAGGAGAAGCCCTAAATCGATTCGAACCGCAATTCGTTCGAATCAAAATTTATGGCCGCTATGGATTGAATTCAATTTGAGTTCACGTGTGATCATCAAAGGGTTGGTCGCGATTTTCTGACAAGGGTTTCTCGTGCTGCATGAAGCAAGGCAGTAGGGCAGAGGAGTTCGCGTTCAAATCATCGGCAGTCGCGAATGGTAATCATGATGTCTGGAATCTTGTTGAGGGGAGGAGAACGTCGACGAGGAAAGCCGGTTCGCGTGCAAGAGAGGAGAGTCAGTAGGTTGTGGATGGTCTCGCGGGATAGTGGCGCTCGTGATTCGATTCAGGCGTTCGCGAGTAGACTCGGCGAAGCAGTGAGGTAATCTCTTGATTTTGTTCGTTCGATTTCAATTTAATATTGTATATGTACAGAATGAAATTTTACAGTATGACGTATATAGTTTATTACAATTTAATTTGTATATGAATGTGAATAAAGAAAAGAAATATATATATGTATGCTTAGAAAACAGATAAAAAGTGGATATATATTTATAAACCAGAATTTGAAAAATATTGTTTTATATATATCTATAGGAATTTTTTTAAGTGTAAGTTATGTAAAATCAGTTTTTTATCCATAATTTATTTTTAAGTATATATATGTGTAGTTCAAAAAGGAAATAAATATATGTATATAATTTCACTTACTGGTCTATTTTTAAAATATGTATTAGATAGATTAACTTGTCAACCCACTTATTAAATTTATTTTTGGTAACTTAAAAATTTATTTATTATAGGAAAAAATAGCTTAAATAAAAGTATGGGTAAATTAAATTTATCAAAGGGGAGATTAATAGCTTAATTAAACCATTTGCCAATTAAAATTTCTATATGGAAATTGATTATTAAGTTAATTAAATTATTAATAAATTATATAATGTTTATACAAGGTTTAAATCACGGAAGCAAGCCAATTTGGAATGGATTGCAAACAGCAAAATAAAAGGTGAGTTAATCCCACTCATCTAGGTTTTATTTAAATTTAAATAGTTAAATTTAAAATTGTTGATTGTGTGCTTGGATGATAAATTATTATCAGTTATATTGGATTAGACCCTATGCTCCGCATAATAGCGGATGATATTATATTTAACCCATATACCGCGATATTCCACCTCGAAGTGGAATTGGTATTTTATATTGTGTTAACATCTATGGATGCAGGGAAATAGGTTGGAGGGATCCAAATGGATTCCTCAAAATCATTTAGACTGTTTAATATTCTGTGATATGGTTTGTGTGATAATCTATGATAGATTACATTGATAATTGATAATAATGGATGTTATGTTTGATTTAATATATTTGGATATACCGAATGTATAGATTGGATTTTTGAAATGAAATAAAATAGAGAATTTTAAAGTAAAATAATTTTAGAAAATTTGAATAAGTTAGAGAATAAATTAGAGAAAGAATAAAAGTTGATTGTTAAATTTTAATAAATAAATTCCAAATATGGGAATGGGATTTTGAATAAAAGGGAAATAATGAATTTTAAAGCTTAAGTGAAATTATTTTAAGGCGTAAAGAATTTATTTTAAAAATTCATGGTTTAAATTATTGGAAAGGATAAAGAAGGATTTTGGGATGAATATGAAATTGGTATTTTCTGATTAAAAGATTTTAGATCATAATTAAGAAGTAAAATCTAAAATTTATGGGTTGCAATAAATTAGAAGTAAAGGAATTTGTTTTAGAATGAAGTAATTTTGAAAATCAATTTGGAAATTGATTTAGTATTTGAAACTGTGTTTTGAAAGAAGGGTGAGACTATGGAATTTATAAACTGGGTTTATAAAGTGAAATAAAATATTAGTGGACATTTGAGAGTATAAATTTCACGATGGAAATTTATAGAGGAATGGATAATTTGTTTTAAGACTAAATAGTGATTTATTTTTAAAAGAGAGGTGGAAGAGAAGTGGATTCCCTGAAAGCCAAGTACATTTTCAAAGCAGATTTTTAAAGTATAAGTTGAAAGTTTTGAAGTTATTTAAAGGAATGTTTTTAAGAAATTATTATTTAATTTATTAAAATTTTAAAAGATAAATATTTATTAAAATTTATTATTAATATCTAAATTTATAAAGTAGTTTTATTTTAAGAAGTTGGGTTAGAGTTAATTTCGTAACTCTTATTTTAAATTTAATTTGGCTTAACTTTTATTTTAGAAATGATTTTTATATTTTATAAAGTAGTTTTATTTTAAATATTTTCAAACATATATTTTCGAATAAAGTGTTTAAGTAGTTTAGTTTAAATGTTTTAAAGTATATTTTATGATAAAGTGTTTTAAACTATTTTAAAATCTTAAAATATTTTGTACTTGGTGATTTCAGTGGGAATCGAGAATATTTGGGAAATTTATTCCGTGAGAGGAAAAGGGTTTGAAACTGTTTTCAAAAGGGTTGTAAAGTGGAAAAATATCTTGCAAAGATATTTTGAGGATTATAATAATTTAGGAGAAATTATTATGGCTTGATGATTGCTTGTGAATGTTATTTGATAGTTAAATAACCGACTATCAATATTGGCCAATGCGCTGATCGTTTCAAAGAGACCGGGATCGGGTTTTATTTCTCGAAAACCACTTCGATCCGGTTTGAACGTTTACGTGTGGAAGACAAGACCTGAGAGTCGAAGATGGCGCAGTGAAGTGCAAGGGCTAATCGCTACTAATCCTGAGGGTGATTCCAAAATAGATGTAGTAGGAGTAGTGCCTTCAGTTCCGTGCGAACCCGGGATGGACTTGTATGGATGAATGCTTTTAGAACATCATCAGGAGGACGATGAGCATTCTAAGTGAAATGTTCTAAAAAGGTGCCGCATAGCCTCGAGCCTCATCAATCGGGAATGACTGAAAATCAGGGGTTATGCAGCGAGGCTAAGTGGGTCGCGCCCATTAGGGTAAGGTCGTCCCTGTCTAGATGTCCCTTTTTATTTCTGATGTGTGGTGCGCTTGCTGATCCCACCGTGGGGTGATCTTACTCGGGATTATCTAGTAAGGGGGTAGTCCCAGTCTTGTGTTGCAGGGGATTGGGAGTAGTCCTCGGTACGGTGATCTAGGTTACGTACTGTGACAGGTAGTACCCTAGTGCCTAGTCATTAGTTGGAAATCCATTCTCCATACGTGCCTTTATGATTTTTGTTTTTAGAACCCACTTTGTGGCATGTATGTTGGAATTTAATCATGTAACAATTTCAGCTATTTAAATAAGTATTTGTATATAGACACTATTATAATATCATAGGATTTTGATAAGAAATGTTTTAGTTATCGTAATGTAAAAACCCGACATGTTTATTTGTGGCATGGTCTTACGAGATGCTTTTGATTTTCAAAGGATTTCGAAACTTTAATAATCCAATTGAGTGTGATTTCTCATGTTCGTATTCCAGACTGACTCGGGTGTTATTTAACGGTAATGCTCAGGTCAGGCCGAGTATTATAGAGTATAGATGCTGGATGGATTGCTGTGGAGCACAGGAGACGAGCTGGATGGCGAGACGTATCTGACGTATTCGATGAATATTCCGCTGTGTATTCAGATTTGGAAGGATGGGATATTATAACCGTCTTGAGATGCTGTTGATTGTATTGAACTCTGATGTTGTATTCTGATGATATATGTATAAAACAGATATAATTTCCTTTGTGTAAAGATCTGTTATTATGTATTGTATTTTATTCCGCCTCGTTGGTAGATTTTGATATTGTTTCTATTTCTTCATCTACCTCCTTCTTCTTTTTATCCTAATGGTTCGGTTTTTCGGGTGTCGAAAAATCGGGTCGTTACAGTAACGGTGAATTATTGTAGGATTTCAAATTTCGTAGCGATCGGATTTGTCATTTGATCGTACGGGATCGAAACGTCTAGAAATCAACTTAATTGAAATCAACTGAAATTTATTTAAAATAAGATGATTTTGGCATAACTTCTTCATGCAATGGAATTAGGACTTGAAACCTATTAAATTGAGTTTAAAATAATTGAAAACATCTATTTTGATATATGGTTTGACCCATTTGCGTTTCGGAGGCAGAACAGTATTTTCGGGTCATCTTTATTCAACGTGTAAATCAATCGGAACCAATTATTCTATTTTTGATCTGCCTTTAAATACCTCGTTATAAACCCTAGGTTGTCTCTATTCTCATTTGTTTGTACATACATTCTTTCTCAACTCCTCATTCCAATGGCAGACAAAACCTAATTCCCAAACCTCAATTTCAATTTCAAAACCAAATCAAAAATTTAATCTCCTCAAACTATATCGAATTATATATCGATTTGAAGCTCTTGAAGAGCGCAAGTAAAATATGTGATTCGTTTTTCGATCTGAAACTATATGTTGCCATAATTGGATGATTAATTTCTGGCTGTTCATTGTATGGCTTCTCGATTCGACGATGGATCGTCATCCTTGCGACGATCAGGAGGTGCTAGCTTGTAGAGGAGGATGAGCAAGGCACGTCAGTACAGTTAGTATAGGTCGTAGGTGCCAAAGTTTGCCAGAATTAGGCGAGATAAGGCGCGGCGGCAGTGGCTGTGGAGGATGTCGCGGGTGACGTAGCAGGGGTTGTCATGGGTGGATTGGCATATTGAGTGAGGTGGCAATGTCGGATGGTGGTGGACGTCAATGTAGCGGCGGCGAAAAAATGGTGATTGGTGGCGGCAGTTGCTGGATTGAGCTATTGACTTGCGGCTAGGGTTAGCACAATGGATCCTTGGGTGCACATGGCGAATTTTGATTTGCCGTGTTTTATTTTATTTTTGCCTAAATTTTGAATCATATAATGTTCTAATAATCATAACTTTCACATACGAGGTCAGTTTCATGTGCGGTTCATTCCTCTGGGATCGTATTGAAATTTTGGACATTTTGACGCTGATTTGGACAAATTATGAGTTCGTTTGAATTTTGGGTTTAAATTGATTTACATTCAATTTAAATTTAAAGGTGTGTGTTTTAACCCACTCACAACATCAAAATTTTCTTATGTTTGTTAAATTAAAGTTATGATGTGATTAGGAATTTATTTATGAATGTTTGATACATTTTGAATCATCACCTTAGTTAATTTGAATTTATTTGAAATAAATCGTTATTTAATTTATTATTGAATATAGATTACTAGTTAAATACCTGTTATTGGTTATCAATTCTTTATTGGTATTAATTGATTGATTTGGATGATGATTGTTATGGATGTTGATTATTGATATTGGATGAATGAATATTGTATTTAATATCGTTATAAACTGCAAGTTCACTATGGGTTGAAATGATACATACCCGAATGATCTATAGATTAAGGAAAAATAGTTATGGGTTGAAATGATAGATTCGAACGATTTTATGGATGTTATTTATTTCGGGATTGTGGTTTGAAATGATATATAACCGTAAAAATTTAAATGCTGATTGAAATGATAAATATCCATATCACTTGACCCTAGGGTAAAGAATTATATACGGACACCGGATTGGTTAAATTGACTTTAACTCCTTAAATTTTTGAATTTAATTAAATGATATTTTGAAATGAAATTTGATTTATATAAATTGAAGTATTTTGGAAAATCAAGTTTTATGTTGAAATGGGCATTGGTTTCAAAGGAATTGCTTTAAGAAATTTAACTGAAAGTTTAAAGTTAAGTTGTTAAGTATGAACAAAATTCTATCGGAAGTGAGCTATTGAATTTGTTTAAAATGTAACTTTGAAATATCTTGAACTTGGAGTAATTCCAATTGATATTTGAGCATGGATTGAACGATATGAAATTCAATATTTTATTGAATTTTTAAATTGAAAGGTTTAGATTTGATATTGATTCCAAATTTATATATTAATATAAACTATTTTAAAAATATATTATTTTTCGAATTATTAAAAATTTCAAATTTATTAACTAATATTAATTATATTAATTATTTTAATCTATTTTAAACCAATTTAATTTATTTTACACTAATTAATCTATTTCTAACGCTATTTAATCCATTTTCATTTTATTTTATCTATTTTAAATCTATTTCATTATTTAAATATATTTAACTATTTTAGATCTATATTTACTATTCTAGAGTATTTTGACTATTGAAAATTTATTCAACCTATTTATAACTATTTTAACTATTTATAACCATTTAAACTATTTTTAAAATTTTCAAACTAAGTAAAAGGGAAGTGTTTATATTCAAAATTCACTGGTTTAAAAGAAAATATGATGAAATGACCTAAGTTGGGATTTAAATGTATAATAAATTGAAAATGATGATTTTGAAGTAAGGATTTAACCTATTTTGGAAATATGGTTTTGGAAGAAATTATGATTTGAAAGTGAATATGATTTCGAAAGTATTATGATTTTGAGAAGTTGGTACTTTGATATAAATTGTGAATTGACTTTTGAAATATAAAAGAACCATTCGTTGTGTAATAAGCAATTGGTTGTTAACGGGACTATGATTAGATATTGTCACACTCTCTACCAATACCGAAAACCACTTTGACAACTGTGTACGCGGTGGAGATTCTAGGATGAACTAGGATGGCGACGACGATCCTATATGAGTTATATACGTGGACCCGACTCCCATGAGTTGGCTTATGGTGGCTAAAACAGGAGCAATTGACGGGTCAAGTGAGGTCATTCCTTCGTTCGGGCACACTCTGTCGATACTACATTCTGAATTTTGATTTATTTGGTAGCCACCTTTGATTTTTACTCAGGTGTGAGTTGGGCGGTAGTTGCGGCTATGCATTGCCAACAGTCTGGAAGTGTAATTGAGATATCTACCCTAACATCGCCTAGTTGTGCCATGTCACCTACCCTAGCGCGCCTTCTACGAGTTTGTTTTATACTGTACTTATAGAGTGCCCTTTAACGACGTCCAGTACGGGCGGGATTATGGTACTGTATAGACTATGGGAATACATAAAATGTGTTAAGAGGTGTATGGGTAACACCTTAACGCTATTTTATTAGTCTACTTTACTATAGACATTATTATAATAGCGTATTTTACTACATAATAGATAGTTTAATGGATCCTTAGGAGATGTGAATCCAGAGCATCTCTTAAGTTACTGCACTCATGTTAGATATTGGATAGGAGATTTCAAACCCTATAAACATCTCTGACGCCGTTTCACTCATATTTATTTACCTTTGATTTAACTTACATAAGATCTTTTAGTTCTGACTTGACTATTATGTCTTTTAAATTCGCTCGCGTCAGCCTGAGCATTTCAGGATTTGAAGACCTTATCTCTGGAGGATGAATATGAAGATTTTATTATTATTATTTACTATATTATTCGACTACATCAAAATGTTCTACTGCGTTGTTATTTATTTATCTCTGATATGCGTAACTCTGATTCTGTGTTGTATAAGTATAATCAAATGTTTTGTAAGTAGCTTCATGAACTGTTATTTGATTATTATATTTTGTCATTCCACTAAAAGATTCTGTTTTTTTTCTCTTTGCTTTTTCTTATTTACCCCAATAACAATCCGCCCTTCTACATGATTTGAGTTGTCATGTGTGTCTGCTTAAACTGTCCAAAAAGGCGGGACATTACAAAATCAGTTTGTAAAATAGTATTTTAAAAAGCGGGTGTAAAAAATCGATTTAATTCTCTGATTTAATTAGTGAGTTTGACCTTATATTGATTTCAGCCCATCTGTTTGTAAAAGAGATAGTTTTGTCTTTTCCATACTTAGCAGAGTGAACAATACATTCATTTTCCTCTGGACAGCAAACTAAGAAATTCATTTCCTTAAGTTTCTCAAAATCAAACCTCAAGCAAAATCCCACGTTTTAAATTCAAGTAAAACTCTGAAAAATCCTGTAAAATCAAGGTAAACTCTTCAATCCTGTCTACACCTAATTCTAAATTCAATTGTTTGATTGTTGAATATATTTTCATTTTTTGTGTGTTTGTGTAATTTTAGTTCTAGGGTTTTAAAATTTGGGGAAATGGAGTTCTAGCAAGAAGGAGGTAAGAAAATAGTGTAGTAAGGCTATAAGTTGAGTTAAATTAATAACTTCATCTAATTATGGGATGCATGCCAAATTAAAGTGGTTTTGTTGGTTATTGTCTTCCTTTTGTGATATGTGTATACTGTATTTTACAAAACTAGACAAAACACAAAGGAGATGTTGTTCGATTCTTCTCGGACAATACCATAGAATTGAATTGATGTTTATGCGTATTGTGAAACTATAGGAGTAGGCCAAAATTCGTTCAGGTCGTCGGGAATCAAATTATGGTCGGATTGGTCATGACCTAGAGCGTTACTGCTCTAGGAGTTCTTTGATCGGTCGACCGGTGGTCGAAAATCTAGGGCAGTAAGTTCCAGGTTAAAACAAACTTTTGTATTTCGTTTGCTATTTCATTTGCGTGTTATTTTGATATGTTTCTTACTCATTTTTATGTGTTTTTGAATAGAGATTTATGGAGCAACAATATCGATTTATTAAAGATAATTTTATCATTTTATTGAAATAGTTGGTTGTAACGACCTGCTAATTCACGCCATTCAATTCGACAATCATCCACTCATGTCTGACTTGAATTACACAAAACAACAGACTGTTAATTTATATTCGGCAAAACTTAGCATATACAGTAAATAAATCAATCACAGAATCACAGGGCACAGAGTATTATAACAATAAGAAGTGGAATGGATAATTAGTAGTTCATGAAGCTATTATATAAACATCAAAGTTTAAAGTAATATACTACAGATATCTCGAATACACAGAAGTTACCGATACAAATGACAATGACAAGTCTGAACAAACAACTGGAATTAACTGAAGTAATTAGAAAGCTGAATAGACAAAGTTTGATCTTTAAGCAAAGCTCCAAGCTCCAAAGATGAGTCTCAAATGCTGTGACACTCAATCTGACCCGTGCATAAAGAAAAACACAAAACACTCGAGTTAGGATTAACATTCTTATACTAGTACATCAACTCAAGTGAAATATCCAAGTGAAATACAATATAGCTTAAAGGATGTTTGGGATTTCCATCCTCTAAGGATCTGTGGAACTATCTACTATGTAGTAATATACGCTATTATAATATGTCTATCAGTAAAGTATTAAAATAGCGTTAAGGCATTACGCTTATCCCCCTTAACACATTTTCTACATTCACATAGTCTATATAGTACCGTAATTCTCCCCTAAGCTGGAGGGCTATCAGAAGGGACTCCATAGGTATGGTACAAACCAAACTTGTAAAAGGCTCGATAGGGAATGTGACAAGGCATGTGAGGCAATGCCCAAGGTAGGTTACTACCGTTTTGCGGATCCGGACTGGTGGTAACGCATAGCAACTACTACCGCCCACCTCGAGACACACTCCCAAATCAAAGGTGCACCTAATAAAATCACAAATCCTACTTCGTTCTGGAATCTCCACCATATACATAGTTGTTAAAGTAGTTTCTGAATTGGCAGAAAGTATGACAATATCTGATCCTCGTCTCTTTAACAACCAAGCGTTGTTTCACGCCATGGTCATTTTACATTTCGAACGGTTCATAATTCATAACAAATGTCATATTCATTTCAAAATTATATCGCTTTTGAAATCTTATTCACTTTCGAAAAATTATCACTTTTGAAATCGTATTCACTTCCAAAATCATAAGCACAAAATAGCTTAAATCATCATATATTCGCATTTAAATCCATTAAATCTAAATCATAACAGTTCCAACTTAAATAGTTTACATATTGAAATATTTTATATATATATATATATATATATATATATATTGAAATAGTTATAAATTAAAAATAGTTTATATATCTTAAAAATAAGTTATAGATTAAAATAGTTTATATATTAAAGTATGCGTGTGTATCAAAAATAGTTTCAAGTTAGAATTGTTTCTTCCAATTTCATAAATCAATTCAAATCAACTTTAGTTTCAACATTCAATTTAAGTCTAATCTAAGTTAAACAATTTCAAATTCTCATTGAAACCATTTTAAAATTACATCGATTTCAAATCCAGGTTTTACCTACAAATTTAAACCACTTCTAATTCAATATGCTTCAATGTTTAAATATTTAAACATTTACAATAACCCAATTTGATAAATTACAATTATATTTCAAAATTCGAATTTACTTTATATAAATTCGAAAGTATTCACTTAATCATTTTTAATAACATTAAATAGAATCTTAAATTACAAATTTTAATCAATATTAAATATTCAATTTTTATTTAATATGAAAAAATATAATCTTTTAATCGCTTTCAATCAAATCAAGTTAAAAAATCATATTTTCCAAAATCTCAAAATCAATAAGTTTCAATTCTTATTTATATTAAATTCTTAGACCAATTAGGTTACAATTTAACTTAATTTATCTCGTCAACCTTTATTTTGTTAAAGTTACTACACACATCTATTTTCAAATATTTATATAAATTTAAAATAAATATTATATATACTTATCCAATTATATTCTATTAAATTAAATTTTACAATATTAAATATTATTAAATTAAATCTGATTTTATTAAATCCATATTATTTTATATTAAACTATATTTTATATATTCAAAATAATAGAATTATAAGTAAAATCATTAAAATTTGCATTTTCAAAACTTAACTTATAAATTTAAATTTTCAAACATATAAAAATCTAAATTTTACACATATATTAAAATAAAATCTTTATATCATATTTTCAATATTTATTAAAACCCATACATTTCCTTTCAAAACCATGGAAATCATTTTCCGAAATAGACGAACGTGTTCGTATATAGTTTCATATCCTGTGGTAATGTGATACAAATATTAATCATTTTAACCTGCAATTTAAATATAAATATTTTATGGGTATATATCATTTCAACCTGAAATCCTAAATTTCAAATAAATAAAATCGCTTGGGGTTACCATTTCAATCCATAATGATTTTCCCCAATCTATAAGATCATTCGGGTATGTATCATTTCAACCCATAGGGAATTTATAAACTAATAGGGAACTTGCAGAGTGAGAACAAATAATATAATAATATAACATATCAACAACGGGCATATATCACCAGCAATAAATTTAAATATAATATATATAACAGGTTATGATGTCATATGTCATAGGCAAACAATTGTAGATAATGGGATATCATATTTAACAATTCAATAAATAGCAATTCAAATTTAACAACATATTTCAATCGTAATTTTATGTGAATTAAATTTATTAAATATAAGAAAATTAATCGTGGGTAATTGCTTTTCGAGGCTAGAGAAATTAGACAAGCAGCAAGCTATGAATCCAACCACGAATTTCAAAGCACAACATGTTGAATACGAATTCGATGATCAAAGTAGAGCTGGTAACTAGGAATCGATGTAAAACAAATCAAAACTAGTTTGATGGGGAGAAAATATATAAATTTTAAAATCTAATGTTTACTCATATAGAAATCTTCATATTATATATATTTCTTTAAAAATCAATATTCGGTTTGAAACGTATATCAAAATAAATTCTTTATACATATTAATATCAATATTTAATTCAAACCCATATATGGAAATAAGATCTATATGCATTATATTACAAAAATCATTACTTAATCTAAAGACATATATTTTAAAATTAAAATGTGTGTGTATATATATATTATAATTAAAAGTCAATATTAAATTTGATACGCATATTTAAAAATCTCTGTGCACATGCTTCAAAATCAAAAACATATATACATACATACTTTAAAATCAATGCTAACATATATACATATATACTTTAAACATCAGTATTATTATAAACATATATATAAACTTACATTGTTACTTTATGAAAAATAAGGAACCGAAAACTCCTAGGGTTTGGAAAACGTCAATCTAAGTTCTAATGGCAGACGACGATTACAATGACATGGATATGGGATATGAAGATGAACCACCAGAGCCCGAACTTGAGGATGGAGCTGAGGAAGAAATAGAGTTAACAACAACGAAGAAGTTCCAGATGATATTATTGGAGAAGGTGAAGAGAAGGATCAGGAATCTGTTGACCGAGTTCGCAAAACATCGAAGTATATGACAAAGTATGAGCGTGCGAGAATACTGGGAACACGTGCCTTGCAAATTAGCATGAACGCGCCAGTCATGGCTGAGCTTGAAGGAGAGACCGATCCTCTTGAGATTGCAATGAAGGAGCTTCGGAGCGCAAGATACCATTTACCATCCGCCGCTATTTACCTGATGGAAGTTATGAGGATTGGGGAGTAGACGAGTTGATAGTGGAGGACTCTTGGAAGAGGCAAGTTGGCGGCGATTAGAGCAATGCTACTCTGCTCTTCTCTTTGTCTACCATGGGAACTGCACTCTTATTTGTCACTGCTTGTTCATATGATCTTTATAATATTTCGTAACCATGATTTGTTTAAAAAAAAAAAATTCATTGTTACTTTATGTAACATGGAAATAGCAACAAAATTTTGAAAATACATACATGACTTACTTTAAGCTACCTGGGGTTTTGTGGTTCGGCAACAAGGTGGACACGGCGAGTAAGTAGCAATATATATACACACACACACACATGCTTAAATATAAATTTTTATAAAGAGAAGGCTAAGAGTTGCAGCTCAAATCTAGGAGGATGGCTCAGGCCGAGAATGGTCAGAGGGCAAAGGCTGCCTTGCATTGGGCATGCGGCATGGCAATGAAGGTGGAGCGGGCTGATGCTGGTCAATGGCAATGGCAAGGCCGCAAGCAAGGCTGTAGGCTGGCGAGGTGGCTGCCATGAAGACATAGGCTCAATGTATTGTTTCAGGGGAGAGCTGACATAAAGGCAGAGGTGGTGGCTGCTTGGGAAAAACTAGCGATAGTTTGAGGTGGCGGATGGGTTTTGTTCCGTGAAGGAAGGGAGGGACAGCGTGTCCAGCAGCGCATTGGGTTGTTGTGTGGAAACCATCGGCGGTAGGAACAGGTGAATGGAAGGAGAGGTTGTTTTTGGGAAGTGGCCGAGGTGTGGAAAACGTGGAAGGTGGTGGGAGAAAACGTAGAGAGGGAAGCGGTGTTTATGTTGCGATCTACATTTAGGCAGAGTTGATAGATCGTGTGGTGATGGGAAGGTGGAGGCGGCCACCGCTAAGTGGAGATGAGGTGAGGGGTTTTTGCTCGACGACCGGGTGGTGGGATGTTTTGTGTATTGGTGGCCGAGAAAATGGAGGGGGAAGAGAAATAGGTAGGCTACAGGTAAGTATCTAGCTTTATGTATTATTATAAATATATATTTTTTCCTTTATAAAGAACGAATCAAATAGAAAGAAGAGGAGGAGTCTGGGAAATAATAGGAACAAAAAGAAAGTTTGTAAAGCAAAGCAAATGAACAGGTTTTAATATATATAAACTTATATTATTTTGTTTACAAATCAGGTAATAATATGAACCGAAAAATATAAATTGAAAAGGTGGAATCACAAAAGACAAATATTAAATTCAGGAAAATTAATATCAAGCGTGTATTAAATTTCAACAGATCGATAATGAATGGTCACAAGAAATCAAACGACTCTAGAAATGGGCACTGATACGGTTAACTGTTTCGCGGTTTTCACCATGCACCGAATGCCAAAATACAAAAATGAATTGTAACGACCCGTAAATTTTAGTTCTTTTATTAATTTAATTTTATGAAATCTTAACTAATAATATTTTGAAATAAAAATTGGATATTTGAAATACGTCTATTTAAACATAACAAACGGTATATTTTCATCAGATAATATGGTAGTTTATTTTCTTATGTAAATTCTACTTTAATTAAATCAGTTAATATTTGATGATAATAAAATATTTTCCAAATCTTAAATTATCTTCTGTGTGGGACGTCATATTTCGTTTCTTCAAATTTGGATTCTATTGCTCTGTTCATCTTATTTCTAATAAATTTGCAGTTTTTTTCGATACCGATTATCGACTTTTGACAGAATACTCGTACCAATAATATCTGTATACCGTTTTGATCGTCTCATCGTGCTGATCTGCACAGTATATTTATTCATGCATTTTGATGTTCGGTACGCAATGAAAGCTGTGTAACGATTTAATGTATCGGTATCCGTTTTAACGTTTGATTTGTGGTTCCATTCAAATTTTCAAATGAAAAAATACAAAAACATTTATTTTGCAATAATTATTTTTCCTGAATTCTTTTAGACTTTCCCTGTTCCTATTCCTAGCTATGAATAAATTTGGAAATTAATTTTCGTGTCCTTTGTTATTCTCCGGTTTGAATATGTTTGATTGTTTGGTGTACGTGTTCTCTTTCTATTTGTTTGTTGTTACTCTGAAAAGATAAATAATGTAATATGTCAGCTACTCACATTTGGAAAGCCAGCTTCCCTTCTTCTTCTTGCTCTTTTTTTTTCCTTTCCACCATACCCCTCTCTCCTTTCGTTCCAATTCACTGAAGAATGAAAAATGAAATATATAAACCAAGCCTATATTGTTCGAATTGTTCTCCTCACCTTGTATTTTGTTGCATGTAAGCGCATCTCTCTCTGATCACCAAAACCCAAGCCTTCTACCGAGCAACACACTTCGGTCTTGCGCCTGACGAAGCCCCGCCACCATGCCTGCTCTTCCTTCGCACCTAGCTTTCATCCACCACCATATCTCCGGTCGAAAACTACTTTTCTCCTCCCCTTCTAGCCTAGGCCAGCCACATCATCTTCCCCCTCTTCCTATGCCTTAGCAGCGCCTCGCCCATCGTCGCCGACCCCGCTTTATCACTCCTGATCTCGACCAAGCCCAGTCGTGGTCGCAGCTGCTCCTTCCTCTACCTACCCATGCCTTAGCACCCCGAGAATCATTTTCTTACCCCAGTGTCGCAACCTTCTCCACCACTCGACTGCCTAGCCAATTCGTTCCTCCCTAGCACGCACATCTCTCCTCTCTTGCTTTTCTCTGTAAGTATATATAGTTTTGTTTACTGTATATTACAGTTAAAGGGAAGTATATATTATGATATATATATATATATATATATATATATATATATATATATATATATATATAAGTATATTAGATTATATAAATAAAGTCTGCGTATATTTTTTCATTATAAATATAAGATCATACCGGTATGAAGTCCGTTTGAGTTCATTATATATAATATGCATATGTTTGTGTTAAATTAATATATATGCTATTTATATATTATATACTAATCTTTTATACAGTGATATGCTGATTTGCATATGCTGCGTAGTGTGAATGGAGTCTGCATAGTATGATAGTATATCATAACAAATTCAGCTATAAGCGTGCGTGTATGTATGTATGTATGTATATATATATATATATATATATATATATATATATATATATATATATATATATATATAAGTTTTGTATTGGTTGTATTTTAAATTTTTTAAACATGTTTTACCGCGAAAAACATGTATATGGGTAATATCTATAAAATATATATAGTTCATGCTATGTTTGTTACAAAATTCTCTACAGTTACAAAATAAAATATGTTACCACCTTCAAATTTATACATGTAAGTGTGTGTATATATTTATATATATTGGTTTATGTGCATGAGTTTGGTTTTGTATTGGCATATGTATAAGCTATATGTAGAATTATATAAGTTATAATGATAATAGTTAGGTCAAAGTGTGTGTTTTTGTGTGTGTGTGTATATATATATATGGAAGTTTTGTTTAGAACTGTCTAGTGTTTATATATATATCTTTTATTAAGTAAGTTATATTTGCATGTAAGATTGGATAGTGGTCTGCATAAGTTGGTCAAGTTATATAAATTATATATACATGTTGAATTACAGAATTATACGTATGTTTTTTTTATAAGTTGTATACTAGTTGTACATATGTTATATGTCTATTTATATTTGACATAAGTGACTAATATATATATTTATATAGGCAGGTTATGTCCTTTTAATATTATATGTTTGCAACTTTTATATGTAAATATGTTAGGATATATAGATTTTATATGTATATTAGTCTGCTGTTATATGTAAAGTGTTTACATCATATGTATTAGTCTAACTATTGTGTTCCTTAATGTACTTATATATTACTGTATCATGATTTGAAATGAAGCATTGTATGCGTTCTATGTATATAATTAATTATTTCAATACATATTATATATATGTTTGACTTTAGTGTATGAGTTTAGTCCAAATTAATTATTTTATTTGGGACAATTGGCCTTAAAATACATATAGGTGTATATAAATTTTAAGTATGTATTTTTTTATATTGGTTTAGGAAATAATAATATATTTTTTCAGTTCAAATGAAAACGGGTTTTGATTTGTTCTCATCAAATTTTTGTTATGAGCTCTATCCGTCGAAGTCGTGCCAATTTAGTTTTGCTTTGAAATTCGTGCCTGGATCCGTAACTCATTTCATTGTCTATCCTCTCTAGCCTCGAATGGTGAGCAATCACTCACGATTAACGTTCTTATATTTATTAAATTTTATTTCAATTGAAATATGCTACCGTTAGTTATTTACATTGCTATATATATGCTATCTGTTCAGCTGTGACATTTGAGACCATTATCTGTTATTTACATTGATGATATATGCCTATTATATTATTATCATGTCTATTATCACTCTGCAAGTTCCCTGTTATTAAAAAATTCACTATGGGTTGAAATGATACATACACGAACGGATTTTAGAATAGGAGAAAATCGTTATGGGTTGAAATGATAGACCCAAGCGGCTTTCATTGGGTTGAATTTAGGATTGCGGGTTGAAATGACACATACTCGTATATATTTAAATTACGTATTAAAATAATAAATATTTGTATCACTTGACCATAGGTTAGAAAATTATATACAGACACTTCTGGTCTATATATAAATGCTTTGAAAACGGTTTCTATGGTTTTGGAAAGAAATATATGGTTTAATAAATATTGATCTTCAATATTATATAAATATTATTTTATATATAGTCAAATTCTTAAATTTAAGCTATGTATAAATTAGTTTAATATAAAATAAGTTTAATAATAAAGTTTGATTTTGTTAAAAATATAGTATGGTTAAGTATTTATTTAAAGTATATTTTAATATAGAGTTTATAATGATTTTAATTAATTAAGGTTGAGAAGATGGATTTGAAATTAATTTGAAATTGTATTTAATTAAGAATTTATTTGATTAAAATCGATTTGGAACTTATTGAATTTGAGATTTTAAAAGATATGATTTTATTACTTGATGTTGGTTTAAAGTGATTAATAAATATTTCAAGTTGAGTATTATTTAAATGATATTTAATTTATTAAGCAAACATTTCAAAACTAAATAATAGTAAATTGAATTAAGATACATACATATATATATATATATATATATATATATATATATATATATATATATATAATTATCACATTTAGTTTTGAAATTATAGAATATTTAAGACTTTGAAATATATATTTTGAAATGATTTATTTGTGGTTCAAATCTGTATTTGAAATCGATATAATTTTGAATGGTTTATTTAGAAGCTAAATTGGAATTAATGATTTGGGATATGATTAAATTTGAATTTTTGAAATTCGAGTTGATTTGGAATTAATTTTGAAATTTAAGGAAAACAATTTTATTATATATACTATTTTAATACCTAAACTGTTTAAGTAGTGCAAGTTATATTTTCAAAGTTATGAATTTCAAAGTACTATGTTTTGTAAGTGTTACAATTTCAAGTGTTTGGTTTCGAAAGTGTTATAACTTTAAAAAATGATATAATTTTTGGAAATGGATATATTTGAAATGAAAATTATATCTTATTTGGTTTTGAAATGGAAATGTTATCATATTGATAGGTTTTGAAATGGAAATGTTATTTTGATTTTGAAGTATAAACTATTTGGAAATGACCACGGTGTTACAATAACGTTTGGTTGTCAAAGAGACCGGGATCGGAAGTTGTCATATTCTCTACTGTAGCGACCCTGACCAGACCTTCGAAAATCGGCACCGAATACGACACTCGTATTCAAAAGCCGCAGATCCAAACGTCGAATCTGGTTCGCCGGAGCTTATAACACAATAAGTATAACAACACAGTAGAAGAAAAAGAAATGAATATCTTATACAACTCCAATGATACAATATCCAAATATACAACAATTATATCAATATCAGAGATACAAGAATATCAGAGACAATAAACAACAGCGGAAAACGAATAGCAAAAGAGATAACACCAATTATCAAACTGCAACTCCAATCCAATGCTCAAAGCCAAAACTCCAAATCAATAGCTCGAACCACCATCACGTTTCACCTAGATAAGCAAGTATGATCCGTCATCCTAACCAATTACTTCAATAACCAAAATCTTCAAATAATACCAAAGAGAAAGCCGAAAGCTACCAAATCGATATCTATATCTATTATCTGAAAAACCCAACTCTAGACTGCCCTGTGGAAAATTGTGGACACCCAGAGTTTAGGAAAGGAACAATAAATTCTAGGTCAGTCATGGGACTGGTGTGGGCAAACGAAAACAGTTTTATCTTTTAAAACAAGCAAAAGAATTTAAATTTGAAATCCACAATGCTTTTGGAAAATGAAACTACCATAAGGCCCCTGCCACACACACAATGCAAACGCAGAATTGGAGGAGATTTCTCCTTATGATAGTAAAAAATGCTTGATACGCAAAAAGTCATTTGATATTATTATTAGTGTATAGTGGAAAATATTTTGAAAGTATAATATTAATCATAGCCAGCATAGACATTCTGAACTATGCCTACTGTGATAGCCTGCAAATCCGTACCCCTTGAATCAACACTATTCAACCTCTATTAACTCAAGTGGCACAGAAATACGAACCATTAGGGTTAAAGAAGAAGAGATAGAAGAAGAAACTAAACAATATCAGAATCTCACAGTCGCAGCGGAATAAAATATAATAGTAAATATAGAACTTTACACAAAATGAAATCTATAACTTTTTATACATCACATCATCAGAGTATCATATACATCAAATTACCAATCAGACATATCATACAATCACAGCAGTGGATATATATATAAATACGAATAATACGTCTCGGACTCCAGCTCCTCTCCTGCTCCATAGCATCCTGACCTGAACATATAATACTCGGTCTGACCCGAGCATTATAATGAAATAACACCCGAGTCAGTCTGGAATACCAGCTGATAATAATGCATCCAAATTGATTATTAAAGTTTCAAAAATCCTTTGAAAACAAAAGCATCTCGTAAGACCACGCCACAAATAAACATGTCGGGTTTTTAGCTTACGATAGCTAAAACACTTTTTGTAGAAATCCTCTGATATTATAATAGGGTCTATTTACAAATACTTATAAAATAGCCGAAATTGTTACATCTATTAAATTCCAGCTACTAGCCACAAAAGTGGGTAATACAAACAAAACTCGTACAAGTCTCAAAGGGAGAATGGATTTCCAACAATGACTAGGCACTGGGGTACCACCTGTCACAGTACGGGGCCTAGATCACCGTACCGAGGATTACTCCCTTCATCCCCTGCAACACAAGGCTGGAACCATTCCTTACTGAACAGTCCCGAACAAGATAAACCCCGTGGTTGGCGCGACCAACCACCCACTAAGCCGAAATATATAAGGGACATCTAGACAGGGGAAATATCTTATCCTGCTTGGGCATGACCCACCTAACCTTGCTGCATATCCCCTGATTTTCAGTCATTCCCGGTTGATGAGGCTTGAGGCTAAGCGTTACCTTTAGAATGTTTTCACTTAGAATGCCCATCGTCCACCTGACGATATTTCGCAAGCATTCGTCCATACAAGTCCGTCCCGGGTTCGAACGGAACCGAAGGCACTAGTCATACTACATCCATTTGGAAATATCCTCAGGATTAGTAGCGACTAGCCCTTGCACTTCACTGCTCCATCTTCGATTCCGAACACGTTTTTCGCACGAAACGTACAAACCGGATCGAAGTGGTTTTCGAGAAATAAATCTCGATCCTGGTCTCTTCGAAATGATCAACGCAGTTGTCCAATATTGATAGTCGGTGATTTAACTATCAATTTATATTCATAAATATCCATAAGCATCCATCACACAATAAATAATTCCCATATTATTTATATACCTAAATATCTTTACAAGATATATTTCCAAAGTTTCAAAACTCATTTGAAAACAATTTCCCAAAACTCTTCCTTTACAAGGTAAATCCTTTGCCATATATTTCCATTGGAATAACCAAGTTCAAAACATTTAGATTTAAAACAGTAAAAATACTTTATTCTGAAATGTACTTTAAAATATGTAACTTTACTACTAATTATTTACTAAAAATATAGTTTCAAAATATTTAAAGTTAAACCATTTATTAGGATATAAATCTTGATTTTAAATAAGGGTTTTAGTTTAAACTAAACTTATAAGTAGAGTTTTTAAAAGGCTAATACTAATTTCAATAACTTAGTTCAAAACTAGTCTTTTGAACAAATCCATTTGTAAAAATAATTACTAAGATATTTATAAAATTTACTATTGCTAATTTATAATAGTTACTTTTGAAAATAAATATTTTCAAACACTCTTTTAAACAAGCTTGAATTTTTAAAGCTTCCTTTTTATAAAATCAGTTTAAACTCAAACTTGGTTTTCCTGGGGAACTCATTTCCGCTTAAACATCACAGAAATCCTTCTCACAATTTCTGTCAATTAATTTCAATTCAGGTTTATATTTTAATAACATAATCTTATTTTCCCATTTATCAACTAATAACTTTTCTCTTTGTTTATCATTCCAGATTTACCAATTTTCAATTTTCATTCCAAATGGATTTCAAATTTTAATTCTTTTAAATTCATTATTTAACAATATCTTTTATTTCTCTAAAATTCAATTTATCCATTTATAATTAAATTCTAAATTTATAGTTTATCCAACCATATTCTTTATTTCTTAAAACCCAAATTTTATTCCTTTAAATTCTTTATATAACAATTTCTTTTATTTTCTTAAATCCCAATTAATCTCCTTTACAATTAAAATTCAGGATTTATATTTATTTCAACAATATCGCAGTACAATTTAAACTCAGATTTATCAATCACAATATGAAAACAAATCACAACATCAATTATAAAGATAATTATTATAATGTGAGGAATCCAATTGGATCCCTCCAACCTGTTTTCCCTGCATCCACAAATATTAGCACAACAATATATATATATATATATATATATATATCAATCCAGACTGATATAAATAAACATTTCAACCAATCACACAATTATTTAAATATCAACTACTTAAATCAGCTAACATTCCAGATGTGAGTGAGATTAACTCACCTTGAGTTTCGGCGAGCGTTCGAAATTTAAATTAAACCGAACGACATTCGATTTAACTCAAATTTCTACTTGCCCGGAATGACTCCGGATCTGCACCATCGCGTAGTGTTCAACTCTGCGATCCCGGCGCCGAAATTTTCGTACGAATCTGACAACAGGAGTATTAGATACGAGTTTTCAAACTTTGTATATAAATTTATAAAACTATTTTATTCTTATTATAATTACCCCAAGATAATTTTACTGTCATGTGCAACTAAAAGGAGGCCACACATCATCTCCCTCAAACTCGTTAGCTCCAGTACGAAACCTACCCAATACGCGACTAAAAACCTTAACCACGGCCTCGCAACGATCGCCGAGACTTCGATCCAACGCCTCCATCGTGAAGCCCTCCATCGCCTCGACCCCCACCCCAAACCTAAAGAAGCTCGGTTGCCTTAAACATCCAGGAATCGAGTACAAACGCGCACGAACGGAGCCAAGTAACACCTCCAAACGAAGACTATAGACAAGATCCACCGTTGGATTTCAAGAGTTCATCAAGCCTTACGTTTTCCCAGTAGAAAGTTTTCAAAATCCATGCAAGGATTGCTCGAAAATTAGAGACGAACAAAGAAGATTCTCGGCCATTAAAATGTTGTAACTGGCGGCTCACGTTTTGAAGCTAGGGTTTAACAAAAAGAGATGAATATATATAAATTGTTTAATATTATTTTATTAATATATTCTCAATTTAACAACTTATGCAAACGAACTCCAAAACACACGTACCGACAGGCGTTCCCAGGGTTTTTCCACGTTCCGGACACAATGGAACAGGTTTCGTAAGCTAATTCGGTCATACGTGCGAGTTACGGAATTAAACGATCAATTTTAATTTAAACCGATTAAAACAATTTCGATGCATTTCGAGCTACCGGGGTCAAACGACAACTCCGATTACTACGAAAATTGAAATCCGGTAATAACTAACTATTACGGATCCAATGGGACTAGTTTCGTCGAATTCCGAGACTGTGCCCCGGAAGGCTATTTTACTCGTCGATTAAATCAAGCGATTTTCATAATTGATGAAAACGCTTAAAATTTCACTTTTAAAATTTTAATAACTTAATAATAAATCATATAAAATTTATAAGCACAATAAAAATCATTCTGGCTCATTCCGGACTAAAATCGGATTAATTGCAATATTTTAATCATATTAAATTCATTTTTAAATTAATATAAAATCCCAAATATTAATTTATCAACTTTAAAATTCTTCTAAAATTCCCACCACGCTATTTACACTCAAATAACTCAAAATAAATTTTTAAAACCATTTTCATCACTATTTACATCCAGATTTACTTTTATTCCAATTTTGAGTATTTAAATTATTATTTTCCCATTATTCAAATTCAACCGGAATACTATAATTAAAAATTATAGCTTATTTCATTGATTGAACCCGAATCCATTAATTTCAAAATCAATTAAGAAACACATTAAACATTTGAAACAAATTAAATGTTCAAATTCAACGGCTTAAAAATACGGGATGTTACATTCCTCCCCCCTTATAAAAATTTCGTCCCCGAAATTTGCTAGGGTAGAAAATACTCTCCAACCTATTTACTTACCCAATTTGCCTAGTTAAAAGTTTATATTTACTTTCCCAAAAAGTTTCAACTCCATTTCAAAACCATTATCTTTATCCACTCAAAAGTTCGTATTTTAACATTTTCTTTCAAAAATAACTTTCCACGTTAGCAAAATTTTCCTAAAATCCCAAAAATTTCTAACTCCCAAAATTTTTGGAAAATTTTGGTAGAGTCTCCCCTGTACGGAGGAGCTTTCGCGATATCGCGATACAGATAAATATATATACATCGACCCACACGGTCGGAAACCAAAATATATCACAATATATGTATCATTTCCCAATTATATTTGCGTAGGCGTACCTATTTAGCAAAATTTTAATAGTAAGCAGCTAATATTATCGCATATACGTGCTCCAACTCTCTCAAACGTCTTCTGTACCTGTACTAAACTCAAACAACTTATCAGTTTTCAAAGATATGAGCAATTTAATCAACATTTCCGATCTAAATGTAAGCCAACATATCCATGTCATAATCCAAACAATAATTTGCATGGTTTCATAAGTAAACCATATTTTATAGCATGCATAAAGTTTCCTTTCTAATTCCAAATTCCATTTCATTTCACACAAAAGATTTACAAACAAGCTTCGCCATTCCAATTCATGCTTTATAAAATTTTTGAATTGATTCACCAAGCAAGTTTTATTTCAATTTGCAACATTAGCCTTTCTATTATGATTCACTTATATTTATACTCAAACCCATTTATTAAGATTTTAGCCCATTCTACTTTCATCCAACCAAACTTCATTTTACTTCACTGTGACGCCCCACCTCTATACCCACACTAGCCAAGAACACTACGGAGTAGTGCTGTCAACTAGCGCGGAGAATAAGGCTGTTGAGGAGCGACCATCCATGTAATTGCTTATCACAAGGTGGCTTTGAATAATCTTCGAAAACAAACATAGAAATAAGCATAACACAAATCAGTCATAGACATCCATATCACAAGGGCGGAAGAAGATATGAATATATAACTAACACATGAAAGTGTACATCAGAGTAGTGGTCAAAAAGATCCACAATAATACAAAAGAATAGTAACACGTGCTATACAATAGAATACAACTATGAGTCTATATCTCAAGTGTATACAACAAAAAAAACTGCTAATCTAAATAGTTAGCCAAAAGTCAGAGTAGCAAATTCCGGGAAGAAGTCAAGCAGAAGCACCTGTAACA
The DNA here is from genome assembly GCA_030765085.1 of Allium cepa. Lineage (NCBI taxonomy): Eukaryota > Viridiplantae > Streptophyta > Magnoliopsida > Asparagales > Amaryllidaceae > Allium > Allium cepa. Next base: position 174,606,645 of record CM060938.1, read on the forward strand.
TCTCGGTCTGACCCGAGTATTATTTGAGAAAATAATAAACGGATCAGTCTAGCTATAAATATCAGATGACATGATATAAAATAAAAGATATGGCATAAACATAAAATATCCATACTGACATACTACTATAAGTATGCAAATGATGATCAACAGAAGATCAATCGATAAGAGGTAAATCAATATCACAAGAATCTTTTCAAAGATCCAAAGAGGGCATCATACCCTAAACTTGTACTCATAACAAGTCAATGACATAAATTCCAGAAATCAACACGAGAAATCCAGAAATCATAAAAAGGGAAAGAGGCCTATCACATGACGGTCCGAAGACCATGGGGAGCTACCCCGCATGTGTGAATGGAATCACACAGATTGAGGTCAAGACTAACCAAAAAGCAGAAAGGTATGTGTGAATGGAATCACACAAGTGGTGTCTAGTCTAACCTTGCAATGAAAGAGACATCGCGCAATTGCTAGTCTAATTCATAAAGCAATCATCAAGATCAACGAGAAGTGTCAATTACACTAAGCTAGTAAATATAGAAGTTTAGCTTCATGTCCCATAACCACTTGCTTAACTTAAATATTTACGAACAAACTGTAAATCTTCACTAATAAAATTGTCACAAGTGGTTCAATCGAACAAGTCCAAGAATTAACCGACGAAGTGAACGCAAGCGTTTCATACCACTTGTTTTACTAAGTCGTTTAATTAGATTTCTCATCCGAGTGAGGTAAAGGCTTGTATATACTAATAGATTGGAAAACGGTTTAAGAAAAGAGCTTTGTTATTAAAAATAGAGTTGAAATTGTTTGTTAAAAGAGTTTTGATATTTACTACTAGTATTGAAACCTTTATATTATAAAGTGACAAAACACAGAAGCAATTGTAGAAACAATCAGTCACAAAAATCGCATACGAAGATGTGAATAAAATCCAAGGAAATCAGCTCAATGTTTTTCAAATAAGATCCCCTACGGAGGGGGGGTCCAGGGGGGGTGGCAACCCCCCAAGGTGGGGGTGCGGGGGCAACGCCACCGCTTACGGGGTTCGACCTGCCCGGTCAGGTCGCGGGGGTCCAGGGGTCAGCGCCCCCGGCGGGGTGCGGGGCAGCGCCCCGTCCAAAACGGTACGACTTAGTGAAGACAAAATGAGGTCTAACGACCTAAGAGGAATAGGGTCGAGCGACCTAATGGTTGCGACCTAGGGGTCTAAGAGGCACGACCTAGGGGTCCAGCGACCTAAAGGGTAAAGGTCATGCGACCTAAAATGGGTTCGCGACCTAACGGAGACGAGGTCATGCGACCTAAAGTGGTTCGCGACCTAAAGGTGTTCGCGACCTAACAAGGTTCACGACCTAACGGAGACGAGGTCATGCGACCTAAAGTGGTTCGCGACCTAAAGGTGTTCGCGACCTAATAGGGTTCGCGACCTAAAGGTGCACGACCTAAGGTCTTTCGATCTAGGGGTATATAGGTAACACGGCCTAAAGATGTCGCGACCTAAGGGGCCAAGCGAACTAGTGGGTCATACGACCTAAAGGAAATAGGGTCCAACGACCTAAGGAAAACAAGGTCCAACGACCTAAAGGGATGGGAGTCATGCGACCTAAAGGAGTATGCGACCTAAAGAAGTGCGCGTGCTAAATGAAGGCGGAACAACTCAGGGTCTAACGACCTAGGGGGGGCGACCTAAGGTCTAACGACCTAAGACCGAGGAGACGTTTCCAACAGAGGGAACGACTTAACGACCTAAGCCTAACGACCTACGACCTAAGGTCCCACGACCTAATGAGGCAGGCAAGGCCGAACGACCTATACGCGAACGACCTAAAGTCCAACGACCTATGACCTAAATCCGAGGCGACCTAAATCCGAGGCGACCTAAATCCGAGGTGAACGAAATATGCAGGCCTTGACTTTTCCACACGCGCGAGCTAATGATTCCGAGCGACCTATACCTGGGCAGAGCGACCTAAGCTCAGGAAGTTCACCAAACAACTAAAAATTGGAGTTTTTCGCCAATCCAATCCAAACCAAATGCAAATATACATGCTAAAGTGATGGGGAATCATTCCCAACAGTCCAATATAGTTATAGACTAGAATTGTGAGATAAAAATCTCACCTTTTCACCAAATTTATGAAGAAAGAGCTTGAAGGCAATGGAGAAGCAACCACAAGCTTGAATCAATGTCTTCTTCTTGAATTTGGAGTTGAATGATGAATTGATATTGAATTTGAGTTTTGGAATTTTAATTTCCCATTCCCTCCACCATTAATGCCAAAGCTTGATTAGTTAGGAAATTTATGAAGAGTGAGGAGAAGAGGGTTGGAACTTGGGCTTAATAGGCTAAACTAACCCAAAGTCCAAAGCGGGAAAAGTTAGTGAAATTTCACTAACTCCAAACCTATCGATGTTTATACTTAAAAAAGTTGTAAACGACATTTCGAACTCAATGGAAGTGGTCTCGAGTCCTAATTTGACCATTTGCAAAATGTAGCTTTTCGGACCAAAATCCGATTAACGAGTTAATATTTAAATAAAATATTTAAATACAAACTCGATAAATATGCGGGTTGTTACATTCACTTAAATGATTTACGTTCAAGTTTACCATATGCCTTACTTACATTTCTTTATTTTAACTTACATTCCCAATTTTATTTACAATCAAATTTTATTTTAAACTTGAAACATTTGCATTTCTTTCATGATCCATTTCCATTCATATGCAAAATCACTTAATAACATGTCAATCCATTCCAATTAATTCAAAAACCAATTATTTGCTTACTTTAAACTATTTATCTTCATTCACCACAATTCGACAAATTTACAATGCAAATTTGCATGTTATTCATAGAATAACCCATTACTCAAGCTTATAATAGTTTTAAAATTAATTCCCACTTAGATTCATATTAATTTATCAAGTTCTGCATGGTTTACAATCCAAGTATTCTTATTCCACTTCAATTTATTAAATCAATCCTTATTCTCACTTTTCAAATTTATTAATCATTTTAAATTTATGTTTATTATATTATTATTATTATTATTATATTTTTTTTCCATAGTTATATAAGTCATTCCATTCTTATTTACAACTCATATATTCTTTCTTCATCACAATAACTATCTTAAAAGTCATTTGCTTGCATTCAAAATTTTAATCCAACTAGCTTATACATTCAGCTTAAGTTCAAATTAATAACATCTCATTTTATATTATTTACAACTCTTCCTATTTATATCACTTCTCAATAATCAATTAAAATTCATTTCACTTGCATTTCACTTTTATTATCTAAACAAAATCTACCCAAGACAATATTATAAGCTCAATCACAAATATTTTCATTTTCTTCTTATAAATCAATTTTTATTTTCATTTGATTCTCATCCAAATCAAATTCCAATTCATTAACAAACTTTAATGCACTTTGCCTATTTATTAAATCCTTTTTAGACTTATTTTATTAGCAAAGAAACCACTTTAAATTAGTTCACTCATTTGAATTTATTTACAATTCAAACCATCATTATTATAATTTAATTCCATTTTCATTCACACTTCATTATTTGTTACCACCAATTTAAATCCCATGCTACAGTTGGATTTCTATTTACTTTCCAAATTTTGATCAATTATCAAAATTCTATTCATTACAATAAACAAATTCCATTTAATTGTAATTCAATTAGTCTCTAACCTGATCCATATTAGGTTTTAATACTCTTTCCCAATTCATACTGAACTTATTTACAATACGACCATTTTCAAATGTTCTAAAAAAGAACTAGGTTCCATTTACCCTTCAATTATTAACAAGCTTCCAAAATTATACCCATCCCAGTACTATCTTTATTTAATTTAGCTTATATTAAATTCACCTTCAAGCTTTTCTTTATTTAATTCATCTTATGCTTAATTCATTCTCAAATAATCCTTTTGAATTTAGTTGAGTCAAAATTTAATTCACACAATATCATCCTTACTTCTCCAAATTAAATTTTCTTTCAATTTAATTATCTTCCAGATTTAATCCAAGTTTAACTAAATTTTATTTAGCCAAATTAAATTCACTCCATTTCCTTTACTATCTTAAATGAGAATTAAATTCCATTCATTCCTATTCACAACACAATTAAATCTTGCTTTTAATTAAATCCGATTCCATCTCAATTCCATTCGATTGAAGTTTAATCCAATTCAATCTAATTTTAATTCATTTAGATTTAATTCAATTTCAAATTCCCAATTTTAATTCTCCATATACAAGTTCAAAACTTGTTTACTAACTTAAGTTCATTCACTTCTTTTATAACTCACTTTACCTTATCTTAATCCACACGTCATTTGAGATTAAGTTTGAATCCACCATACAATTCCACTATTTCCCATTTGTGATTATAATCTCACTTTCAATTTATAAGTTCTCCAACTTATTTATTTTAAAGCTCATATTGCTCCTTTGAATCCATTTACAGCATATAATCACAATTTAAATTTTCTATATATATATATATATATATCACTGAATTTTTAAGGATACAAATTTCTTTCACCTTAATCCTTTACACATTTTTGATCCTCAGTTTCAGATTATGAATATAATACTTAATAGCTCATGGGTATAATTTATTTCTCAATGACCCACAATTTCAAAGCCAACTTACATTTTAATTTAACCCAAACCAATTTAATTCTAAGCTTTATTTATTTAACTTATCCCTAGTTAAATTCAAATTTTCTATTCACTTCAATATATTTTATTCACTTCCAATTACTCAAGTTAAATTTTTAATTCCAAGATTAAAATTTTCATTTCTTCCTTCTTATTAATATCTACTTCACTTAATAAGTTCAATAGTTAATTCATTTCAACTTTACACATTATTTAATTAGAATTTTCCAGAATTCTATTACCTGTTTTTTTTCTTCTTCAAAACCATTTGAAATAATAAATAACTCATACACCCCTGGTATCAAATCAAATCTCCCAATTCCAAAACACTTGGTTTTATTAAAACAAATTTCCCTTTGAAATTTATAAAACCACTTGTATACCCAACAAATCCAAACAAATATCATAACCAACCACTTTGGTAGCAATCCATCACTTTAGAAACTCGAAAATGAATTCTAATGATGTGGCCAGCATCATCAGGATTATTTTCCAACGACTGAAGTGAGTTCAATGCTTTCTTACTTTCCCAAATTCATTTCAAAACAGTTCCCATTCAAAAATACTTTCCAAATCAATATTCCAATATACCCTTCAAACACTTTAGCAAACATTTCAAACTTTCCCAGGAATTTTAAATTTCCAAATCTTTAATTCCATACATTTAAAATTCTTTCCAAGACTTCCGGGATTTAAATTCTGGTTTAATTCAAATTTAGTTATTCTTTCTTTTATATAATTTATATTTGCACAATTTTATTTTCATTATAACTATTTCAAATTTCATATTAAATTTTAGATTCTTATTTGATTTAGACATTAACAACCAATCATCCAAATATATATAATAATTTCAGAAAATTATTTCTTTTATATCAAAATATAATTTTGGGAAAAATTATTTCATTTACCCATTTTAAAAACAATACGATGTCGGTTTATCTTGTTTAAGAGTTTAGAAACTCCTATCGATACGGTTGTACTTCCCGTACCGACCAGAATTCATAAACACTCAACCGATAAGTCAACACAGTATAAAACAATTTTATATTCACTAACAAGTACGCTCTCATATCTATTAATATGCTCAACTCATTATAGAGTACCGTCGACTCTGTTTAATGAGTAATTTCCCCACCAAAGCCTAGGTTGTCGCCAACCTAAGCTCTGATACCAAGTGTGACTGCCCGCAAATCGGTACCCCTTGAATCAACACTATTCAACCTCTATTAACTCAAGTGGCACAGAAATACGAACCATTTGGGTTAAAGAAGAAGAGATAGAAGAAGAAACTAAACAATATCAGAATCTCACAGTCGCAGCGGAATAAAATATAATAGTAAATATAGAACTTTACACAAAATGAAATCTATAACTTTTTATACATCACATCATCAGAGTATCACATACATCAAATTACCAATCAAACATATCATACAATCACAGCAGCGGATATATATATATATATATATATATATATATATATATATATATATATATATATATAAATACGAATAATACGTCTCGGACTCCAGCTCCTCTCCTGCTCCATAGCATCCTGACCTGAACATATAATACTCGGTCTGACCCGAGCATTATAATGAAATAACACCCGAGTCAGTCTGGAATACCAGCTGATAATAATGCATCCAAATTGATTATTAAAGTTTCAAAAATCCTTTGAAAACAAAAGCGTCTCGTATGACCACGCCACAAATAAACATGTCGGGTTTTTACCTTACGATATCTAAAACACTTTTTATAGAAATCCTCTGATATTATAATAGGGTCTATTTGCAAATACTTATAAAATAGCCGAAATTGTTACATCTATTAAATTCTAGCTACTAGCCACAAAAGTGGGTAATACAAACAAAACTCGTACAAGGCTCGTAGGAAGAATGGATTTCCAACAATGACTAGGCACTGGGGTACCACCTGTCACAGTACGGGGCCTAGATCGCCGTACCGAGGATTACTCCCTTCATCCCCTGCAACACAAGACCGGAACCATTCCTTACTGAACAGTCCCGAACAAGATAAACCCCGTAGTTGGCGTGACCAAACACCCACTAAGCCGAAATATATAAGGGACATCTAGACAGGGGAAATATCTTGTCCTGCTTGGGCATGACCCACCTAACCTTGCCGCACATCCCCTGATTTTCAGTCATTCCCGGTTGATGAGGCTTGAGGCTAAGCGTTACCTTTAGAACGTTTTCACTTAGAATGCCCATCGTCCACCTGACGATGTTTCGCAAGCATTCGTCCATACAAGTCCGTCCCCGGTTCGAACGGAACCGAAGGCACTACTTCTACTACATCCATTTGGAAATATCCTCAGGATTAGTAGGGACTAGCCCTTGCACTTCACTGCTCCATCTTCGATTCCGAACACGTTTTTCGCACGAAACGTACAAACCGGATCGAAGTGGTTTTCGAGAAATAAATCTCGATCTCGGTCTCTTCGAAACAATCAACGCAGTTGTCCAATATTGATAGTCGGTGATTTAACTATCAATTTATATTCATAAATATCCATAAGCATCCATCACACAATAAATAATTCCCATATTATTTATTTACCCAAATATCTTTACAAGATATATTTCCAAAGTTTCAAAACTCATTTGAAAACAATTTCCCAAAACTCTTCCTTTACAAGGTAAATCCTTTGCCATATATTTCCATTGGAATAACCAAGTTCAAAACATTTAGATTTAAAACAGTAAAAATACTTTATTCTGAAATATACTTTAAAATATGTAACTTTACTACTAATTATTTACTAAAAATATAGTTTCAAAATATTTAAAGTTAAACCATTTATTAGGATATAAATCTTGATTTTAAATAAGGGTTTTAGTTTAAACTAAACTTATAAGTAGAGTTTTTAAAAGGCTAATACTAATTTCAATAACTTAGTTCAAAACTAGTCTTTTGAACAAATCCATTTGTAAAAATAATTACTAAGATATTTATAAAATTTACTATTGCTAATTTATAATAGTTACTTTTGAAAATAAATATTTTCAAACATTCTTTTAAACAAGCTTGAATTTTTAAAGGTTCCTTTTTATAAAATCAGTTTAAACTCAAACTTGGTTTTCCTGGGGAACTCATTTCCGCTTAAACATCACAGAAATCCTTCTCACAATTTCTGTCAATTAATTTCAATTCAGGTTTATATTTTAATAACATAATCTTATTTTCCCATTTATCAACTAATAACTTTTCTCTTTGTTTATCATTCCAGATTTACCAATTTTCAATTTTCATTCCAAATGGATTTCAAATTTTAATTCTTTTAAATTCATTATTTAACAATATCTTTTATTTCTCTAAAATTCAATTTATCCATTTATAATTAAATTCTAAATTTATAGTTTATCCAACCATATTCTTTATTTCTTAAAACCCAAATTTTATTCCTTTAAATTCTTTATATAACAATTTCTTTTATTTTCTTAAATCCCAATTAATCTCCTTTACAATTAAAATTCAGGATTTATATTTATTTCAACAATATCGCAGTACAATTTAAACTCAGATTTATCAATCACAATATGAAAACAGATCACAACATCAATTATAAAGATAATTATTATAATGTGAGGAATCCAATTGGATCCCTCCAACCTGTTTTCCCTGCATCCACAAATATTAGCACAACAATATATATATATATATATATATATATATATATATATATATATCAATCCAGACTGATATAAATAAACATTTCAACCAATCACACAATTATTTAAATATCAACTACTTAAATCATCTAACATTCCAGATGTGAGTGAGATTAACTCACCTTGAGTTTCGGCGAGCGTTCGAAATTTAAATTAAACCGAACGACATTCGATTTAACTCAAATTTCTACTTGCCCGGAATGACTCCGGATCTGCACCATCGCGTAGTGTTCAACTCTGCGATCCCGGCGCCGAAATTTTCGTACGAATCTGACAACAGGAGTATTAGATACGAGTTTTCAAACTTTGTATATAAATTTATAAAACTATTTTATTCTTATTATAATTACCCCAAGATAATTTTACTGTCATGTGCAACTGAAAGGAGGCCACACATCATCTCCCTCAAACTCGTTAGCTCCAGTACGAAACCTACCCAATACGCGACTAAAAACCTTAACCACGGCCTCGCAACGATCGCCGAGACTTCGATCCAACGCCTCCATCGTGAAGCCCTCCATCGCCTCGACCCCCACCCCAAACCTAAAGAAGCTCGGTTGCCTTAAACATCCAGGAATCGAGTACAAACGCGCACGAACGGAGCCAAGTAACACCTCCAAACGAAGACTATAGACAAGATCCACCGTTGGATTTCAAGAGTTCATCAAGCCTTACGTTTTCCCAGTAGAAAGTTTTCAAAATCCATGCAAGGATTGCTCGAAAATTAGAGACGAACAAAGAAGATTCTCGGCCATTAAAATGTTGTAACTGGCGGCTCACGTTTTGAAGCTAGGGTTTAACAAAAAGAGATGAATATATATAAATTGTTTAATATTATTTTATTAATATATTCTCAATTTAACAACTTATGCAAACGAACTCCAAAACACACGTACCGACAGGCGTTCCCAGGGTTTTTCCACGTTCCGGACACAATGGAACAGGTTTCGTAAGCTAATTCGGTCATACGTGCGAGTTACGGAATTAAACGATCAATTTTAATTTAAACTGATTAAAACAATTTCGGTGCATTTCGAGCTGCCGGGGTCAAACGACAACTCCGATTACTACGAAAATTGAAATCCGGTAATAACTAACTATTACGGATCCAATGGGACTAGTTTCATCGAATTCCGAGACTGTGCCCCGGAAGGCTATTTTACTCGTCGATTAAATCAAGCGATTTTCATAATTGACGAAAACGCTTAAAATTTCACTTTTAAAATTTTAATAACTTAATAATAAATCATATAAAATTTATAAGCACAATAAAAAACATTCTGGCTCATTCCGGACTAAAATCGGATTAATTGCAATATTTTAATCATATTAAATTCATTTTTAAATTAATATAAAATCCCAAATATTAATTTATCAACTTTAAAATTCTTCTAAAATTCCCACCATGCTATTTACACTCAAATAACTCAAAATAAATTTTTAAAACCATTTTCATCACTATTTACATCCAGATTTACTTTTATTCCAATTTTGAGTATTTAAATTATTATTTTCCCATTATTCAAATTCAACCGGAATACTATAATTAAAAATTATAGCTTATTTCATTGATTGAGCACGAATCCATTCATTTCAAAATCAATTAAGAAACACATTAAACATTTAAAACAAATTAAATGTTCAAATTCAATGGCTTAAAAATACGGGATGTTACACCTACTATTGCTACCATCCAAACAGTGGGGCGCCACCATACGTAGATGGCATGTAATACAACTAAAACCGCACAAGGCGCGTATTTGATGAATGGATTTCCAACAAATGGTCAGGCTAAGGAACTTCCTATTGCCACATGGGAACCCTCTGGTGGGACGCCCCGAGAACCTACCCGGCTCTCTGCTAACACAAGGCCGGCTACCTCCTTCCCGGGGAATAAAACCTAAGATATGCCACCCCCGGTCCTTTGGGACCTTTAACCAAGGATCCTCTACACCAACAACATCACACAGCAGTAAATATACTACAGTGCCCACATGAGTAAGTATCTGGGGTCCATACCATGATACCACCCTTTTCCAGAAGGAATGGTCATATCGTAGGTGCGCTATCCTTGAAATCTTGCTGCATCTTTCCTGTTTCGACCATTACTGGGTTGTGAGGCGCGACGAAGTCTCGTCCACAAAGCTACTCTTTTCACAAAAGCCATGCTTCAATCAACAAATGATCAGCAGCACTTTGTATGCCACATTACCAAATTAGGAATGTATCACTAGTAACCATCAACTACATAACCTCTGAGCTCGTACGTCTCAGAGAAGGGTGTTCAGCTACGAGAATAAATTCTCCGCCACCAAACAGAAATGTATTTGATAGATTCCAGTTTTACACCTCAAAGTGTAACGTCAGACACACATCCATACAAGTCTGTTCCGGGTTCGAACAGAACCGAAGGCACTTCCGAAGAAGCCCTTGCGAATCCGAATAATTCATAATCACGTCCGAACTCCCTATCACAAACGGTGCTCAAATCTCTATACCAGGGATCAGCCGATGCAGAGACATTCGACAAGAAATCCTTTCGTTTTCGAAAATATCCGGTCTTCGCCACCAGTCTTCAATTGCTATCCATAACGTCGTATCACTTTCGGAATGGGTTATATAACACAAAGTCCTCTCCCAGCTATACCGAATAGTGAGCGCAATATTTAAAAATATATGGATATGGGATCTAAGTCAAGTCACAACTTATTATCCAAACTTTTCTTTCAGATGGTTAAACAAATTACCATTTACAAATCTTTTAAACAAAAAGATTCACTTCACAAAGTTCACAAAGTTTATCAATCTTTCACAAAGATTCATTAATATCTTTCCAATTCAAATCCTTTATACAAAATATACGCTTTTTAGATCCCTTTTCAACTTGAAAATAAACTTCACCAATCTTTAACAAAGATTCATTCGTAGCCTTTCAAACGATTTCCCTTTCTGAAAACAAACTTAAGATCTTATCATCATAATTTGGAAATCCTTTCCTTATATAAAAGCTATTATTATTTGAAATCACTTGTTCCGTTTCGGAAAACCTGATTATATTTGCACGAGTTAAGGCCTTTCAAATATAAACTTGTGTTAAATTCAAATTTTCAAAACCATACTTTTTAAAATGGTTCAAAAACCCACATAAACACATTTATAGCTTGTATAACCTTTTTCTGTCATAAATACCAGATGTAGAATTCAATTTCAGATATTGAATTCAATTTAAATCAAATTATTCAAATTTCAAATCTTTATTAAGTTATTCAAAATAATTTTCATTTTTAAAACACCTTTTCAAAAGTTTTTTTTCCACTTTAAACCCAATCCATTTTCAAAATCGTTTGGATTTAAAATTCAAATTCAAAACTATTTTAAAAATCTATGACTTAACCGATTTTCATGTGCAATCCATATTTGTGTGTGTATAGTGTAGTCCAGGGGTTTTTCCCAATAGTTCAACAACATCAATCATCACAGACACAATCACAGCAATGTCTATAAGCGGTATATCCTATAACGCTTATCTATATAAACAGATTCGTAGATAAAGTAAATTTATCAATCACCAAGATTCACCATTATAATTCGATGTGGGTTTCGGATAACCAAATGGAATCCGACTCCCTGTCGCATCGAATTCCAAATGCCTTTCTATGGCTCAAGGGGTATTTACATAGAAACATAACATAGATATCACAGATCAATACACAACAACTCACATCACAAAATATCACAAAGCTCAAATATAAGGAATATAAACCATCCAAACATCCAATATCCAAACATCCATAAGTAAAAATAAATTAAATTATCTGATTTAAATTAAATCGATTATTTACTTATGAAAAATTGTTAATCTTGGTTAATTAATATCAATTAATTATAAATCAATTTGATTAATTACTCCTTAATCATTTATTAGTTAAATTTTAATTTATAATTAATCTTTGATTAATTATTCTTAATTAATTATTAATTATCCTTTAATCATTAAATAATTATCCTTTAATTAATAAATAATTATCCTTTAATTAATTACATTGATTAATTAACCATTAATTAATTACCGTTTAATTAATTACGATAAGAAATTATCCCTAAATAAATTTGATTAATTAATTAACCTTTTAATCATTAATTAATTACCTAATCATGTAATTAATTAACCTTAATCAATCTTTAAATAAATCTTTGATTAATCTTTAATTAAAACTCTAATTAAGTAATTTTTCTTTGAGTAATCAATCTTTAATTACTTTTATTTTTATGGCCCCAAATATTTATGATAAATCATTTATCTCGACTATCACTTAATTACAACATCAAATTAAATTCAAAGACACCTAGGGTAAATTTAAATGGTCAACTCAATATGATTATTCAAAACTAAAACAAGTTTTAAAATCATTTAAATTTAGATTTGGGGTTTGTTTTGAAAATTTTGTTAATATTTTTTTTTCTTTTGGAAATTTAATTTATATAATCTTTATTAGGTAATCAATTTTAAGTGATTAATTTCCTTTAACAAATAATTTAACTTAACTTCAAAAAGTTAATTAACCATTATAACGTTCTTTATATTAATTAACTAACCTTTAATGTAATTGAGTTTATTTGAAATAACTTTTTTTTTAAATAAAAATCTATGTATAGTTTTAAATCATTGTAAAACTTCTGAACAATACAACTTGGATAACATTTATTGTTTGCAAAAGAACTGTTTTACAAAAAAACATTTTAAATTCAACTTGGTTTGGTTTTAAAACAACAATTGTTTTAATACAAAATTTCCAGACCCGAGACCAATTCACGTTTCCCCCGTACACAACTTCGAGTTCCAATCGAATCTTCCCCGAGAAAGTTTCCCACTCCTGCTTCTTTTCTTTTTTTCCCGTTACATTTTAAACTTATATATCGGTTATGCTAGCGAATACTTCGAGTACTATCCCCAGCCACAAGCTCCTTTCCCCTGATCCTTCTTCGAGCTTTCTTCCTCTTCTCAATCGTTTTGATCGACCAGGCACAACAATGCACGCGTGCACTTTCACAGTTGCTCGTCGACGAACTAATCACCAGTGAGACCCCTAACACATCGCCACCGACCACCCTACGTCTGGCAAGCGCACAGAATAGTCAAACCAATCGGAATCCAAAATTGAGTATACCCACACTTCCTGGACTAAAACTCGATCAGCTCAAATGCTTCGACGATGACAATGTCGATCACCTGAAAAACCTGTCACCCTTTGTGACGTTCCGGATTTTTTACGTTCGAAAATCGACATCCATACTTTACATCGTACTCGAATGTCGCATATTCGAGCGTTTAAATCCGAGTCGCCAGAGCTTATAACACAATTAAGTAAACAACACAGTGGAAGAAAAAGAATAATACATTGATATACAACATTGATACATATCTGATATAACAGATGATACAATAGATATCAATATACATCAGAGATATGATACAATAAAATAGCAGTGGAAAAGAAAAATAGATAACACCAGCGGAACAAATAACTCTTAGATAGTCTTCAAGGAAGAACTCTAGCAGCAGCTCGAAATCCCATCAAGTTTCACTAAGACAAGCAAGCCTCGTCCACATCCAAATATTGAACTAGCTCTAGATAATCTACTAAACCTAGCTATCTGAAAAACCGAACTCTAGACTGCCCGTGTGGAAAAATTTTGAGCACCCAGAGTTTAGGAAAGAAACAATAAACTCCAAGTCAGTCATGAGACTGGTATGAGTAACAAAAACAGTTTATCTTTAAAAACAAACAAAGAAATATTTTAAAATAGATTCGCAATGCTTTTAGAAAATCGAACTACCATAAGGCCTACCACACACGCACAAAATGCAAACGCAGAATCGAAAGAGATTTCTTCTTATGATAGTCAAAGATGCTTGATACGAGAGAAAAATTTCTTTGATATTATTATTATAGGTGCAAAGTGTAGGAAAACATTTCAAAAGTAGAATATAAATCTTAGCCAACGTACGACCATTATCGTATGCCTACTATAGCTACCATGTTCAATAGTAGGTTACCGCCACATTCCATGGCAGGTTATACAACTAAAACCGTACAGGGCTTGTATTGTTTCTTTGGATTTTCCAACAAATGATCAAGCCAATGAACTTCCCATAGCCACATAGGTACGCCTCTGGAAGGATGCCCCGAGAACCTAACCGGATCTTTGCCAACACAAGGCCGGGTTACCCTAACTGGGTAACTACTGACATGAGTATGCCATCCCCTGGTCGTAACCGACCTTTCCCGTGATCCCGATAACCAACAACCACAAAGTAATAAATTCGCAGTAACCACATAGGTTAAATATCTGGGCTCCATACCATGGTACCACCTCTACCTAGAAGGAAATGCACATACCCTAAAGGGCGCTACCCCCAATAACCTTGTTGCATCTTTCCTGTTTCGACCATTACCGGGTAGCGAGGTTTGACGTAGTCTCGTCCATAAAGCTACGCTTTTCACAAAAGCCATGCTTTGATCAACAAATGATCAGCAGCACTCAGCATGCCACATTACCGAGTTGGGAATATATTGTTGATAACCTTCAACTACATAACCTCTGAGCTCATACGTCTCAGAGAAGGGTGTTAAGTTAAGAGAATAAATTCTCCGCCACCAACAGAAATGAATTTGAAAGAAATCTGCTTTATATCCCAAAATGTAATGTCAGACATACAATCCATACAAGTCTGTTCTGGGTACGAACAGAACCGAAGGCACTTCCAAAGAAGCCCTTGCAATCCGGGTATTCACAATCCCGATCGGACTTCCCATCACTTAGGGAATCTCTATACCGGAGCAACTCAGTGCAGAGACAATTGATAGGTCATTATATCGTTCTCGCAAATACCTGGTCTTCACCATCGGTCTTCAAATGCTATCCATAACGTCAAATCACATATTCGAAATGGGTTATACGACACAAAGGTGCTCTCATGGCTAAACCGAATAGCGAGCGCAATATTTAGAACATATGAATATGGGATTTCAATCAAATCACAACTTAATAATTCAAAACTTTCTTTCAAACGGTTTAAACTAATTACTGTTTCAAATCTTTTAAACAAAAAGATTCATTTCACAAAGATCCATTTACGGATTTTAAAACAATTTCCATTTCAATTGGATTAATTCATTAAATCTTTAAATTAAATATTTAACTAATAGCTTTCAAACCGTTTCCATAACTTGAAAAATCATTTTCATTTTTAACTTGAAATCCCTTTTTAACACAATTTGGAAGTTCACTTCTTATATGAAACCTTTTATTATTTGAATACAAATAGTTTCATTTCAGAAGGATCCAATTTTATTTACACGAGTTAAAGCCTTTGAATATAAATTCAAATTCCTAAATTAATACTTTTAAAAATGGTTTAACCCATATAAACTGGTATAACATCTTTAGTCTCTAGTTTCCAGATCATAGAATTCAATTTTAAATATCGAATTCAAATTTGAATTAAAATATTTAAATTTCAAAATTCAATCAAGTTAGTCACAATAAATTTCATCTTTGCAATTCCATTTCAAAAACTTTTCGCTTTAAACCCAATCCCCTTCCAAAACATTTAAATTCAAATAGTCTATTTAAAAATCACTTCAAAAATCTGACTTAATCGATCTCCTCGTGAAATCCATATTTGTTTGTGTATAAGTGTGGTCCAAGGGTTTAACACAATAGCGCAACATCATTCAATCATCACAGATTAAAACACAGAAATATAGTTGATACGCGATATAAACTATAGCGCCTATCGTCCATCCATAAATTCATAGATAATATACCAATAAAATAAATGAATAGATTATACACAGCTCAATCCTCAGAACAAAATATCATAGATCAGATAGAACAATCAATTCAAGGCATCTCATACAATACAATAATTCATAGGTAAGGTCGAGTATTCAATAGTCATTTATAAGTAGGATTAATTAATCGTTTAATCCTAATCAATTCAATTTATTTCTAAGCAAATTAATTACTTATGAATAAATTATCAAATTCTGATTAATTAATTACAAATCATTTGATATAAATTTATTTATCAAACACTTTAAATAAAATAAATTATTCTTAATAAATTATATTAATTAAATCAACCTTTTAAACCAATTACAAAATTAATTAACCCTTTAATTAATTATTGTAAGAAATTAAATCT
The DNA here is from genome assembly GCA_030765085.1 of Allium cepa. Lineage (NCBI taxonomy): Eukaryota > Viridiplantae > Streptophyta > Magnoliopsida > Asparagales > Amaryllidaceae > Allium > Allium cepa. Next base: position 174,623,246 of record CM060938.1, read on the forward strand.
TTAATTACTTACCATAAAGTAATCGTCTCATAACATTAAATCATTAATTACCAATTAATCCTTATCATTGAATTAATTTATTTTAATTAATCTTTAATTAATCTTCATTAGTCTCATTTATTAATTTATCCTAAATTAACAACTTAATAAATCCCTTGATTAATAACAAATAATTAGACTCAAATTACTAATCATCATTCAATTTATTACATCCAGTAATTATCTATAAATTAAACCACTTAATTACCTTAATTAATAAAAGTTAATTACTTATTTAATTATCATAAATTATTTAATAAATCATTAATTGCCAATTAATAAATCATTTAATCATTAATTAATCACTTAATTAATTATTCTTTAAATTACTTTACCCTTAACAGTTGATTTATTTATTTTTTTAACAATAATTTATCCATTCTTAGTTACTTCCATTTAAGTAATTGTTTTTAAATAATCATCCATTAATTACTTGATTAATTAACTTGAATTATTCATTAATATTAAATTAATTACTTTTATAAAAAATCATTCCTTTATTAGTTACCATAAGTAATCATCATTAAAAATCAATAATGATCCTTTAATTTAGACATTAATAGATCAAGGAAAATTCTTATCTTTACTGATCACGTAATTTTAACATCTAAATCTCATAAATCATCATTAACAGATAATTTACTTTAAATCCTTTAAGTTACTTAGTAATCAAAACATTATTTGAGATAACCATTTATCCTAACCAATTACTTAGTTCATCAATTGAATCTATTTAATTTAAATACTTGAAATCATTTCTACACAAGAACATTGATAAATTAAAGTTTAATACTTCATCATTATACTCCAAAACATTGGTTAGTTAATTTACAAAATAACAAATCAATTTATATTTAAAAAAAACATTTAACTTTAAATATCTAAAAACTCATTCGAAATCTTGTTTTACATTTTCTTTACCCTTCATTTGTATTTAGAAAACTTTCCAAAACATTGTTCATATTTGTTTTGTTAAAAATCTAAAACCTGGAGTCATATTTTCTTTTCAAACTTTAAAAACATAAACTACCCAACCTTATTCAATGACCCAACCTAGAGCAATGGGCCGAAGCCCAAATCCATCAGTGAAGTCTTATCTCTTGCCCTTTGTTTCATTCCCAAACTTCCCCATTTACTCAGAGATGAACGTGCACCGTGCACGTGCACGGGACCTCGACCAACTTCTGGCGATCCCCACTAGCTCCGGGAAGTCACGCTTCGACTCGACACTCGATTCCAACGATCGACACGACCCAAAATCGTCCAGACCAAAAATCGAGTCTTCAATCGAAAATCTGAAACCTGATAATGCGACAAGATTGCCTCTCACCTACATCTCCGACCACCAGAGAGGCTCCAACTCCGGCTACGTCCTTATCAACCTCCACGCTATCATCCTTCCCAACCACGTGCAACTCGATCGACACAGAGAAGGATCATAGACCCATTTACTCAACGCGACAAAAATTAGGTTTACAACATAAATCGCTTCGCCACCATCTCCACGATGAACTGGAATGACTCCAACCATTTTTCCCAGACTCGCTGTAATAACCCTAATTTTAGTGATTACCTGAGAATATTAAATTATAACGGCGATTATAATTTAATAGTGTAAATTAATAACTAATGAGGAATTTAAATTTTTTATTTGGAATAAACAATATATTTGAGGATAAAAATGAGAAAATAGAATTTTGAAAACTTTATTAACATGATTTGAGATAATAAAATGAGGAAAATGTGTTTTATTTAGAGTTAATGCAATAATTTTGTTAATTATTGCTATTTACTTCTTTTAATGAATTTTAAAAGAAGTGATTAATTTTAAGATGAGATATATTCAAAATAATGATGGAATTGAGTTTAAAAATATAATTTAAGTGTAAAATTATATTTGAAAAGGGTTATAAAAAAAAATTATTACACAAAAATATTATTTTTGTGTAATTTATAATGTTAATTACAATGGAATTTGTAATTAAGGATGTAGATTTTTTATTTATAAAAAGGAAAAGAAATATGATGATAAAAAGTTTTAAAAATATAAATAATCTTCTATTTTGAGTATATAACATTTTATCATCATGAATATGAAGTTTTATAAATTTTTGATATGAAATAAAGTTGAATAGATGATTGAATTTGAATGTGTGCATTGTTAACATGTAACTAAGTGATTAATTTATAACCTAAGCTAATTTCCTTGAAAAATTGGACTCTAGCCCATTAACATACTTCACTTGGCCTGTTAGCAAAGAAATGAGAAACATATTTCTCTTCATCAAACATCAGTACGTTCATTCTCCTTCTCAGCCTTCTCTTCCTAAACCCTAGTTCCTAATTTCAAAATTCAAAGCTCAAATCAAAGGGATTTTGTCCAATAATGAAGAGTAAGTGTTTTAAACTCTATCTCTATCCCTTAGAACTCTAAAAGAATGATTTTGATCCCCTTTTTGATCAAATTGCTTGCTGTCCAAATTTTGTTCTTGAGTTTTTTGGTGATTTTGGAGAAGCTAAGAGGTTAGCAAGACTTAAAAGAGGATTTAGCAAGCTATAGGAAAGTAAAAGGTGAGTTAATCACTCACACTACTACCTCTAATTTATGAGAATAATTTTCAGTTGATAATTGAATTGAATTGGATGGTTTGATGATTGAATTGCTTCCAAATTAGTGGTGAATTGGTTGCTTGAATTTGAATGATCGCATGGTTGTAGTTTGCTGAAAATTGTTTGTAAAAATATCACTGCAGTAAAACAGCGATATCTTAGAGCCAGTTTATCCAAATTAGCTCAATCATTTTGCAGTTGAAAGAACATTCTATTAGCTGTAAGTTTTCTTTTAATCACTTTAAGAAATTCCATGGTTTAGAGGGTCGAAATTGGGTTTGAAACTGATATACACAGCTTTGCTCTGTGCAATATTTTTGTTGAAACCTGATATTGAAATCACCATAACTTTGAAATGGTAGATCAAAATTGAGTTAGGTTTTTTTCAGTTGGAATATGCTTTTATAATAAACAACTTTTATGTTCATTACTTTTTGTGATTAAGCTGTTTACTAAGAGTAATTTGAGTTTGAAGATGATGTAACCTTTCTGTCTTGTGTTTTAATCTTAGCTTTAAAACGCAGAAATTCTTTTAGGCATATCTTTCTAGTTTCTTGTCCGATTTAGATGATTTTTGAAGTTCCGGAAAGCTTATTTTATATGTGACAACTTTACTGTTGTACACATTTGCATATTTTGAGCATAAGTTGATCAAAATGCTGTTGCAAACTCTCAGCTCTGTCACTTTAGTAACTATGTTATCCAAACTAAACACAGTTAGTAAATTGATCATATCTTCCTTGTTTCTTGTCCGATTTAGATGATTTTTGAAGTTCCGGAAAGCTTATTTTATATGTGACAACTTTACTGTTGTACATATTTGCATATTTTGAGCATAAGTTGATCAAAATGCTGTTGCAAACTCTCAGCTCTGTCACTTTAGTAACTATGTTATCCAAACTGAACACAGTTATTAAATTGATCATATCTTCCTTGTTTCTTGTCCGATTTGGATGATTTTTGAAGTTATGGAAAGCTTATTTTATATGTGACAACTTTACTGTTGTACACATTTGCATATTTTAAGCATAAGTTGATAAAAATGCTGTTGCAAACTCTCAGCTCTGTCACTTTAGTAACTATGTTATCCAAACTGAACACAGTTAGTAAATTGATCATATCTTCCTTGTTTCTTGTCCGATTTGGATGATTTTTGAAGTTCCGGAAAGCTTATTTTATACGTGACAACTTTACTGTTGTACACATTTGCATATTTTGAGCATAAATTGATCAAAATGCTGTTGCAAACTCTCAGCTCTGTCACTTTAGTAACTATGTTATCCAAACTGAACACAGTTAGTAAATTGATCATAGCTTCCTTGTTTCTTGTCCGATTTGGATGTTGTTTTGAAATGGTTTGAGTGCTATGATTCCTATCAATAAGCTGGCTATATTTGGTGAATTTGAAATTCAAATTTAAATAAAATTTGAATTGATTTTGGGTTAAATTTGAATTGAATTCGTATTGAATTCAAGTTATCGGTCTTGAGTTATCTTTCTTGTTTTTCATTGTTTTCGAGCGCGGTTTTCACTAAACTATTTTGAAGTGATTTTTGAAATAAATGGACATTTCAAATTATTATTATATAGTTTTAAAATTATTTTTCTAATATAAAATCTATTTATTTCCTATAATAAAGGAATTTCAAATATTGGTTTTATTAATCTTTTCAAGAAATAGTTTTAAAAGCTTGTTTTCTCTAGTAAACTATTTTACATATAAAACATACACTTTTACACTATTCGAACGTATGAGAAAGAGAATTAAACGATTCAGTAAAAGACGTGGTATGGGACATGTGCGTTTACTATTTCGGTTAATTCCGGACTTGTACGATCGAAGCTATTTGAGTTTAATAATTCTGAGATGTTTTGCCATTTTATGGCGTATTTTGAATTTTATAATTCCTATTTATTGGAATTATTTAAGATAGCCAATATTTGGAAAGTATTATGGTTTGAGATCTCCTATGTAGGAGTTTGATCGATGAGAACCATCACGATGTTTTATTTACTTGCCAGTGACATAAGGCAAGTCTTGTGTTTATGATTTCATATTTTGAGATTTATGGTTTATGAGAAACCATCATAATGTTTTTCACTTGTCGATGAGATGAGACAAGTTATGATGCCATTTAATACTTCTCGATGAGATGAGACAAGTATGATATCTCTTTATCACTCGCCAATGAGATTAGGCGAGATATAATTTTCTGAGTTTTATGATGTTTTTAGTGTGGCATCAACTAACGGCTAGTAAACCGCAAAGTGCGAATGTGTGGTATGGGACACACGTTAACACTTTTCGGGTTCCTATCCGTGAGTTTGTGACACATTTACGATGTTTACCTAACAGAACTGCTTTGAGAGGTGTCAGCGACCTTGTCATGAGGACGAACTGCTTTGGAGGTGTTAGCGACCTTGTTAGGGATGACAAAATGGCTTGGAAAGGTGTCAGCGACCTTGTCATGAGGACGAACTGCTTTGGAAAGGTGTCAGCAACCTTGTCATGAGGACGAACTGCTTTGGAGGTGTTAGCGACCTTGTTAGGGATGACAAAATGGCTTGGAAAGGTGTCAGCGACCTTGTCATGAGGACGAACTGCTTTGGAAAGGTGTCAGCAACCTTGTCATGAGGACGAACTGCTTTGGAGGTGTTAGCGACCTTGTTAGGGATGACAAAATGGCTTGGAAAGGTGTCAGCGACCTTGTCATGAGGACGAACTGCTTTGGAAAGGTGTCAGCGACCTTGTCATGAGGACGAACTGCTTTGGAAAGGTGTCAGCGACCTTGTCATGAGGACGAACTGCTTTAGAAGGTGTCAGCGACCTTGTCTAAGGCTTCGGCCGTCTGAGTTTAACACGTGCAACATTGCTTCGGTATTGTATTCAGGGATATGGCCAATCCGGGTTTTCTAAGTTTTGAATTCGCCGTTTTTGGCGCATTAATGTTAAGATTTTCTGAGTTATGAACATGCATCGAAATCTTTATTGAGTTTGAATTCGTATCGAGTTCCATGAGTTTTTATGATTGAGATGTATGTGTGAGATTTAGCTGTCTTGGCCTACTTATGAGTTTAAGATCTCACATTCTTATGGAGTTGTCTTGTGTTGCTTTCATGACTTCTATTTGTGATTGAGATGAGTTTTCTCACTTTTGGAGTAATGGTTCATCGAACCATTTGAGTTTTGCTTGAGTTTTATATGAGTTGATTTGAGTTCATTATGTGTTATCGCTAATGATATGAGGCACTTGTGTTTTATTTGAGTATTGAGTTTGAGTTACCTCTTTCGAGGTATTTTGTCACTTAGGTAGCGTTTGTTACTTAAGTATTGAGCTATGAGTTATCTAATTCTTCTCCTCATTCGAGAAGAAGTATCACTATATCCATTCTGCTTTATATTATCGATATTGACTGATTTGTGTAGCTAGACTGACCCGTGTATTTATACTCGGGTCAGACCGAGTTGTTTCAGGTATCATCTATTGGACATAGCTTGAAGTTGATGTTGGATATCAGCTCTTCTTTCTCTTGAGTAGTTTTTGTTCTTTCGCATACTCTGATGTAGTTATATTTGATTCGATATTTATGGTGTGGTCGAGTACCACCTTTATTGTATTTATATTGTATTGTACTAAACATGTATCGGTGAATATGTATATATATATATGATGTTGGTTACTGTTCTGTGATGTGATTTACATTCAGTTATTGTATTTTGTTCTGATAGATCCGTTAACCACCTATAGTTTTGGATTAAGCATTTACTGGGTATGTCGATCCACTTGAGTTGAAAAAAAAGTTATATTGCATTTATCGACGTATTCAATAGATGTTTAAGACAAAATTATAGATGGTCGCCCTTAACCAGCCTTATTCTCCGCTTTAGTAGACGGAATTACTTGTTAATTCTCTTTACTAAGGTGGGTCTTGGGGTGGGGCGTTACAGCTTGGTATCAGAGCTGTGTTCAGAACAAAGTAGAATAAACACAGAAAAGTACGTATATCATGATACATCGAAGTACAATACGAGTGAATCATTGTTCTTTATTCGAGCTTGCTTTCAAATTGAGCCTTGATTCTTTTTTGAGTTTTGGGATTGTTGAGATGGTATATGTCTAGGAATATAGATATATTGTATTCCGTAGTATTCCATGATAGAGTTTGATGTCATCTTATCTTATATAAAATCTTATTTGAGAATATATTTACATGAGTAGTATTTCTTTTATGGAAATAATTTGAGAGTGTTGGGTTATCCATCAAGTAGTTAAGAGTTCTAGTCGATACGCCTGATCAACGTTATCGATAGGAATCTCCTAAATGTTATGATAAGGCAATCAGACACAGTGGTTTGTGTTTTAAAAATTGAGATTTTGAAAATAATATTTGAGATTAAATATTAAATTTATTTTTGAATGGTAATTGTAGCCATTGATTTTAGAGATGAGCATTAGAGTGGCGAGGCAGTTTTGATCGACTCTGCAGCCAACGGACATATCAATTTATTAGAGATTCAATGGCGAGGCAATGCCATTTATTTATATATATTTATTTGAAATTATAAAGATGAGAATATGTGAGAAAATTATTGAGCTATACTTTATTGAAAGTACATTTTGAGATTTTAGAATCTATATTATGTACATTGGACGTTTTAAGAGAAGAGTAAAGAGAATTTAAACCCTTAATTTATTTGAGGAATATTATTATTGATTTACAAAATTCTTTTGGAAACTAATTTTGAAGTAAGAGATGAAATTTGAATTTTAAATTTGAGTTTTAAATTACTTACTAAGTAATATAGTAAAGAGTTTGAGAAATTTTTCAAATGTTGAAAATTGAGATTTTAAAATTTAAAAGATAATTTGAGCTTATATTCTTGTTCTTGAGTATATTCTTTCTTTGAGCTATTATTATCTACGTGCATTTTTCGCGGTCATTCAAGTTTGGTGGCCTTTTGAGAAGCCATCTTGTGATTTATCTATCTTGTCTATCGTGTCTACCCTGTTGTGAGGATGTTCTTTCCGCATAATTATGCAGAAAATCTTATTGACGTTCTTCTCTATTGCTTAAGGTTCGGGTTTAAGTGAGTTTGATCCCGACTCTATTTGTAGATTTTTATGAAATCAATCATTTTCGATTGATTAATTGTTGAGAATCTTATTGAGTTTTGATCAAAGATGGGATATCTTCGAAATTATTTCGACTTACTTGGAAAATTCGATGGTTTACTAATCATTATTTTAGCATTTGATGAGCCATTGGATTAACCAAGTGAGTTTTTGATTATTTCTTTCGACCATTCTATATTGAGAGTATGAATGATTTGGAATTCAAGCGTGTCTTTATCCTTCGATGGTTGTATCTTTTATGTTGTTTACAGCTCTTTTTCAAGAAAATTGCGGGGACGCAATTTTTGTAAGAGGGGGAGTCTGTAATAACCCTAATTTTAGTGATTACCTGAGAATATTAAATTATAACGGCGATTATAATTTAATAGTGTAAATTAATAACTAATGAGGAATTTAAATTTTTTATTTGGAATAAACAATATATTTGAGGATAAAAATGAGAAAATAGAATTTTGAAAACTTTATTAACATGATTTGAGATAATAAAATGAGGAAAATGTGTTTTATTTAGAGTTAATGCAATAATTTTGTTAATTATTGCTATTTACTTCTTTTAATGAATTTTAAAAGAAGTGATTAATTTTAAGATGAGATATATTCAAAATAATGATGGAATTGAGTTTAAAAATATAATTTAAGTGTAAAATTATATTTGAAAAGGGTTATAAAAAAAAATTATTACACAAAAATATTATTTTTGTGTAATTTATAATGTTAATTACAATGGAATTTGTAATTAAGGATGTAGATTTTTTATTTATAAAAAGGAAAAGAAATATGATGATAAAAAGTTTTAAAAATATAAATAATCTTCTATTTTGAGTATATAACATTTTATCATCATGAATATGAAGTTTTATAAATTTTTGATATGAAATAAAGTTGAATAGATGATTGAATTTGAATGTGTGCATTGTTAACATGTAACTAAGTGATTAATTTATAACCTAAGCTAATTTCCTTGAAAAATTGGACTCTAGCCCATTAACATACTTCACTTGGCCTGTTAGCAAAGAAATGAGAAACATATTTCTCTTCATCAAACATCAGTACGTTCATTCTCCTTCTCAGCCTTCTCTTCCTAAACCCTAGTTCCTAATTTCAAAATTCAAAGCTCAAATCAAAGGGATTTTGTCCAATAATGTAGAGTAAGTGTTTTAAACTCTATCTCTATCCATTAGAACTCTAAAAGAATGATTTTGATCCCCTTTTTGATCAAATTGCTTGCTGTCCATGTGACGACCCGACTTTCCACTCCCGGAAAATCGCATCATTGTTAAGAAAGAAAGGGATAGAAAAGAGAAAAGATAGAGAAGAAGAAAGAAACAACACATCAGAATCTAAACAGCGGAACGAATAAATTATATTAATCACATAATACTTTACATAGTATCATATACATCAGAGTTACACAGCATAATCAACTCATACTAGACAGTTATAAATACCTGTCTAGTTATACAACTCAATACAACTCAAAAACATCAACATATCAGAGAACACACAGCGGAATACTCTATAGCTATACGCAGAAGCCTCCTGCTCCATTGCTCCTTCAGAATTCGTCAAGCCAACTTAAAAACCTAACCTGAATCCCTTGGCTACTCGTAAAAATTTGAGTACCCAAGAGTTTAAGAAAAACAGAATAAACTCCGGGTCAGACATGGGTCTGGTGTGAGTAAACGGTTAAAGTTGCTTAACTTTAAAAAAACCTTTTGAAAGAAAAGGTATCACGTAAGACTTCCCACACATAAACATGGAAAAGTTTTTACCTTACGCTAACCAAAACATTTGATAAGAAATTCTGTGATATTATAATAGTGTCTAGGGTTTTCAAATAAATATGAAATAGCCGAAATTGTTACATCTATTAAATTCCAGCTACTAGCCACAAAAGTGGGTAATACAATCAAAACCGTTGGCACTTATTGGATTTTGGATTCCATACAATGGCAGGGCTACTGGGGTACCGCCCGTCACAGTACGTGGCCTAGATCACCGTACCGAGGAGCCACCCTAACTCCCCTGCTACACAAAGCCGGACCCATTCCTTACTGAATGGTTCCAAATAAGACAACCCCGACGGTTGTAGCTATTCAACCGTCCCACACAGCCGAAATAAAAGGGACTCTAGACAGGGGTAAATCTTACTCTCAAGTGGGGGCTACCCACGAAGCTTTGGCGCACCTCCCCTGTTTTAGCCATTCCCGGTTGATGAGGCTTGAGGCTACGATTACCTTTATAGGACTTATCACTTAGAATGCTCATCGTCCACCTGACGATGTGCTGAAAGCATTCAATCCATACAAGTTCGTTCCGGGTTCGAACGAAACCGAAGGCATTATCTCGTTACACTCATTTTGGAATCACCCTCAGAGTTAACGACAATAACCCTTGCACTCTAAACCACCATCTCGAATCTATAAGGTCTATTCCGTCAACTCATTACGGAATCACCCACAGAGTTATACTGACGTATAGCCCTTACACCTCGAGTCTTCACAAAGCTCCACATAGATTCACGACCTAACGTTATTTGGAATCGATGTGGTTTTCGGATATCCAAATATGGAAACCCGATCCCGGTCTCATCGAAATCCAAAGCGTGTCTTTTAAGTCCAAGTTGTTTTAAAGGTTTTAAAACAATTAAATTCAACTATCTACATATACACAGAATAGATAATTCACAGGCCACAATAGATAATCAACATCATCAAATAACAGGTAATCCACAATACCAATATCATAATAGATAATCCATATATCAACATCCCAATTGATAATCACAATTCAACCAAGCATTCCTATCATACGACCATACTTATCTCATTACTGAGATCACACAGCATTCAAGACAATCAATGTCATCCAATCATTCATAAGCAATGATTAACTCAAACCATAACATAATTAATTTAAAATGAATTAAATTAACTATCTCTAATTAATTTAAAGTGAATTAAATTAATTATCTAATTACTTAATTAATTTAAAATTAATTAAATTAATTACCTTTATCACAATAAATCTTGCTTAATTAACCATTAATTAAACAAATTAATCAATCATCATTCCAATTAATCAACCTTGAATAATTAACTCTTTAATAAAGTAATTAATCCCTAATTATTTTCATTAATCATATCAATTAATGATCCTTAATTAATCATACTTAGATTAATTGCTTTTAATTAATCACTTAAATACAGTAATTAATTATTACTTCTTAATTACTTTTAATTACTTTATAAATTCATTTGATTTATTACACCAAGTAATAAACCTTTAATTACTTCAACAAGTAATTACCCATTAAAATTTACTTCCCAAATCAGCAATTACCTTATCTCAATTACCTCTGTAATTAATCAATTACTTATCTTAAATAATTAACCTTATCAAAACTTATTAAGTAAACATACTTAATCTTTTATCAAGTGATCCTATTTCATTAATTAACAAATTAATTAACCTACTTGATTTCAATCATCTCATAAAACATAATAGAGTAATTCATCCTTCAATTACTCGTTAACCAAATTAATCTTCAGTTATCAGATTAATTATCTTCAATTATTAATTAATAAACCTTAATTATTAATCAATTCTTTAATCAAAAGTAATTAATTACTAATTACTTTTATAATTAATTAAACTTAATTAACTAATTAATTAACTATTAATCATTAATTAATAAACTTAATTATTAATTAATAATCTTAATCACAAATTAATTAATTCATAATTAAAATTAATTAATTCTTAATTACAATTAATTAACCTAAATAAAACAGTTAATTAATTCTTAATTAACTTTCATTATAATTTAATAATCCTTTAATTATTAATTAAGAAAACCCATTTAGAACTTAATAAAACCTTTATTAATTAATTACTATTTAATTAACTCTTAATTACTTAGTTAATAAGTAATTATAATTTAATTAATCATTTGACATTAATTAAATCATCAACTTAATTAATAGTTAATTAAATAATTAATTATACTTAATTAACCACTTAATTAACCCCTTTTTAAAATAATAATTAAATTATTTAATTAACTTAAACTTCTTGAATTAACTGACTAATTACACATTATTAATACTTAATTATTATTTAAGATAAAATAATTATCTTAAATAAATCTTAGAAATCTTTATTTAACTTAATTCATGAATTAAATTATAAAGAAGTCATTAATTACCTCTATTAATTAACAATTCTAATTCCAAATAAATTATCTTAATCTTCATTTGTTAATTAATAAATCATTTCCACAAATTAGTTTAAAACTTTACTTAATATTCTCTTTAATATTCCAAAATAAGATTTGAAATAATGTTAAGATTTAACTTTAAGATACTTAATCATTATACAAGTTTATTTATAAAACAATTCAATTTCAAATCAAATACTTTAAATTTAACTTAAAATTTTATTGAAGTTTAAAACTTATTTTATTTAAATTTGAAATATTTGTCATCACTTTAATTTGGGTTCAACCCTTACTGGAACCTACGAAACAAAGCACAAAGATTTTAAATCTTTAAAACTGTTTTACTCTAAAACTCAAAACTGTTCAACTTAACAGTTTAGCACAGCACAGCACATCAATACCCAGATCACACGAGTACAAACCCGAGCCACGACCAAAAATGCACGAGTTTCTTCCCGAGTCTTCTCCCCTTTCTACCCGAGTTACAACCAGTACCCAACTAAACAAACCCAAAAGATCAGACACTCCCCCTCCTCTCTCGTGCACCTGCACCAGCGCTACCACCACCGCCGACCATCGGCGACTTCACCAACAAGTCACTCCACCTCTCCACTGGCCTCCGCGACCCTCAAAACCCCTAAATATTCCCTTAATCAAAATCGAGCATTCCTGTGTAACAGAACTCCACACCCATCATCAGAAAATTCCCAAACACGTCACCGCCGATCGAAGATAGGCGCCACCACTCCGGCCATAAATCGCCAACACACCCCACATCATTTTCCCAAAATTTCAGACAACTCGATGCTATAATGACGATGCATGAGTCAATTCACAGACAGCTTCAAAAACTAGGTTAAAATATGAATCTTTGCAAAATCAATTTACTCAGTGCATTAAAAATTCTTTAACCATTTTTCCTATATTCCCTGATGCATACACAAATTCCATGAAGAATTTCAAGCAATCTAATTGAATAGATTATCAGTTATTGATCAAAACCCAATTTTACAGTAAATCCCAAATGCAACTCAATACAGTTTTAAGAATATTTGAATTTCCTTTCATAATTCATAATATCCAATGGTACTTTGATTTATATAATTGTTTAATCCAAATTGAATGCTTGTTTCCAAAAATTTGAAGATAAATTTGTTACTGCATTTTTGTTTCCAGATAAACTTAAAAATTCAGAACCTTTGATTGATTTCTTTCTCTCTGTTTATACTTGAGTTGACTTGTTTTTAGTTTGAATATATGTTCTAAAATTTCCCAAACCATCATGCAAACATTATCTCCAAACTTACATTACAAATCTACTACAACCATCATCATATTCTTGCTAGCAGAATTTAACAGGGTTAAATATTGAACAGGGTACTTTAAAATTTTGCAGAGAAGTACTCAGTAAATCATATATATATGCATGCAGATCAAAACATCAACAAAAATATTTATAAGCAACACCTATTAGTTACTAACTTTAAATTTTAAAAAGTTTACTCACCTTTTTAAGGAGATGCAGAGGTGATGAAAAAGAACAGGAAGCCTTAACACTGAATTTGCTTTCCAGATTTTGTATTTTGAAAGCTTGCAAAAAAAATCTTGAACTTGATGCTTTTAAAAACTGTAGTGCTTCCTTTAAATCATTGAAAAGCTTTGAAAACAACTTGTTTTGACCCAGATTTGCTTGCATGCTCACTTGACAGAGGGTTACAGGGATTGATATTTGAATTAGAGGAATGTTTGCACTTGCATGTATATGAAGGATGATGCAGACATGGAAATGCAGATTTTGTTTGAAAACAACTGCAGACATTCAAGTATGCAGATCTTTGATTTTTGAATCTGCAGACTTGCAAATTGATTTGCTCAATAAAAAGGTTACAGGTTTTTGATTAACATGGTTTGAATTTGAGGAGCTTCTGATTTGGTTTGAGGATTATAGGTTTTAAACTTGAAAATGATTTCAGGTTTGTATGCATGTGTTTTCTGGTTTTGAAGAGTGAAGGATTTGCATGGTGGTTCTAATTTCTCTTAAGAATGAACAAAATGTTTGAAGAAAAAGAAAGTGAGGAGAATATTGTGTTTATGTAGAAAAATTTTCAGATTTAATAAATTAAAAGAAAATTAAAAACAAAAATGGACACTTGTCCCCTTGTACACACAAAGTTTATAACACTTGTAAACAATGTGTTTTAAGATTAAACATTTGTTACTCTTATGTGTTTGTTTTTAAAAGAAAAATTCAAAAGACTTTTAAAATTATTTTCTAATGAACAAACATGTTTTTCTTCTTAATTTTAAAAATACTTTTCTAATCAAATAAACAAATATATTTATACATTTATAAATGTTTGCTAAATTTATATAAAATACAAACTTTGAAAGAAATGAAACCAAATATGATTTAAATAAAATTATACATAGCATTGCAAACTTAATTTTTAAATGCTATTTCAAAAACTTGTATTCATTTTTATTAAACAAATACAAATCCAAATCTTCATAGATAAATTTCTATAAAAATAAAACAAATCTTATTTTTAATTAAAAACATTATCTATATATTTAAAATTCAAACTATATTATCATTTTATTTTAAGATATATGTATATTCCTTTGAATTCAAATTTATATCCATTTCAAAGTCAAGTTTAAAAATTCAAATCTAAAAATAAATTCTTAAATGAATATAAACATCTATTTTTAATTAAGCTTATTATTACTTACAATAATATATCCTATTTTAAAATCAATTTATATCCATAATTAAAACATTAATACTATTATTACTTGGTTAATTATCTTTGAAAATAACAATTTATCAATTCAAATAATCCAAATTAAGAGATTATCAGCATTTTAAACTCCTAGAAATTCCGGGATATTACAATCCTCCCCCCTTAACAGAATTTCGTCCTCGAAATTTAAAACAAAGATAATCCAAAGTTATATTTTATTTCAACCAATTCAAACATCCATAACAGCCATACACTATCAATCAAATAAACAATTACATCCAAACAACCAATTCAATCAAACAACCCTAGCTATCCGGACACAGATCCGGATAAACTTCCTAAAATATCTCGAGTTTCCCCAGTATAGACACAGGGATACTCGCTCTACTAAATCCAAACAAGCTATACTTATAAGCTACTGAGTTCCCACTCAGTTAGATCTATAATCTACCCATGATACCAGACCATAGACAAGTCTGATCAACAACCAAAACTCATAGAACTACTGATCTTAAAACCAGTGATGGACCAATACACGTTCTCCCTCAGAGACACGTGAAATATCTTGAATTCCAGTCTTCCAAACTGGCAATTCAACTCTACAAACCAAAGCACTGATCTCAACAAAACTTAGAAGAATCCAATACCTCGGAGATCACCTCAAATCTTACCAATATCTTAATGCTCCCTTTACCCGAGAAAATCTCAACAACATCGAAGTCTCCAACTTCGAATTCCAAATTCTTCCGCTACTAAGCCTCAAAACTTACTGGATGATCCGGACTGCCTACAGATCCTTCCTGATCAGCTCAACCCTTGCTGATACTTCTACAAACAACTGGATCAACTCACCATCTGATCCTCACAAGATCAATCCAAAAATCAAAACCAAACTCTACTATCAACAGTGGAAAACAACTTCTCCTATCCAGAAAAGAACAGAACAGAACCACTCGTCAACTAGCCTTGGATTCTGAAAAATAAATTCAGTAGAGACTCTCAAATCCAAAACACTGCAACTTCCAGTTGCTTCTACTCAAGAATAACAGCCACCATGCTTCCGCTGCACAACTCTGATCTGGAGCAGATGAAAATGCAGACTGAACAGTACATCCCAATAAAAAGGTTCAACATGAGTCCCAAGAAATACAGAGCCGCTTCACCCAACAATCAATCCTTGGAAACAATCTTCTATCCAACTGAATCACCGGTAGCACTCCTGACATCAAGTCGATTCAGAATTCAAACTCCAATGCGGGTAAAATCTAACTTCTACATCCTCTAGAAATGCCACTAATCCAAGCAAAAGACTATCTAAGATAATCACTAAACCATCGCAAGTCACTTTTGCGAACAACCCAATCCAATATCCAAGATACTGTTCTCTCTCCACTACAGAACAGTTTATCCTTGACAAACCAATCTATCGAAGAAACAGATCCTCAATGCTGCTTCTGAACTCCACTTCAGAAAAAATGCCACAACACCGAAGCAGACACATTTCATTAAACTTGCTCCGAAAGAAAATATCTTCGGAAACATCCATAGTCACTGCATCTCATCACGCAGCTACTACTCCTTGAGGTATCAAAATACCATCACTCACTTCTACCCAACCAACAGATCCAATTCTCAAAAATCCGCTCTCACGAGCGCAAACAAACTTCCACTTCAAAGATGAACTCCGAACCTTAACAGGTTTCCTTAAGAGATCAAATGAAGTCTTACTCCAAACTACAAAGATTACTTGAGACCAACCTAATACCGTCTCGACAAATACACTTCCAACCTCAAACATTCAAATTCCAACCAATGGTAGTAATCGTGTTACACACACTACTACCTCATCTCTACCTTTATAACTAATATTGGGAAACCCGAACAGGTAACCCAACAGATAGGTAGAAATATATATATAATTATATATAAAAATTACAAGTACGCTCTCTCAAGAAAGACACCACTACAGAGCCTAGGTATTCACTCAACCTAACGCTCTGATACCAAGTGTGACGACCCGACTTTCCACTCCCGGAAAATCGCATCATTGTTAAGAAAGAAAGGGATAGAAAAGAGAAAAGATAGAGAAGAAGAAAGAAACAACACATCAGAATCTAAACAGCGGAACGAATAAATTATATTAATCACATAATACTTTACATAGTATCATATACATCAGAGTTACACAGCATAATCAACTCATACTAGACAGTTATAAATACCTGTCTAGTTATACAACTCAATACAACTCAAAAACATCAACATATCAGAGAACACACAGCGGAATACTCTATAGCTATACGCAGAAGCCTCCTGCTCCATTGCTCCTTCAGAATTCGTCAAGCCAACTTAAAAACCTAACCTGAATCCCTTGGCTACTCGTAAAAATTTGAGTACCCAAGAGTTTAAGAAAAACAGAATAAACTCCGGGTCAGACATGGGTCTGGTGTGAGTAAACGGTTAAAGTTGCTTAACTTTAAAAAAACCTTTTGAAAGAAAAGGTATCACGTAAGACTTCCCACACATAAACATGGAAAAGTTTTTACCTTACGCTAACCAAAACATTTGATAAGAAATTCTGTGATATTATAATAGTGTCTAGGGTTTTCAAATAAATATGAAATAGCCGAAATTGTTACATCTATTAAATTCCAGCTACTAGCCACAAAAGTGGGTAATACAATCAAAACCGTTGGCACTTATTGGATTTTGGATTCCATACAATGGCAGGGCTACTGGGGTACCGCCCGTCACAGTACGTGGCCTAGATCACCGTACCGAGGAGCCACCCTAACTCCCCTGCTACACAAAGCCGGACCCATTCCTTACTGAATGGTTCCAAATAAGACAACCCCGACGGTTGTAGCTATTCAACCGTCCCACACAGCCGAAATAAAAGGGACTCTAGACAGGGGTAAATCTTACTCTCAAGTGGGGGCTACCCACGAAGCTTTGGCGCACCTCCCCTGTTTTAGCCATTCCCGGTTGATGAGGCTTGAGGCTACGATTACCTTTATAGGACTTATCACTTAGAATGCTCATCGTCCACCTGACGATGTGCTGAAAGCATTCAATCCATACAAGTTCGTTCCGGGTTCGAACGAAACCGAAGGCATTATCTCGTTACACTCATTTTGGAATCACCCTCAGAGTTAACGACAATAACCCTTGCACTCTAAACCACCATCTCGAATCTATAAGGTCTATTCCGTCAACTCATTACGGAATCACCCACAGAGTTATACTGACGTATAGCCCTTACACCTCGAGTCTTCACAAAGCTCCACATAGATTCACGACCTAACGTTATTTGGAATCGATGTGGTTTTCGGATATCCAAATATGGAAACCCGATCCCGGTCTCATCGAAATCCAAAGCGTGTCTTTTAAGTCCAAGTTGTTTTAAAGGTTTTAAAACAATTAAATTCAACTATCTACATATACACAGAATAGATAATTCACAGGCCACAATAGATAATCAACATCATCAAATAACAGGTAATCCACAATACCAATATCATAATAGATAATCCATATATCAACATCCCAATTGATAATCACAATTCAACCAAGCATTCCTATCATACGACCATACTTATCTCATTACTGAGATCACACAGCATTCAAGACAATCAATGTCATCCAATCATTCATAAGCAATGATTAACTCAAACCATAACATAATTAATTTAAAATGAATTAAATTAACTATCTCTAATTAATTTAAAGTGAATTAAATTAATTATCTAATTACTTAATTAATTTAAAATTAATTAAATTAATTACCTTTATCACAATAAATCTTGCTTAATTAACCATTAATTAAACAAATTAATCAATCATCATTCCAATTAATCAACCTTGAATAATTAACTCTTTAATAAAGTAATTAATCCCTAATTATTTTCATTAATCATATCAATTAATGATCCTTAATTAATCATACTTAGATTAATTGCTTTTAATTAATCACTTAAATACAGTAATTAATTATTACTTCTTAATTACTTTTAATTACTTTATAAATTCATTTGATTTATTACACCAAGTAATAAACCTTTAATTACTTCAACAAGTAATTACCCATTAAAATTTACTTCCCAAATCAGCAATTACCTTATCTCAATTACCTCTGTAATTAATCAATTACTTATCTTAAATAATTAACCTTATCAAAACTTATTAAGTAAACATACTTAATCTTTTATCAAGTGATCCTATTTCATTAATTAACAAATTAATTAACCTACTTGATTTCAATCATCTCATAAAACATAATCGAGTAATTCATCCTTCAATTACTCGTTAACCAAATTAATCTTCAGTTATCAGATTAATTATCTTCAATTATTAATTAATAAACCTTAATTATTAATCAATTCTTTAATCAAAAGTAATTAATTACTAATTACTTTTATAATTAATTAAACTTAATTAACTAATTAATTAACTATTAATCATTAATTAATAAACTTAATTATTAATTAATAATCTTAATCACAAATTAATTAATTCATAATTAAAATTAATTAATTCTTAATTACAATTAATTAACCTAAATAAAACAGTTAATTAATTCTTAATTAACTTTCATTATAATTTAATAATCCTTTAATTATTAATTAAGAAAACCCATTTAGAACTTAATAAAACCTTTATTAATTAATTACTATTTAATTAACTCTTAATTACTTAGTTAATAAGTAATTATAATTTAATTAATCATTTGACATTAATTAAATCATCAACTTAATTAATAGTTAATTAAATAATTAATTATACTTAATTAACCACTTAATTAACCCCTTTTTAAAATAATAATTAAATTATTTAATTAACTTAAACTTCTTGAATTAACTGACTAATTACACATTATTAATACTTAATTATTATTTAAGATAAAATAATTATCTTAAATAAATCTTAGAAATCTTTATTTAACTTAATTCATGAATTAAATTATAAAGAAGTCATTAATTACCTCTATTAATTAACAATTCTAATTCCAAATAAATTATCTTAATCTTCATTTGTTAATTAATAAATCATTTCCACAAATTAGTTTAAAACTTTACTTAATATTCTCTTTAATATTCCAAAATAAGATTTGAAATAATGTTAAGATTTAACTTTAAGATACTTAATCATTATACAAGTTTATTTATAAAACAATTCAATTTCAAATCAAATACTTTAAATTTAACTTAAAATTTTATTGAAGTTTAAAACTTATTTTATTTAAATTTGAAATATTTGTCATCACTTTAATTTGGGTTCAACCCTTACTGGAACCTACGAAACAAAGCACAAAGATTTTAAATCTTTAAAACTGTTTTACTCTAAAACTCAAAACTGTTCAACTTAACAGTTTAGCACAGCACAGCACATCAATACCCAGATCACACGAGTACAAACCCGAGCCACGACCAAAAATGCACGAGTTTCTTCCCGAGTCTTCTCCCCTTTCTACCCGAGTTACAACCAGTACCCAACTAAACAAACCCAAAAGATCAGACACTCCCCCTCCTCTCTCGTGCACCTGCACCAGCGCTACCACCACCGCCGACCATCGGCGACTTCACCAACAAGTCACTCCACCTCTCCACTGGCCTCCGCGACCCTCAAAACCCCTAAATATTCCCTTAATCAAAATCGAGCATTCCTGTGTAACAGAACTCCACACCCATCATCAGAAAATTCCCAAACACGTCACCGCCGATCGAAGATAGGCGCCACCACTCCGGCCATAAATCGCCAACACACCCCACATCATTTTCCCAAAATTTCAGACAACTCGATGCTATAATGACGATGCATGAGTCAATTCACAGACAGCTTCAAAAACTAGGTTAAAATATGAATCTTTGCAAAATCAATTTACTCAGTGCATTAAAAATTCTTTAACCATTTTTCCTATATTCCCTGATGCATACACAAATTCCATGAAGAATTTCAAGCAATCTAATTGAATAGATTATCAGTTATTGATCAAAACCCAATTTTACAGTAAATCCCAAATGCAACTCAATACAGTTTTAAGAATATTTGAATTTCCTTTCATAATTCATAATATCCAATGGTACTTTGATTTATATAATTGTTTAATCCAAATTGAATGCTTGTTTCCAAAAATTTGAAGATAAATTTGTTACTGCATTTTTGTTTCCAGATAAACTTAAAAATTCAGAACCTTTGATTGATTTCTTTCTCTCTGTTTATACTTGAGTTGACTTGTTTTTAGTTTGAATATATGTTCTAAAATTTCCCAAACCATCATGCAAACATTATCTCCAAACTTACATTACAAATCTACTACAACCATCATCATATTCTTGCTAGCAGAATTTAACAGGGTTAAATATTGAACAGGGTACTTTAAAATTTTGCAGAGAAGTACTCAGTAAATCATATATATATGCATGCAGATCAAAACATCAACAAAAATATTTATAAGCAACACCTATTAGTTACTAACTTTAAATTTTAAAAAGTTTACTCACCTTTTTAAGGAGATGCAGAGGTGATGAAAAAGAACAGGAAGCCTTAACACTGAATTTGCTTTCCAGATTTTGTATTTTGAAAGCTTGCAAAAAAAATCTTGAACTTGATGCTTTTAAAAACTGTAGTG